>CM056741.1:198641892-199241892 GCA_029851415.1 Eretmocerus hayati | reverse complement strand
ACGGCACCACCGCTAATTCTTGCTATCCTATTTTTCGTGAGACTTCCCGGTATTTTCAAAACACAAGCAACCAATTGAGCTTTGAAGAAGACCAACTAAAGTAGCACTGAAGTAATAATAGGAAACAGTTTTCAAGTGAATCTCTATAAATGTGATCAGATAGTTCTATACGGCAATTTTATCATAAGATTCGTTTGACTTGATTTCAGTCATTTCTACCTATCAAGAGCCAATGACTGGATGGGTTGACAACGTGTTTGGACCAACTGGTGCGCTCGTTGGAGGTGCATCTGGTTTATTGAGAGTTCTGCACATTGAAAAGGATTATACGGCTGAACTTGTACCCGCAGACTTGACGATAAACGCCCTCATTGCTACAGCTTGGGATGTTGCTAACAGCAAGTGAGATCACAATTTCAAAACAAAATTTATTATCTTTCATCAGCCATTAGTGCAAAATGATTTATTCTGCGTTCATACATTAGCTCAAGGTGCTTTCAAAGCACTGAACTAACAAAATGACGTATTCTTATGAGTGTGCCCAACACGCCTGCCCTAAGCCTTCTTGGCAACAACTATGGCTACTTCAATATCTTTTAACCGCACCATACTCAGTTTATACTTGCTAGCCTTATATATGCTTTATAGCTTTATAGCCTGTTTCGAGCCCTTGAGAATGAGGTAACGTGAATTCAATTTTGACCAACTAAAGTAAAATTATCTTGATTTTCCCGGAAAAATATTTCTCTATAGAGTCCACGAGAGGGTGTTCTCAATACGCCTTCGAGTGTATGAGAGGTCTAGTCCGTAAAGGACGGGGAAACCCACGTGTTTCATGAGAGTTCCTCGGAACTGCAATGTCTCCGCTTTCAAATATCTGAATTGGACGTTTCTCAGCTCATTTTACATATTTTTCCATAAACTATAAGATAGGATTGGTTTTATTACACGAATCCTTGAGATAAGAGCACAGTCGAGGAAGAGATATTGGGACAAGTTGGGTACACCCCCACATTTTACCACTAACATCTGCTCTTTGCACAAAAATAGCATCATATTGGAGTTCTATGTTTTAAAAGAAAAATTCAAATCGAGAACTTTAGGCACCGATTATACCGGGGACGATTTTTCAGGTTTGCCAACATTGTAAAAACCTACTTCGAATTTTTTGTGAAACGTAGAAACCTTTCCGGGGCGAGTCCAAATCACTTATTTCGATCCTCATATTTCAACTTCAACAACCATAAAAGAAATTTTGCGGGGATGTCGACGAGGGCTCGCTCCTGGAATTGGTTCATAAGGGCCTCGATGAAGGCATGTTGGGTCCAAAGGGCACACATGTGGGGCGTGTAGAATACATTTACCTGACACTTTACGTGTCGAGACTGTTGTCGCCAGTTCCTGTTTCTAATACAGGACAGCATTCACGTTACGAGTATTTAACAAACGTCTCTCGAAAATTTGCACTCTTTCAGAATTACTTGAAAGATTATTAGTGATGATTTTGGTTAAGATAAATCGTAAGAAATCGAAAGACATATACATACCACGATCGGCTTTAGAATGTTCACATAATTTGCTGGCGTTCAAAAATGTTTACTCTTTGGTTCACTTCTACACTCATTCTACACTCTATAGAAATTATTCTGCTATAGAGGTTGTACCTTTTACTCGGATACCTTTTACTCGATCTACACGACCGAGTTCTCATTTTGCTCTCCTTTAAATGTTGAAATTCATGCGTGCTCGGATATATTTCAGTAGTTTTATTCGGATTAAGAAATCAGACCAGTCTGACTAGCCTGACTATCCAAATCTAACATGACCGAACGAGTGTTTAGACGAACAAGGCTAAATCGAAATAGCTTTTTCTCCTTCAAATGCTTGATCACAGCGTTTTGCGACGAAAATATTCCAGATAATGCAGTTTCGTGCAAAGTGACACTATCCCGATTATATGAGTAGAAATAAGTTTTTTGCATCATTTTTATCAAAAAAGAGGTCCGGGAAAGAGTGTTGTCGTGCAAGTTAAAGGGTATGGAACTGGACGTATCTGATCTGATCAAGCCTGATCAATCTCTCATGATATCAGAGTGGTCAGCTCGGTCAGTGATCTTTGTAATCGAATGAACGTGTCATGTTTATAAAATTAGTTCAAGTTCAGAGTTCTACTCGCAGGAACGAAGATGAAGACCCGCTGATCTACAATTATACGGCAAGCTGGACAAACCAAGTGACTTGGGGCCAGTACCTCCGATTAGCTTGCAAACATGGCACACTGAATCCAACCATGAGGAGTATGTGGTGCTACAGCATAACAATGACGAGCAACATATATTACTATTACTTCATGAGTTTTCTCCTGCACATCATTCCAGCCTTACTGATAGACACTGGACTATTTGTAACAGGCAGAAAAACAAGGTTTGTCACAAATATTTATAATAGTCAAACGCCCAGCCAAAATTTGTCCGTCCGGATCACGCGTATCTGGTTGCCTAGGTGAAAAGGATGAAATATAATAGGCGTTCGTACGAATCATGTTTCGAGGGGTGGGTCTGGTGGACCGGTATGTGTGTGTTTTTTGTCCAATTATCTGATTTCTTGGTCCAATTAGCTAATTTATTGGGCCAACAAATTCATCGATTGGGCAAGCCGATACATCGGTGTAATCGGGTCTAGTTCGGTCTATTACGTTTTGTTTTGGTTCAGTTCAGTTTGTTCCGATCTAGTACAGTCCCATTTGGGTAAGTGCGTGTTATGGCCTACTACGGTCTAATCTTGTTTGGTCTGGTGTGGTCCGGTCTAGTACGGCCAAGTTCACTCTATTCCGGCCTGGTTCGGTCTAGTTCAGTCTATTTCGGTCTAGTTCGGTTCTGTCTGGTCTGGTCAAAATATGTATATCACGTGTCTGTGTGAGCGAGAGGAAGGGATTGACTGATCAATGACGTAAGCTATTCACAATTCACTAACCGGTTGTGTGTCATGCGTTGTGCGTTGTATGTCGAGCATTGTGTGTCGTGCATCATGTGTCGTGTGTGGTTTAGAACGCGCTGTAATGTATTCCAATTCGTTTCATCATTGAACAGATTTCAACACATTCTTAAAAGGAATCTCTAAATCGTTCGGGACTCTGATACATTTAACTGTGCCATTTTGAATATTCAGAACAGTTGATCTAAATTTTCTGAAAACAATCTTAGAAAGAATCTCTAAATCGTTCGGGGGTCTGATGCATTCAACTGTGCCATTTGACAAATTCAGTACAGTTAATCTAAATTTTCTGGAATCATATTTCTATTCATGAGGTATAAATCAGCATAATACAGTGAAGTCTCCCTTTACGGACATCTCCCAATAGCGGATACCTCTCAATAACGGACAATTCTCTTGTGACCAGCAGAAGTGAAACAATAGATAAGGACCTCTGATTAGCAGATACTTCTGCATAGCGGATAGTTTTGATGCAACCATAGTTTTCCGCTATTGGGAGATTTCACTGTATTATCTTTGCGAGCTTTATATGAAACTTCTTCATGATACTTCAAACTGATCATCAATCATTATTTTACAACCATTGTTACTGCACTACAAGAGTATTTCAGATACAGAGTATGAATATGTTATGGAATGCTCGGATCGGAAGTTTTGTTGAGGGGAACATCATCGCGAAAACCTCGGAAGGTGAACAAGCCCGCAAATGTCTGGATGCTTGGACCAAAAGTTCTGACGGGGAGAAAATGATCCTCAAAATCTAGGAGGGCGACCTAACCCACCAATACCCAGATGCTCGGACCGGAAATTCCGTCGGGGAAGAATCTTCGCGGAATCTACGGAGGCAAACAAACCCACAAATCTGCTTGGACCAGATGCGTGGACTGAAATTTCTGTTGGGGGAATAATTACTCCCGTCTGCCTTTGGTTGTGAGAATGATTATAACCATCCGCACAGCCTAGGAAAGCGAACGGAATCCACGAATACCCGGATGATCAGATCTAAAATTCTTCCATAACGAAATTTGCGAACACGTTCAAGCTTAGACCAAGAATCCTATGGGGTGAAACAATTTATTCTAAAATACAAAAATGAGCTTCTCGGTTCTATCTTCTTACCGATAGAATTTCTTCTCCGAGCATTCGGATGTTCGAGGATTGACCTGCCTTCTTGGGTTTGGGCTTAATTTTCCCCCGACAGAATTTTCGGCCCAAGCATCCAGGTATTTGAGGATTGAGCTGACTTCCTGAGTCGGGATTGAAGTTTTCCACCGACAAGACTTTCGGTCTAGTTTTCAGGTATTGCCGTGATTGTTTACCATATTAGGTCTTCGAGATGATTCTCCACCCGACGAGATATGCGGTCCGAGCATTTGGATATTTGCGGATTTGTTTGCCTTCAAAATTTTCGAGGATGATCTTCCCCGCCAGGATTCACGGTTTAAGCATCCGGGTCCTTATAAACTTTTGTTTGTTATCATAGGTTTAGAGGATGATTCGTCAGACAGATTTCCCCATCTGAGCATCTAGGTACTCGCCGGTTTATTTGCAGACTTAGGTTTTGCAACTATTCTTCCTCAACGGAATTTCTGGTCCATTGAGCACCCGGTTAATTGCTGGTTTGTTTGCGTTCCTAGGCTTTGGGGATCATTTACTGATCCCGGGGCCTTATTCTAATACATATTTCCCGCGACGGGGTGTGAGAAAACCCAGCAATTCCAATTTCCGCCTAGTTTACATTTAGTAAACAAACTAGTTTGTAGCATTCATTGTCACGAAAATAGCATCAGGATATACTTGATAGCGTATCCTTCCGAACCCTCAAACATTTTTTAACATCACACAATCCTAAAATTGGGCCAAAAGTCATCTTGAGAAGAAATTGGATCACTTTTCGATCACAATCAAAGTGACAGGTTAGTAAGCGGAAATTTCGTGGTCTAAAAATGATTCAATCTCATGTTAAGATGACTTTTTGGCCAATCTTAGAATTGTGTGGTGCTAAAAAATGTTTGAGGGTTCGGAAGGATACGCCATTAAGTATATCCTGATGATATTTTCATAGCAATGAATGCTACAAACTAGTTTGTTTACTAAATGTAAACTAGGCGGAAATATGGAAGTGCTGGGTTTTCTCCTCGGTTTTCTCCCACCCCGTCGCGGGAAAAATTTATTAGAATAAGGCCCCCGGCCCCAGACAGAATTTTTGATCCGAGCTTCCGGTCATTCGCGGGTTTGTTTGCCATCCTGATGGGTAACGGGGCTCAATTTTTGCACCGACAGGATGTTTGGTCCCTTTATCCGCGTGTTAGCGGGATTGTTGCCATCCTAAGTTTTGAGAATGATACTTCACCCAACAGAATTTCCGTTTGGGGCTACAGAGAATTTACGGGTTTGTTCACCTTCCTAGGTTTCAGGATTGATTTTTTCACTGACTGAACTATCATTCCGAGCGTTTGCGTACTATCTGGCCTTCCTAGGTTTCGGGGTTAATTTCTCCCCCGACACTATTCCCGGTCCAAGTACCCGGTTGTTTGAGGATTTTTCTCGATCCCAGTGCGTCAAGATTCTGAAAATTTCCGAAAATTTGGGAGCGCAGAAGTGAAGAGCGCCAGACTGGTGTCCAGGAGGTCTGTTCTAAACTCTGGTCGTGGCCGCTTGACCACTAATAATGGTTGCACGACCAGCGCTGACAGCGCGCGCGTGGATTAGAACGTACGGCGTTCATCCGGTCGCGTAAGCTCAAAAGAGGCCGCCGGGGAAACGCCGTGCGTTCTAATCCACGCGCGCGCTATCTGCGCTGGTCATGCGGGACCATTATTAGTGGTCAAGCGGCCACGACCAGAGTTTAGAATGGATCTCCTGTGCACCACACGGATGGGCCCCCATCAAAGGCCGGCGCCGCATTTGATTTATCAAGAACATTTACAAGCCACAGCGAGTCAATCAGGCTGTTTAACGAAATCCATTTTGAATTTCGTTAAATTCCGTTGAAGTCTATCCAATGACCAACTTCATACTAAAGTCCCACTCAAAAAATCATAATCGTCATAATATAACGATTATGACTCTTAGTGTGAGATTCTGTCATGAAATGAGTTTATCAAATAGACCTCAACAAAATTCAACAAAATTCAAAATGGATTTTGTTGAAAACCCTGGAGTCAATAATGCTAGTTTCAAAAATTTGGCCATGAAATCATCAGCTTCGATTGACAAGCTCGGTGGTCTTCTCCCGTAACCGATATTCAGTAGAGAAAGTATTACGCATTCTGTCATGAATAAAGTAGTCATGGGAAATCAACAATAGTGGAACGTGGTGTTCTATATGAAAGTTCGAGTCGTAAGGAATAAAGTCATTTTGTGTGATGTTTTAATCATCTGATCGTTGGAAAAATGTTCAAAATAAGAATGGGGTTATTCAAATTTTGCGATCAAAATGGGTTCTAGGAGTTTGAGGAATGTATGATGAGCACTCCATCTCGAATATATCATAGAAGTTTGCTTTGAAATCAAACTCTTTTCATTTGTAGGCTTTTGAGCATCTACAAGAAGATTCATAAGTTCTTTGCCGTAACGGCATATTTTACTACACATGAATGGAACTTCAGCAATAAGAATACAACGGCTTTATGGAAAAAGCTCAGCAAAGAGGATCAAGACACTTTTCCTTTCTCAATGGCCGACTTCGATTGGGATTGTCATATGGAGCGATCTGTTCGTGGATTGAGAGACTTTATATTCAAGGATGATCCTGGTAATCTACCCATCGCTCGCAAAAGAATGAAGAGGTGAGCTCATCTGAATCGGAAAAGTCATAATTGGAATGATTTACTTTGGAATATTCGTATGATTGCTATACTTTTTTCTGTAAGCGCTAAAAATTGTGTCTCTGTGAACAATCAAAATGGCTAATAATACATTTTCTCCGTGATCTACGTTTTCTATTTTTATTTCATGTCAGTCATGTCATATCTTGTCTAGGGTGTAAGATCAACTTCGATTCCTTCTCAACAGAAATTTTATGAGAATTCCGTGTCCGCCTTGGACACATAGCCTTTATGATCGATAGTTTAACCCGCTCGATTCCCAACTATGTTCTTGTGTGGATTTCAATATAAAAACTCTTTTTATAAGTCATTCGCGAGAAAAAGACGACGAATATCACTAAACATTTCCACTTTCATCACAAATATATCACGAAAATCGAAACCCTATATATCGCCGGCCCCTACGAAGACTAGTACATTTTTTTAAGACAAGCGCATCTCGCCGTCTCACACGAAAAATAGTGCTTTTTGGCTCTCGAAACTCACACGAAAACCAGCACATTCCCGAAAAGTATCACATTTTGGAATTCCACACGAAGACTAGCACATTTCAGAAATTAGTACACGAAGACTAGCACATCCTAAAATTTGAGGTTCAAACTATCACATTTGTGTATTTCAGACGAAGACTAACACTTTGGTTATAACAAAAAGTATCATTTACAAGAATGGGCAGTTCAAGCTTAGCAATTAAAGTCTCCAATCGTCCAAGAAGCCTCTTAAACCAATGAGGTTGATTCCTAAAATCCCAAATAGATCTAATCCATGCGTGACAATAAGCAAAAACTAGGGATCCGCAGACGAGTTCACCATTTTCGTGATTCCAGAATTGTGCATAAAACTTTCGGTCGATTCCATTCCCATGTCAAACTCCTCCCTAGCACGTTGTATCGCTTTGTCAAACACATTTTCTTCAAGTGATTGGTTGCATTAGATCAAATCTATGCGAAATAGAGTCTACGATCACTTGCCGAGACGTGGGAATATTTTCGAGGCAAAGTGTCAATTCTGTCCCTGTCAACCTCACCCCCTCTGCGAACTCTCAAACTTGACATAACTTCGTCTTGCCTCAATTTTGAGATATGTGGCTCTAGATACTTACCTTTTGTGCCCACACAAGTGGAAATCAAGTGCGATGAGCCACTGAAACTTGTCTGGACCTGAAATAATTTTTTGACCCATATCACTCCTCGTAAAAATTTTGCCCTCAAAAATCACACTTTTGGCAGAATCACCGATACAAAAAGACGATTTTTTTGATTCCTGATTTCTATTATCACTCTAAAATAGCTGGTCTTTGTCTCAAATGCTCAAATGTATTACTCTTCGAGTGAAATAACCAATGTGCTAGTTTTCGTACATAAATTTGAAGAAGTCCACTTTTCAATTTTGGGACGACAATTTTGTCTTCGTGTGAGTTTTAAGGTAGTTGTACACCAACTACGTGAGTCAAAGAGACTTAACCTCACTTTTTTGCTCACATCAAAATACTCGAAATTATTATTATTGTTAATAACTGTACTTTTTCCATCAAACAACGCACACAAACGGTCATCTAAGCCTTCCTGAACAGAATCAGGCATGATCTCCAAAGTTATCTACCCTAAAATCGAAATCACGTGTCGCAATTTTTTGCATTTTACGCTTTGTATGAACAATTACTAAAAAACGACGTGGTCCATCATCTCCAGGCTTGGCCATATGATTCATTGATACATAAACTCGGATCTCTCGCAGTCCCACCATTTTCTGTTGATCAGGTTTTGCGCTGGACCCATTTTTGTGTTGTTTTTGGGGCCCGCTCCCATAAGCGCAATGTTAAAAATGTGCAAAACTGATCAAATTGTGACGATCGATACTCTAAAACGGAATGGTCAGCCGTTCTGGAATTTTGCACACATACTCTTCGATATTAGAACTATCTCTCTGCAGAATCTCGAGAAATTCTGTTGATGAATAATTTTGGTGTACAACTACCTTAAAATGTACTAGTATACGCCAAACGTGTTAGTTTTTGTGGTTAAGTCGAAATGTACTACTTTTCGTGTGAGACGGCAAAACGTGCTAGTCTTTATGAAAAATGTACTAGTCTTCGTAGGGGCCGACGATATGTCGTGTAGTTGACATGGTCAGTGAGGAAGCTGAATCACTCAGATTCGAAGAGTTTGTCATAAAAATACCACGTGATATGAGAGTAGATCATGGGTGACCTCAAAAATTCTAGCCAGATGCAACAACAAATTATGATTTTAAAATAAGTCATCTTTGTTTGGTGGATTTCCACATTATGCAAGATACTTCCTGGATTTGCGCTAACTAATATGTTCATGATCTGATTCACACAGTAAACTCCCACATTTATCTGTTTCAGGGTGATTCTACTACACAACTGTCTCAAGTACGCGTTCTTTGCTCTTGCACTTTGGCTCTTGTACGTCATCTTTCACCACATTGTGATTACAAAGATGATCACCGGAATGAAAGCAGTCAGTGGAAGTGTTGTGATTAGATGAGCTCGACTTGGTCTGGCTATGGCGTAAACGTGCTATGTATACTGGTCGAGATATCATTTTTGTGATGAGGACCTTGTAAATTTCCATGAAGATACTCTATATTGGACTCTTTTTCTGGACCATACGCTCAATTGGATGTCACTCATTGTGCAATCTGGAGGCCCGCGTGAAAATAAATTCCATTTGCAATATATTTTTGCAATGTTGGCAATCGCTAAGGCCAAAATATTGGCAATATATAGGAGAAGCAATTTCCAATATACCACCAATATTGCGGCAAATGACACTATCCAATATTGCGCCAATATATGGCAAAAAATTTTTATTTAAAAAAAAACAGAATTTCCTACTCGTAATGACTTCAGGTCAATGACAGGGTGGCGATAGCTGACCAACGTGTTCGGCAACTTTTTCATTGCCAAATTTTGTTCCATGGGAAATCATTTTGATAATTTCATCCAGCGTAGAAATCACCGGGATGGATGAACTTAATCTCGGGAAGCAAATTTTTTTCTGGATGATATTTTTGAATACGAAGAAATTATTCATATGTATTGGAAGATGCGAGTCGATAATTTTACTTCAGTAATGAATTAATTCATTTTCAATTTCCGGTAGTGGTTTGAGAACGAACATCACATTTTTCTAAACATCGTGTTGAAAACCGGCACAAAAAATTATAATAATTAAGAAGCCAGGCAAACTTTGTCCGTCCACATACTGCGTATCGGGTCGCCTATGCGGAAGGGGTGAAGTGTGATGGGTGGGTGGATGGGTCATGGTTGGATCATGGGTGGGTGAGTTGGTGGGTGAGTGAGGGTTAATGGTCAGGTGGGTGGGTTGGTGGATGGATGGAGTGGAAATCATTAACGTTCAAGTGATACGTTCCACTAAGTTCCAGTGAAAATTTCACTAAAAAAATCAGTGAAAATTTCACTAAAGAATCAGTGAAAATTTCACTGAAAAATCAGCGAAAATTTCACTAAAAAATCAGTGGAAATTCACTAAAAAATCAGTGAAAATTTCACTAAAGAATCAGTGAAAATTTCACTAAAAAATCAGTGAAAATTTCACTAACAATTAGTGGAAATTTCACTAAAAAATCAGTGGAAATTTCACTAAAAATTAGTGAAAATTTCACTAAAAACCCAGTGAGAATTTTACTAAAAAATCAGTGAGAATTTCACTAAAAGTTCAGTAAAAATTTCACTAAAAAATCTGTGAAAATTTCACTAAAGAATTAGTGAAAATTTCACTACAATTTTACTAGAATTTCAGTGAAAATCATCTCATCTTCAGGAAAATTTCCACTGGAATTGCAGTAAAAATCGCTAGAGTTTCAGTGAAACTTTCATTGAAATTCCAGTGAAAATTGCTCAAGGTTCCACTGTCTATTAGATTCGAATAGTTGTTTATTTCAGTATAATTGCATCATTGGATGTAAAGAACTATTTCGATTAGTGTATTGACTGAGTCAAACGAGATGGGCAATAAGGGTATACATGTTATTCATCGCTGGAGAGAGAAATATTCTTCGTGATTAGTTTTCTATCTAGGTACAAATCATAAATGGGATAAGAGTCATAAGGCAAATAATCGTAGATTTCGCAACATCCTTCCAACAAATTAAATTAATTAAGCGTCTGTCTGATTTTATCCGTCCGGATGCCTCGTATCGTGGTGACATCGTTGGTGCTGTTGGTGGATTAGTGGGTCCGTTGGGTCGGTGTTGGTGATGCTGGTGATGACTTTTGACTTATCCGTACGGATTGGGCAGTTGAATTGATGGTCGGATCAGTTGTTCTAATATCCAATCAGTCAAAACATTCCTTTTGGATCGATGGGCTGTGGCTGGGGTCGAGGCTGGTGCAGGGACTGGGGCTGTGACTAAGGCAGGAGCTTAGGTTTTTGCTGGGGCCGAGGCTGAGGATAAGGCTGAGCCTGTGGCTAGGGATGAGGCAAGGCCTGTGGCTTGGGGCGAGGCTGGGCTAAGGCTGGGGCTGGAGCCGGGCCGAAGCTGAGGATGGACTGAGGCTAAGGTTGTGACTGGGACTGAGGCTGGAGCTGTGGCTGGAACTGGGGCTGGAGCCGTGGATAGGGCGTGGCTGAAGCTGTGGCTCGGGCTGGAGCTGGGGCTGAGGCTGAGGCTAAGGCTGGGGCTGGAGCCGGGCCGAAGCTGAGGATGGACTGAGGCTGAGGTTGTGACTGGGACTGAGGCTGGAACTAGGGCTGGGACTGTGGATAGGGCGTGGCTGAAGCTGTGGCTCGGGCTGGAGCTGGAGCTGAGGCTGAGGCTGAGGCCGAAGCTAAGGCTTAGGCTGAGGCTGGAGCTAAGGCTGAGCTGGGGCTGGAGCTGGGTCTTGGTCTGAGGTTGGTGCTGAGGCTGCGACTGGGGCTGTGGCTGAGGCTGGGGCTGGGACTGGGGTTAGGGCCGTGGATGGGGCGTGAAATTATTTTTTCAGAATCCACTGTATTATGAAATCTCAACGTTACATTGTTGAACTACAGAAGCATTTTAGGGGTCCATACCATATCAGAAACACTTCCAAGCCGGACGAGCGTTAGCGAGGTAGGCAAAAACGCTAGTAACAATGAAGGAGCCAGGCAAAATTTGTCCGTCCACATGCCGCACATCGGGTCGCCTTTTCGGAAGGGGTGAAGTGTAATGGGTGGGTGGATGGTTGGAGAGGGTGGTGGGTGGGTGAGTCAATGGATGGATGGATGGATGGATTGCTATGAGGTATGAGGCACGAATCATGGAGAATGAGGTATAAACACCTCTGAAGAACGAGTCATGAGTTATGAGGAACTCAGGTTATGAGGAACTCGAGTCATGAGGAACTCGAGTTATGAGGAACTCGGGTCATGAGGAACTCGAGTCATGAGGAACTCGAGTTATGAGGAACTCGGGTCATGAGGAACCCGAGTTATGAGGAACGAGTTTTGCGGAGTCTGTGATAGGAATAAATTATCAGAAATGAGGCATGGTCATGGGAATAGAAATGCTGGAATTAAGTCTAATTACGTATACCTAGGCCTCATCCGGTGTAGTTTGCTCTGGTTTGGTCCGGTTGGGTTTTATCCGGTGATTGGGTGGCCGTATGGGTCATGGGCAGGTTGGTGAATCCGTGGGTGATGGGTCGATGAGTGGGTCTGTGATATAGTGGTCGTATGGGTCATGGGTAGGTGGAACAGTGGCCGTATGGGACACGGGTTGGTGAATTGGTGGGAATGTGTTATGAGGAATTCAGTCGTGAGGAATTGAGTTATGAAGGGTTACAGCAGATTGTTCGATTCGGAGTTACGTGAAAGGTTGTTCGATTCATTCACTGGTTACGTCGTGTGTTATTTCGGATACTCTGTTAGGCATTCCAATGTAATTGTATCATCGAATTTTTTTCTCCAATAATTAAGCGCCAGTCTAAATTTTGTTCGTCCGGATCCCTCGTATCTGGTTGCCTATGTGGAAGGACTGAAATATCATGGGTAGGTGGATGAGTGGGTAGATGGGTGGCTGGGTCCGTGGTCGGGTGGCCGTATGGGTCATGGGTAGGTTGGTGAGTGATGGGTTATGGGTTATGGCAATGGTACAGAGAAGTAGCGTGGAGGCACAAAAATAACGTAAATTTTTTGCGAAACTTATATCGATTTGAGCTAACCAGGGGTGCACGAGATGTAGGTCTCTGGTTTTGGTGAACAGTCTCATCCAACCCCCAAAGACGATATCTGAAGGTGTACAGTTGGATGCTCGAGGGATTTAGAGTTACAGACTTTGGTATTGTCCACAAGGGCTCATGCTAAGAAAACATAGTGGAAATAGGTCATTCATTGATGACATGTTTCGAGCTCTACAATATTCTCAAAGTCTAAGAGCTATACAAGTAATTCTCAAAGAGCTATACAAGTATTCTCAAAGTCAAATATCTTTAAATGCCAGATTCTATTGGCTTCTGATGGTTCGTGCGTTCTTTATTGATTGATATTACATGCAATGTGTGCGCATTCATTGCTTTTGTAAAGTGTAGCTGTTTTATACAGGGGACTGACTAATTTCTGGCAACGCTGGTGATGGAATGAGACGAAAGACTAGGATGTTGGCATACTTGAAATTCTCATTTGGTAACTTCAAGAAGTAAGCACCCAGTTATTGCTTGCAACGCTTTGCAACAATTTCGTTAGGTTTACTATCAGAATATTTTACTTTAATGAATGTCAAAGAGAGCTTACTAAATAAAATCACCAAACCACAACACTTATATTTAGAACAAAATTAAGTCAAAACTTGCAAAGTCATACTAGGCAGTCTAGATTTAATTTGTTCAATCCGGTATAACAAGTGGTTGTATAAGGGTGGTGGGTAGGGGGTGCATGGATGAATGAATGGGTGGATTAATGAGTGGATGGATGGTTGGGGATGATAATGGGGACGGGGATGGGGGTGGGAAGTACCGGGCTAAAATGGTATAGTCCGGTCTGGTTTGGTCCAGATTGGCGTATTGAGTCAAATTCGGTCTAACCTATTCTCATGCGGTCTATTCCTTTCTGATTAGGTTAGGTTTAGTCTAATTCGGTCGACTTCGGTAAGTGAGTCTAGCTCGGTCTAGCTCGGTCTGGTTCGGGGTAATTAGGTCTCATTCGGTCTAGTTCTGTTAAATTAGGTCTAGTTCGAATTAAAGAAGTATATTTGATCGGTCTTTGCGAGGTAAAGTCAGCTGGTACTGCTTTAATTTTTGGCATCAATCGAGAATGGATTTTTCTCCACTCTCGATCAATTTCAGAAATACCAGCTGACATTAAATCGCAAAGACCGATCAAATATACTTCCATAATTCGAAATTCCCGCGAGTGATAAATACGATATCCGATCATATCGATCGAGTGTCATAATTAATTATGTATATATATCTCCGGCAGAAGGCTGAAGACCTGCCAAAAGTAAAAATGGTGAGAAATCAAATAGAAATAGCGGGTTAAAATCACTTTTCTCGCAAACGCTTAACGAAGATGAACTTTCGTATATAAAGACGTTCTAACTATCGAACATTCGGCCACTTGAGCCGCGTGTCAGTGGTAAACTCTCATTGCTCTTCTACCACTTTGAAAAGCTCGAGCAATGAGAGAAGGTCTGATTCGGTCTATTTCAGTCTAGTATTGTCAAATACGGTGTAGTTCCGTCCAATTCGGTCTACTTTTATCTAGGTCGGTCTAATTTGGTCCTTTTCGATCTAGCTCGGTGTAGTTGGGTCTAGATCGGGCCAATTCGATCTATATCAGTTCAGTTCGGTCTAATTAAGTCTAGCTCGGTCTAGTTTGGGGTGATTAAGTCTCGTTCGGCCTACTCCGGTCTAATTCGGTCTAGTTCAGTCTAGTATGGTCTAATACGATCTAGTTCGGTCCAATTAGGTCTAGTACAATCTAGGTCGGTCTAATTCGGTTTGGTTTGGTCCAATCAGGTTGGTCTAGTTCTGTCTAGTTTGGCCTAATTTGTTCTAGTTTGTAGTTGCTCTTATATGCACCAAGTCCGGAGATCAACGGTCAACTTATGCACACTGCACAATGAATTGAATTGACATCGCTTTGATTAACCCTTTACATTCACGCCATGTAACGGAAGTTTTTCATCAAAGATATACCAGCTCAGCTAATTGAAAAGAAACTATGCAATTCCGCAATATTCATTGTTGCTTACTTGAAGTTATATCTCCACAATTAGCCAGTATAATTTGATATAATACCAATTTTGCGAACTATTTTGAAACTTTTTTCAGACACCTTGAATTGATCAGCAATCATTATTTTACAACTATTCTTATTGAACTATAGAAGCATTTCTGGTGCCTATGACTTATCAAGAACATTTACAAGCCGAACGAGCGGTAGCGAGTAAGGCAAAAACGCTAGTCGTAATTCTCTCTGATAATACAAATGTATAAGTGAATTTTGAGCTGACTCGCGATAAAGATAACAATTAGTCAAAGTATTTGAGCGATGCCAATGTCTGTCAGCTAGAATATCATCGATTGCAGATACAGCACACTATCTAGGTTGCGCAGTAATGAAGTAGTTCGTAGAAGGGTTGATGCACCGACCACAAAATCCAGGAGCCACGCAGTAAGGTCGCCAGATGAGCCAACGACGAGCCTCATCACTTCGTATGAAAAATCTGCAGGAGCCGAGACAGAAGCAAACGTTGAAAAAAAAATCAGTGCTGATTAATTGAAAGCGTCATAACTTATCAAGATTATCCCCATGAAACCATGGAAGTTCCAGGGAAATGATAGTACATTACGCAACTAGAGAGTAAAAGAGGGCGAGTCCCTCCCGGGTGGATAAAGATAAAAACCCGGGAGGTGGTTGTCCTCTTTACTCCCCAGTTGCGTATATTACTTTTTGCAACTGTGTGCGCAAAGTTGTAAAAAAATGAGACTTCTCTTCATTATTTACAGTGCGAGAAGTAATGCGTGAATGACTTCTCGCACAGTTTTACATTTACGCACTGGTGGAGTGTGCGTGAATGTAACTTCTCGCTCTAATGCATTCTCATTCACGCACAGTTTCAAAATATGATGTCACGTCATCCCTCTGAATTTGGCCTTTCTTGAAAACTTCGTTCCCAAGATAATCTTGCTCGGACAGTGGTGCATTTAATTACAACTTCGCGCACAGTTGCAAAAAATAGTATACGCAACACGTGCGAGAAGTTTCCGCACACGTTGCCAACTCGCGCGAGAAGTAACATTCACGCACACTTCGAAACTTCTCGCACACCTAGAAGTACATATTTACGCACGCTCGCGAAATGTGTTCTTCTGGGTATGCGAGAAGTTTCAAAGTGTGCGTGAATATTAACTTCTGGCACTCGTTTGGCAACTTGTGCGGAAATTGACCTTCTCGCACTTGTTGCGTAATATACTATTTCACTGCGAGGGAACGAAAACTTGCGTCATTTACGCTCCGCGAAGCGGGAGTAAAACGCGTCTTTTAGTCCCTAGTGGTGAAAAAATTTTTTCATTACTCTAACCTAAAAATGCCGCGTTTAAATAGGATTTTAGGGTTCTCGTAATGAAAAAATATATCCGCACTTCGCTTGCAATCCCATTTTGGGCACTGGAGGACATGTCGGTTGAACGACAAACTGTCCTAGTGCCCAAAATGGGCTACCGCGCTCAGTACGGAAATATACTATGAAGTTCGGTGTCTGACTCTTAGTGCAGCGGCGAGTTGCTAGTGTAAAGCTTGATGGCAGATATAAGACGAACGATGTGGTCAGCAGTGGTGTAATTCAATACTTTTCTGAGGGCAGGAATCCGTCGTCGAGCTTGAAAATTTCTCCAGCAGCGACAAAAGGCGCGAGTATGCAGGTGTGCTTGCAACGGATTCTCTCTTGCCTCATCAGAATCACATCTCGTTCGAAAGTCCGACAACGGCATAATGTTGGGTAAGGCGGGGAAGGTTCACTAATTAGATGACGGGCATGCTAAGCATTTAATACGCGCACGAAAGATTCTTTCAATTGATATTGGAAGTGAGACATACATTGCGAGTTCACGAAAACATGATTGAATGAGGTTAGTCGCATCGGGATCGAGCATCATAGACAGATTTCTGCCGATCAATCCACAAAATAATGAGTACTCACTTGATCGCAATTTCTCATCCAGAGTCATCGTGAGTGATTTCTTTAGATCTCGTATGCATAATTTCAATGCGCAGAATGACACATGGGCAAATCTCCCGAACTAGGAAATTTGGCCGAGTAGGCAGTTTTTCACGGTGGGTAAGAATACTCGAATACTGCGCTTTTCCACTGATAGCCCGGGGCTGGGTAGCCTTTCGTATGCACTTTGAGGTGCGACTATGAAACAAACGTATTTCAACGTATTTTTTTGGGTAGAATCTGAATCCGTCGTTATTTTCCACATAAGTGACCCTCGAAAAATCCAAACTTGGAAAAACAAGCAATATGAATCAATTCTTTCAGACCATAATCGTCACATAGCATTGTTTAGATATGGCACAGATCTATGTAATTGGGCCATGAAGCGTTGTTGAAGTTTGAGGATCATATTTTTCTCTGCGATAATGAGTTTTACCAGTTAAAGAACGACGCAGCTTTGCTTCCAACGTAAAAACCCGAGTTGACATCTTTCGACAGCATTGACCTGGGTTTGACGATTTGTTAACAGCATTCTGCAGTATTCTGGTCTTGCAAAAAAAGTTGTCAATTGGATCCATCTGCCCCGGAAAATTTTTTATGTCGCACTCGTACCATAACATGTTGAGTGGGAGAGAGATGAGAGATCCCAACTTAACGCTGACCGTCACAGCCACTGCAGATCACCTTCCTACCGAGTATACATACCGGACAGGGTAGGTAGGGCGGAGTTTGTAATTTCGATTGGTGAGTTCCAAATAGTATGTGATAGAATTCTACGAATGTAACTACAATGCGAAATTCGATTTTTTGCATCATCCCAGTAATGCTCAAAGTGTGATGCCTTACGGCTAACCAATACATCGAAGCTTAACATTGTGTATTCTGCATGGTTATGGCTCGGACGGATATGTCCGTCACCTGCTCTAGTATTGGTCAACGATCAGAAAATTTCCTGCGCGAGCTGTATTGGGGTACGATAATTATAGCAGACTGCAGTGAGGGGCGCATGCTGGAGAGTAACAGTGAGAGATGTATCGCCAGCGAGACAAACTTCCCGGGCAGCATCTAAATAATGGGATTGGGGCTCTTCGGGAGGCGACCACGCTGCTCTGCTCTCGTAGTGCTGTTTGAAGCGCTGTGCTGGGAACGGCGCATTGTACGATCATGTTTACGAGGTGTATTGCTTCGTGCAATCAAGCACACGTTTGCCGACAAACAGTCAACCTTTGTCTCGAACGTTCCAGCAGGAGGTCAACATGCCGCATCTTTGCAGAAGTGCTGAGACGCAGCTGTGACGGACCTAGTATTTTTTCAACTCCGCATACGCGAGACACACTTGTTTCACCTTATAAAGCTCAGGCTTATACCACCGCGGCTGACCTCATCCAAAACCATTCCATCACAGCGCAGCCCAGTGCCATGCTGCCCCAGTCCATCCCAGCCCAGATCATCCTATCCAATCTTCGTCAGCCTCACACTAGCCTTTCCTGTACCCCTTGCCATTACATCCTATCCCAGCCCAGTCCAGCCTAGCTCATCCTAGGCCGGATCATCCCGTCCTATGTAAGCCCATCCTGCTCCAGCCTAGTCCAGCCGAGCTCATCCAACCCTTCCTTGGCAATACTATTTCATGAAATTCCATCCACCCGGGCCCTCTTGCGATCTCATCCTATCTCATCCTATCCAAATCCATTTTACCCCCTTCCAACCCTCACCTTATCTTAGCTTATCCCATCTCTTTCCACTCCAACCCATCCCACTCTATTCCATCCCAGCCCATCCTAGGGAAGTTCTTCCCATACGATTCCAGCCCATCCCATCCCCCTCAATCCCACCTTAGCCTCTACTAGATAACTCCCACCCCGGTCATCCCATCCCACAACAGCACACTCCATACCATATCCCATCCCATCAGATCCAAGCCTAGCCTATCCCATCCCACCCATTCCCACCTCAGCCCATCCTGGACCAGTTCGTCCCATCCTGTCTCAGCCCAGCCCAGTCCCATACCACCCTAGCCCATCTTAATCCCCTGCGGCCCGGCCATCTCAGCCCAGCCCATCCCACCCCCGCCGAGCCTGGTCTAACTCAACCCATCTCCATCCCACCTCAGCCAATCCCATCCCCTTTATCCCAGCCCGGCCCATCCGATCCAGCATACCATTCTGCTCTATTCCGTCCCATCCCAAACCATCACATCCCAACCCATCTCACCTGATCTCCGCCCACTCCATCCCTCATCCCATCCCACTCCCGGCAATCTTCATCTCTCATCCCGTTTTAGCCCAGCCCAGTCCAGCCCAGCCCGGTCCAGTTCAGTCAAACCTATCCAGCCGATCCCAGCATGTCCCAACCATCTATCCATCCATCCATCCACCGATCCGATCCTCCATCCTATCCTATCCCATTACACCCCATCCCATCCCACCCCATTCCATCTAATTTCCGCCCACTCCACCCCCATCTCATCCTATTCCAGCTTATTTCAGCCCATCCCGACCCATCTCATCCCAGCCCATCTCATACATGCCCAGCCGACTCCAGCTTGGTTAATCCCACCTCCCATCCCACCCTAGCTCATCCTACTCCAGGATAGATGGCTCCAGTTCTGGCTCGCGCATCCCAGCACGTCACAACCACCCATCCATCCATCTATTTCTCTATCCATCCATTCATCCATCCATCCATCCATCCAGCAGTCCATCAGAATGTTGAGATTGTCTGGACGAATGAATCATTCTGAGATGAAAATATGAAACACTAGTGTCGTGGGTTTGTTAATTCATCTTGTTTCTTCGAAAGTATGTATACTAGAAAACGCAATGAAGCACGCGGAATTCTATCTGATTGAGGAACCTTTATCGATGCAGTGTTTACTAGATATCAAGAACAGCTTGAATCTACTGTTCACGTGTCATACGCAGACCGATAGTGTCATTCGTGAATAATTAACTGGAAGAGAACAACTTTCTCAATATTCCTAAATAGTTGAATACGCGCATTCACTTGAATTGATGAACATTAAGATATATTGAGAATACTTGGAATACTAAGATCAGGATTGTGAGATGGAAAGAGAATCGTTATGTTCCGTCATATCTTGGAACATCAATTCGAGAAACAAATAAAGTGATTCTTGATTCCGAAAAGTGGTTATTCGCTACAAAATATGACTATACTACCAAAATGTGCCACGGTTGTTTCATCTTCCCGCGCGCGAAATAGCCACGCACATCTTTATTTTTTTACAAGATCCGTGATAGCTTAGCTCCAGTTGGTTGAAATTGAATCTACATCAGCTCATTTCAAAGGTCTTGAAACAAGCTTCAAAACGAGTGGGAAAACGTTGGAGATTATTGCAATAGTCGGAATTTCTGAGGAGAAAAAAAAGTGTGGAGGAAAATTAGGCAGACCCATCTCGTGATGATCGAAAACTCAGCACAATTTTGGATGGAAAACTTATTATGCAAGAAAGGGGAGTACCGAATTTTTCCGAATAAATACGGATGTAATCTGACGACAGCAACTCCACACACTGAGTATGAAGATGAACGATAAACCAGCATATCATTAATCTTCTTCGCACATTGGTGAATGGGTGATCGTGAACATGCAATGGTGAGTTGTACCGTAAACAACTTTTTGAGGAGCTATTTTCAGTTGATAAAAGCATCTACGATGCGGAAGATTAAATTTAAAATTAGCGATACGGAAGGACGAGCGAGATTGTTGCTTATCACACTTCATTATTCATAAAAACGATCCATCATATCAAACAAACGTCTGAAAATAGTCAGGTTGTTGGATGCTGCATTACATTATGATTATAGGGCTGGTGTGATTAAATTAGCCCAGTAGTCTGAAAGATTATTATCTCGTGAATGCCACAATCATTCTCACGAAGAAGACTGAAATGGGGGCATTCTTAGAATCATTTTAAGACTCACCAAGGATATGGGCTACCATATACTCTGGATTTGAATGTTTCCAAAGAGCCGCTAGTTCGTCAGACTGGGAAAATTGGCTTTTATATACCGGGTCCCTGACTTTCGTCTCTAGCCCGGTTTTCCCCGTGGGAGTAGGGCAGGGATACGCTCTACCAGGGCGTCGGTTTGGAAGAAGGCTGTTACGAGACCACGAATGGATCTGTAATGACAGCTTTTCCCCACCGACTACCGACTTTCAAGCTCGACCCACAGCACAAGGCCGAGCCCACCCCACGGTCGGGGGTTTGGAACTCTTCTAGGCTTCCTTGGAGCCCTTGGGGCCCCTCCGAGTTGCTGGATGAGTCGCCCAAGCTGGCATTGTGACCATCGACGGACGGTCCTAACACGAGTCCTTAGACTCACCCATTGCCGGGCGCCGGATGAAGATGTGCGGTCTCCACGCTCCGGCAGGCAGACTGAGTCCGAGAGTTTGTCAAACCTGAGGGCTAAGACACCGAGGTGCCTCAACCCCCCTTGCGAGGATTCGGGGGAGACCAAAGCGCGTCGAGCACCAGTCTCGGGGTCAAGCTCCTCCCGACCGGATTCGAGCCTGACACACCTCAGGACTTATTGTCCTCCTTGCGGTTTAGTTCATCAGACTGAGATTAATCGGTCGATGAGGCAAGTAGGGCACACTGGACTCATGACAAATCCAGGTAGTCAGCCGCTATTTTAGAAGCTCTCTAGGGGTCTGATAAAATTTAATTCTCTTCCTTGTGACTCAATTCATCTCTGGATTTCTTTAGTTGTATATGAATGGATGAACGATACGTTCAAAATAGTTGAATCAATTTCCTCATTTATTTCGAGGTGACAATTTTTCCTCGTTCTAAAAGATTTTGTGATGGTGCCGAGACCTACTTGAGTTTACACCGAATCATGTGGAGTTTATAGGGCGGGTATTAAAAAGCAATTTTGAGGATGAAACTAACATTTGCGTATAACAACTTATTCGTTACTAATATTCAAAAGGAATATGACGTCTCGTTAACAAATCGTTGCATGTGCGTGCATCGATTCGTCCCGCGTAAAACATCACGCACGTGCGTCAATCATTGAGCAATTTGCTAGTTATAATATACTCTGTGGAACTGCTCTCTGAATGTTGATTTCATTAGTACTCGAGATTTTGAGCAAGATTTGTATCACTGCGATGCGTCAGAACCAAGATTCTGTCATTTGGTGGTGTCGTGAAAGAAGCGTACCCATTTTTTATACTTTGTTCCAGTTACAATAGAGCAATGTTAAGATTGCGTTCATATTTGTTGTGGGAGGGGAGACTTCCCTAGAAATTCGAGTGCAAGATCTGCACGCTTGAATAAAGGTTACGGAAGTTTTAGATAGGCAGGCATGAGACTCGATAGCTGCCAGAGAACCAACCCGATTTTTGATAAGTTGAAAAAAATACGTTGCTAGAACAGATTAGCAGAATGCATTCTCATATAGCGAAATGTGCCTATTTGTTCAGTGCAATTGATGAAGTATCTGAACTGACAATGAGTATCGAAAGTATCGAAACTGAGTATCGAAGAAACTGAAGGATCGAAACTGAGTGATCAAACTCCAAAATGATGATCGCAATTTCTACGGATACATTTTATATTGGCCCTGGTCTAAAACATGATAATGTCCATGTTCATTATCAGCTTCATGATGCAAATCTTTTTTTCACTCTCCTATACGCGTTTTCTGTACTAATTCGATCTGTAAATGAATTTTAATCATACAATTCGGATTGTATGATTAAAATGAAGGTTTCGGAGGAATTTTTGATTTTTGAGGAATGAAATTCTATTTGATCACGATATATTGAAACATAGCGAGGGTATAATTTTCGAAATTCCATTTGAATCATGGTTTACAAGTTCAACTTAAATTCGATATCAAATCAATTAAAAAAAAAAAAATCGATATCAAGCAATCGACGAAGAATGCTTGAAAAATATCCAATGTAGGTCATGAAAGTTTGGTAGAATGCCTGTAGAGGAAGATGAGAGAGGGAAAAATGAATATCCAATAAAAAGGTTGACTCTATTTTAAGCTATTTCTTAAGGAATCTTATTAGGGGAACTTGAGGAACCTAAACTAGTGTATTTATTTTGGCAATATCTATGGTTTGATTGAGACAGAATTTTGATACAGCTGGTTTGATGATGATTAAATTGAAAGTTTCCATGATGTTGAAAATTCTGCATAATGAGTCAAGTATGTCTCATTTGGAGGCATAGAATCCGAAAAATCCTGATTCCACGAAAAACCCGTATAGTCTCCTAGAAATAGTACGTCTCGATTCAAGGGTGTAAGTATTTCCTTTCACGTCCGAATGATGGGCTCCTAGACCTAGCCGTACGCAAAGGTCGGAACTATCACGAGGATGTGAAAAATAGAGTTTACTCCCTTGTATCCCGAACTGTATATCTTGACAAACTGTAAGAGAAAGTGGAAAATCAGTGTGAAAAAGTACTTTTCGACACGCTGTGCGGAAAAATGTCCTTTCCGCACTGATTTTCCACTTCCTCTCGCAGTTTGTCAAGATGCACAGTTTGATACACGGGAGTGCTCTCTATTTTTCGCATCGTCGTGATGATTTCGATCCTCGCCTACGGCTCGGTTCAGCAGCCTATCACTCGGACACGAAAAAAGTACCTACATCCTTGAATCGGAACGCACCGTTCCTAGGAGATTATACGGGTTGACATGAAATGCCTTTTTTCGCACATTGTGTCAAAATAGGCTTATCTTACGTGGAGACCAATTAGTCGCACACTCTTCTGGTCGCCAAAAATTTTTTTTTGAGAATTTTGAGACTGCTTGGCTCCAATACGTCGAAATCGAACGTATTTCAGCTCATTCCAAAAGTGTAGAAACAAGCTTTCAAATGAGCTGCTGATATGTTAGGGAATATTAAGATGAGCCAAAACCAAAAGAGTGATGACAAATCAGGCACACTTACCTTACCTATATTAGCCAGTAGCGTATAAGTATGGGGGCATATATGAGGCCGCAAGACCAAAGAAATCCTCTTATCATTGATTTTCACAGATTGTGAAATGTTAGAGCTTCAAGTACTGTGGTGCCTTTTGGAGCGACTTGTAATCTAACTTGCGTAGTGGATTTTTCATTCTATAATCGAAGTCAAACAGAGTAACGGGTAGTTGGAGGTCGCTTTAATAGATGATTCAAGCTCAAAAAGCAACATTATCTTACCTTTATTTCAAAGACTTGCTCTAGATGACATGATTTGCAAGGAACCGAGTGTACTACGGATATATTCCGTGAGTTTTTTTCTAACCTAACTGTTCGTCGCCAGCTTCTCTCATAAGCAGCAACTTCGGAGTTGATTGTTGTTCAGGAAAGTAATGCTCTCACCAAGTTCGTAATGTATGCTTCGTTTTTCAGACCAGGTTGGAGCTTGAGAAAAAAGTAAGTTGCTCAGGGATAGGGATTATTCTTCAGATTGTAGATTCTGACCATGAATTTAGTACCGATCCGAGAAAATTGCTTTTTTGGATTTACATTGAATATCATATTTCGGACTTCACGAGCTTTCTTGAATATCGATCTTTCAGACGTGAGCTGACGCTTATCAGTTTGGAAATTTGTCTCAATTGATAGCTCTTGTAGTTTGATCATAGCTCGTGGCCCTCAATGCATGAAGACGTTTACTAATCATGGTCCGATCGGATATGCCAATTATGACACATTTTGTTATTATCATATCCAGAATTCTGTTTCAAGGATGATCATTTTTGGCATCTCATACGATGCTGGGAAAGACTGTACAGTGTCGAATTGATGAGATACTCTTGCCAAATTTATCGGGAATCTGAAGAATAATACTTGTTACATCCGACTGAATGTGTGCCTCTTCACAATTGGAAGAAACGTACATTTTGTAAATCAGGATGTTTGACTCTATTGCAGGATTTTCTTCGAAATTTCGGTGACATAGACTTTATTGGTTTTCCCTGCTATATGAAGATCTGAAACTGACTCAACCCTTTATGCCCACAATGCAAGAATTGACAATGTTAAATTGCCCAAATTTTGCATGCGACATGTGAATTCATGAAAATTTTGACTCTACATTGTAAGATGATGTAATATAAAACTTCATCTCCGTCTGAGGAATGAGTGCGATTGATGAGACTACTTGTGATATTACTTGGCTTTGAAAAAGAGTTCACGGTTTTGAAATCAGAGTATGTTCCAGACGTAAATCACTGATGATGTAACCCGAAAATGCTTTAACGTTGGGTCTATCGCATTTGATATTATTTTTTGGCACTCAGAGAAAACTATTTTCAGAGGGTCAGCCAAATTCATGACCCGGGTGTCAAGGTCTCTCATTGCGAGTCATGCGCGCAAATCCTTCCTATGAGACAAAAGAAAGACCTGAGAGGTTTTGGAAGAAATGCTGACTATATCCATTTATCAAGTTTCCTACCCAAAATATTCTGGAATATTTTTTACACTGCAGAAAGGATTTCAGAAAATTTCAACAAGTCGGTTGTAGCTTTCATTTGACTGGTGATTAATTGAATAATTCAACTAATAGGTTGAATTCCCGGAACAACAAAATAGACACAATAGGAACTGATCGAATTCTCAACCAGTCATTTAGATTTGCTGGTTGAACATTCAACCAGTTTTTACTGTATATTTCAATTACTTTCATTCAGGATTAGGCTGCCTTTGCCATAACATTGTGTAGTTTTTCCATGTCTGTCGGAAATGTTGTCATTTCCCCCTAAAAACTCACATCAAGGATCAGAAGATTCGGAAAGGGTATTGTTATTTTCTTCCGATTGCAGGAAGCAAATTGTGCAAGCCCGATCTGCTCAGCTCGCAAGTGAGCTTTTTATACGTCAAAGGTCCCACTTTCGTTTATACCTTCATCGCGGGCTACACCGCACTTTCATTCTCAACCCGAGTATCTGGATCGAGCTTCAAAAAGCTCAAAAGAATGTGCGAACCAGTCTGAGATCACATAGGTAGAGGTCAGCGAGCCTCGATGTCCAAAAATACCTAATTTATTCGAGGGCCTGAGGGGGTCAACCGGCGGCGATAATCGGTATCCGTGAGAGAGGGGAATTACACGTATGAACATATCTACTCCCAAGCTTGTCATTATACTCATATAAGTATACTCGTTCACGATCAGATCTCGGATTTGACGAGGGGATTGCTCAATAATAAAGGCGCGCGCGTCAGGTGTCGGGGAGTCAGTCGTCTGCCGTACGGTGCGCTCTCGCGGGCAGCTTATACTCTATTGCGGAGTAGGTTGGCTCTCTGTGTCGGACCTATACGAGGCCCATCGGCATAGTGCGAGTTTCTTTCGAGCCGTCGAGGCGTTGGGAGTAGTTGGGACCGGCAGTTTGGCATCACCATCGTCGCAGCCTCGTCATTTTTTTTCATCGATCGGTGCATCATCGCAAGGGGTCCCCAGTACCGATCAACATCCGGACTCTGGCAACAGGTGTAGTTCTTCGAGTTCCTTGCAAGCTCGGAATGCCGAGGCCCATGTGGAGGCCGCTGTTGCTGCTTTGAGCTGCCCTTTCAACTTTTCCTTGGATTCTGTGCCAATTTGAGAAAATTACAATTAGACGTCGCTGCTGCACGCCATGCTGCTCGAAATAGACTTGCCTCAGAATGTGAGTATTCGAAATCGAATCTTCTTATCTTTGCGTAAATTCTTTTTGAGCTTTCGACAATTTCATCCTAGTCATCCAGATCTTGAATTCATTTTTTTTTTCTTCAAAACTCAGAAATTTCATTGAAAGTGGTTTTCAAAATAAACACCTCTGTATCGTGCTTGCGCTCGGTGTTTACAGTAGTCGCGATTCGTCAATTTGCGCGCGTTTCTAACGGCTCATTTCCTGCTCCGTACTTTGCTTTCATACATACGGCTGGATATTACCGCATGAATCCACAAATGTCATACATTGTACACAAGTCGATTTATAGTGCCGGTCATTATGCTTGTATTGTATACCATAAGGCTGTAATGCATTCTCAGCGAGACGCGATGTTTGAAAATTTTACGCGCGCGCTACCGGCAAACGCGATTTTTTTATGACCATACCGACCCCAATCGGTATGTACATAGGCACATTTCAAGCTCCAGAGTAATTTTTACGACTGACCGATTGTATCGTTTAGGTAGCAGTCCAAGCAATTCAAATTAACATTTTGAGTACAGCGATTTTGAGGATAAATTTTCGTGATGGTTCAGCCGGTCGTTGTGTGTGAGGCTGCGCGACGGCCGGGTGGCGTTCGAGCGGGCAAATTCAAAATACAAACAAAGCGCGCGTATATAACGCGAGCGAGCGTTGCCCCGCAATAGTCCAATTACACCTGATCGTAACACCGATGAGTACAAGTACACAGCAGTCGTACATACACTTGAATGAAAATTTTGACGATGATGGTGACGATGATTTTGATTGATGGTGGTAGTGGTGTACGTGTGCGGTTTGCCGCAAGCGATTTGTAAATACCCGGCTGTTCATCGTCGAGACGACGAAAAATTTCTTCGTTGGATGCGACCGATGACGGCTGAAAACGTATCGCGGGGCAAAAATCTTTGGTGGGACCTCACCGCGATGCGCGATTATTTAGAGGCACGCGGGAGAGAAATCTAGCCTCGAGTTACATAATGCGCGCGCGCGCGGCACAGTTGCGAATATTTTCTCTCCGCATCGCACCCATTAGCTCATGCCCGCCGTCTTCGAGAGGAGCTAAATTCAAAACTGCCGATGGGCGGTCACCGCGTAACATAATACATTACGCGCTCGCATTATGACATCGCCCGCGCGCGCGCCATCGTGGTATAATAGTCAAAGTATTACTTCACACCCGAGCGAGAAAGATATAAGTAGACGGATGCCTCACAGAAGATTAAAAAAAAAAATCTCACTCTAATCGAAGCTGTACATTGCAAGCGTTATCAAATGATCCATAGGTGCTTAGAAGCTTTACATTAGCTAATTCGAGATAGGAGATGTGTATCCTTGAGTTGTATAAAATGTCTATACGACGGTGAAAAGTTATTTGGTGTTGTATGGTCTGCGGTTAATGTGATGCCTACCTGCCGATCAAGGATGTTTAATTTGTCGGCCCTCGCACCGTATCGCAATAAAATACGAGTGGAGGTCGAGGTCATTTACTTGTCGGTTATAATCCATCTACTATACACTATTCGTCTCAATGCCATCCACGGCGCATCACTTTCGAAATGGATAAAGAACGTGAATCGGAAGAGGAAAAAAATGTCAAAATCGCGTGCTTGCATCGGGAATGATGATCCTTGCTCTCGATTATTATCGACCCATTTATTTTAATCGAAGGGGGTTAAAATTGTTATGGGAATAGTTGGCTACCTTGATGTCGAACTGGTGCGATATGTATTGGGGATGGGAAGGAGAAGGAAAAAAATCTCAACAAAACTTGGACAAATCGAATAACTCTTCAAGCTCTCCTCTGCTGAAGGACGAAATGAGATAATGGCTATAACACTTACGAAGGTCGCGAGAGTAAAGCCTCAGCGATGAGGCAACGAAATAAGGCCATCTTTGACCGCCCGCTTCGCGCGAGTGAGAGAGAAAGATTCTGACCTATATATTCGTGTGATGAATATAATCTATACTCACGTGGTCGCAGAATCCTTACAGCTGATACGATCTGATTAAGCTGTAAGAATTATGAGAAATTTGGCCGGCGGTGCTATCGATGTAATCTAAGCCGTCCGGCTTAGCCTTTTTGGTCTAATAGCGCATATTGGGTTGTTTGGTTGTTGGATGAAAACTACTTTCGATAACGATATGAGGAGATGTTGGAAAATGTGATGCAGGTGCCATTTGAATTCTGAATGTAAATTCCTTGGGGTAATTGATATGAGTTCCATGAGTGGAATCTTCTAAATATTTTCTTGAATTTCTAGGGCAAAGTGTCCAATGGAATTCTCATGCGGAACTATCTAATGTAACTTTACAGATTTGTTAGATTATGGCACGCTCGCGGCTTTATGGGCCATTTTAAGATGTATGAAAAAGTAAGCTGACGAATTTTCATCCAAACAAAATCATAAATTACTTGGAATTCCTCCATCTATGCATGCAGAGGCTCCAACTTGATTGGCCTGGTACTTTTCAATTTGACTGGAATAATTTAGAATGAGGAATTTGTTGCGACGCTCTGACACAAAAATAACGGATTTGTGCCTCATTTTTCCTCACTGTTTTTGTTTTGCTCGTGGTTTCGTCGCATCTCAATATTTTCCAACATACCTCAGCACATCTTAAAGCTTGTTTCAAGCCCTTCAAAATGAAGACTGAGTACGTCTGGAGCCAAGCCATCTCAATTCTCGTAGATGGGGATTTTTTATGCGATCAAAAAAGTGTATAATCTGCCCCCACGTGGTAAAGGGGCTCATTCTCACGAAATTATACGGTTTTTTTTGTAAAATCGGGATATTTCGGCACCCATCAGGCCTACAAATAAGACGTACTTCGACTCACCTTGCAGCTATTTGATCCCCTTATAAATTTTTTGACTTTGATGATGAATTTTGATGGAATGAAGAGCGAGTTTGTGAAAAGACTATGGGGGCAAATTGGACATACTGCATTTTTCTAATGATATGAACGTAGAATCAGTCACAAATCGGATTTTGCAATTTTGTAAAAAGCATATCAAAGTTGTGACAAAGACAAACAAAATAAGCTAAAGCTCGTTGGAATTAATCTCATCAATTTTGTTCGGCATAGCTTCTAATGACTAACAAAAAAGCAGTTGAAAATACCGAAAACCACTTCTTCTGTTAGAAGAACAACGAGGGTCATTTAAAATTGGTCAAAAACGTTGATTCTCTCATACATTAACGTAACAGACTTAAGAAAATGTGCGTCAAGCTCTGAGGGTGCGTGATCCCGAGAAGTCAAATGGGAACAAATTAGATACACTCCCCTCACTTGTGATGAATTCGAAAAATCAGAAATACAGAATCATTGATCAACAATAATCGAGTTCGAGAGCCCATCCTTGACTCACCATACCTACTAAAAATAATGTCGACCGAAGACTATTGGCAACATGATGAATCCACTATCCTTTATGATGAAGGTGGATGAAGGTGATTTTATATAAGAGAAACAAACGATGAAGGTGATTCGATTAATAATCGAATCACCTGAAATATGAATTGGAACAATTTCGAATCGCGGAATTAATCGAAGTCATTCAACTAGATGACCAAAATCTAAGAATCTAAGCTTCAAATCCTGAAACGTTCTGAGTTTGCAAAACAATCTCAAACTTCTCATGCACATTGCATTTGAGCTGATGACACGGTGTCATCCGCAAATAGCTCGTGCTCTATTAGCGATAGATTGATAAATCGATCTCGCTGCTCGGAGTCACTTTATTCGGAGGATGACCGATGAATTGATCTGTCGATATAGCACACCGCGTAGTACCGCAATCAGTACGATTAGATGAGGTAAATGGTTTCTTTTTGCAGTACACCGTAATTACGTTCTTTTTCGACTCAATCATTCATCATTGAGAAAATACTGTGTACGGAAGACACACTCCTGTCAAAGTATTTTTACAAGTGTAGAAGGACATTGAAAAAGAACCAATTGCTATTGTGAAGCGAAAAAAATCAAGAAATGAGCATGTGCCATTTTTCAAGGTCGCGTGAGCTGAATATTTTATCGTGCGTATAGGTGAAGGCTCTTCTCGGTCGTTTGGTGCAAATTATGAGTTTTTTTTCATGAGTCCTTGAAGCTATGCGGACACTCTTGTCGATCACGTCCATTTTTTTCAGCAGATCTAATCCGCTTTTAGCGTGCAAAATTGGTCTAGATAGCTCAAATGTTGGGGGTCACCGCATGGGATTTTGTCACTCGGTAGCTGATGACATTCATCGTGCAATGACCAATACTAGTACTATACTTGAAGCTCTATCTTATTACTGCTCGATATCTCTTGTTCGATTTCAATTAATTCCTATGATTTCTAGTAGTCTCCTGTTTGAGATTTGTAGATTTTTTTTATGAATGAATCGTTACAATGGAAATGTCTTTGTAACCATCAGAATTGTTGTTCCAACTCGTTCGGATTGTTATGCAGAATTTGAAAAAATATAACACATGGTTGTCAAAATTTTGACAGCTGCGTGGTTGTTCAAGGTCGAGAGGAATGTTTTTTAGGCCAGGCCGTAGTCAGCCACCACATTGAATGTAGCCCTGAATCCTTTCGGAGGATAAGTCAAATTTCACTCGACCAAATGACTTAGGATTTTCCATGCATCTGCAATGCATGTCTGAAGGGTGCTACGAAGCCAAATACCATCAACTGGGGTAACTTTGGGACGAAAATCGCATTTTTGCTTTCTCTAAAGAGAAAGCTTTGTTTTCGACACAGCGAATTTTTGATCAATTTTTCCATTCAACCCAATATTTTCTTCAACATAATTCATCTTATCAAAAAAGTGCTTTAACCATCTTATTCCTCTCGCCGCCAATCTAACGATTGTAAGTAACACTTTTTCCCTTAGAATCCTCAAAAACCCCCCAGTGACTCATCTCTCCGGCCCTTTGTCTGTGTCTGTGTGTGTGTGTGTATGTATGTTGTTTTTTTTGCGCCACGCTTTCTCTTCTCCACTCCACTCTATCGATTTTTGCTTTTCTACAAGTTGTAGAGAATGTCTCAGAGATGAGACCAGTGATTTGCCTGGTCTCCTCTCCAAATCGAATTTAATTTAAACGTTTTTTGAGGTAAAATCGCTGAAATTGTGTACTTTCATACTAGAATATCTCTTTCTAACTTCGCCTTACCCCAATTTTGATTACCTAGGCTACGGTTTTTTTGGCTCAATCTATCTTTTGGTTAATACCGAAATTCCATTCAAACTCCATCAACGTAAATTTTTATAAAAAAACCAAAATTTCCAACAAAAACAGCAATTTGAGCATGTTTAGACCTATTCTATCGAAATTCTGTTTTAACCAAATTACACGTTTTGCTAAAAAAACCTCACTTTAGGTAGCCCAAATCCCGATAACTATTTTCCTCAAAAAAATATCTCAAAATATACAAAAATATTTTTTTCATTATTCATACTTTCCTCATATCTCTCCTCTAAATTACTTTATTCAAATTTTACTCAACCAAGTTGATACTTTTTCATCGTTCTAAATCGATTGGTTGATACCGAATTTTCTCAAAATTCGTTTTAATACATTCAAAATCCGTTTTACTCCCGAAAAATCCAAATTTTTTCAGAATACTCCATTTTCATAATCCTTACACCAACTATATCAAAATTTGCCTTCAACCATACTACATATATTCCATGGAAAACCCTAGTTTAGGTCATCTGAATCCCCCTAAAAGGCAATCTCTTTATAATAACTCAAAATATCAGAAGGAAATCGCATCTAAAATTCATTTTCCGCTATTACCCACCCCCTAAACTAATATATACAAATTTTACTCAACTAAGTTTATACTTTTTCATCGTTCTAAATCGATTAGTTGATACCGAATTTTTCAAAATCCTTTTAAATACATTCAAAATCCAATTTATTCCCGAAAAATCCAAATTCTTTTCTAAAAACTCCATTTTTATGATCTTCTCACCAACTGTATCAAAATTTTCCCTCAACCAGACTACATATCTTCCATTAAAAACCCCAGTTTAGGTCATCTTAATTCCCCTAAAAGTGAATCTCGTAATAATAACCCAGAATATTAGAGGAAAATTGCAGCTAAAATTCATTTTATCCTCATATCTCCCTCTACAACTAATCTATGCACCTTTTAATGGACTAGAGAGATACTTTTCCCTCATTCTACATCGATTGGTTGGATCCAATCATTGGATTGTGAGTGTGATATGAAATGCAATTAAATTAGATTAAAAAATAAAACTATTCCGTAGGAATCCCAATCAGCATTTTGGAATTTGATCAGTTTTGCGAATTTCTCATTAGTTTCAGTGAACCTCTTAAACTACTTCGCTAAGAGGAAGCATTCTGCTAATCTCATTTAGCAGCGTATTTCCCTTCAAACTCGTGAAACTTGTACGTCTGATACCAGAAGCGCATTGTATGTGTAGTCAATGGAAAGCTTACAGTTTCAGCTTTCGATTGCAGTGTTTATAAAGTGCATTTGGACATCTCTAGTTGGAGATATGAGCGCTTAAGGTCGTGCCTCAAAGTTAAACCGGTGTGGGGTAACTTTGGGACAACATACATTATATAGGGAATTTCACAGCCATTATCAACCGGGGTAACTTTGGGACAAAATTCGCATTGTTCTCCTTAAAACTCTTGTAACCTCTATATCTCGCACCAGTTGCATCAGAATTGCATTATGTCTGTGGTCAATCGAAAGCTCACAGTCCCAGTTTTCGATTGACAGCAGAGTTATGAGCGTTCAAAATCGTGTCCCAAAGTTACCCCGGTTTACAGAAGAAAACACATACTTTTTAGTTTTTCCGCTACAAAATGGAAACCGGATAGAAGTACACCAATGCAACGATGGATTTGTTCAGACATCTGTACAGACAAGTGAAATCTAGCCCAGTTACCTTGGAGTCATCCTGCAAAGGTCGGCACCACACTCATTTTTCGAGAGACTGTTTTTTGGATTGAAAACATACTCATGAAGAAGTCTGTTTATAAATGAACCTCACAACTGATGGAGGACCTTGCGCCGGTGCAAAACATTGTTCATGGGTGCCCGAAGTAGGGAGGACAGGTACCAAAGCCTCAGGATTATCTACCTTGCTGATTGCGCGAAATAATGACTCTTTCGTGGGTTGTCTCTCATGAGCAGACGACATTTGTGTACACCTCGTCTGGATACTTTTTTGTAGGAAATTGACATCGAACATTCGGCTTCGTAGCACCCTTCAGACATGCATTCTGTAAGTGCATGTCAAATCCCAAGTCATTTGGGCCATTGAAAATCGATATATCGTCCGAACGGATTTAGAGCTTTTGGCGCACTACGGACTTTCCTTTGAATCGCACGGAATATTGGTTTATCGCCACGAGTTTTGAATCTACAATTCAGAAAACCTTCAAAAAAGGATGCGTAACATAAAGTCCAATTGACCCATCAAATAAATATTCAGATTGATATATAAAAGTGATATTTTTGTATTACATAGCTGACCTGCACCAAAGCTGTCATTATAAGTGAGCGCGTAATTTATGCTGCTGCAACGAGGCGAGGCGCGTCTTAACCCACTCACGATGCGATATGTTGAAAGCGAAAAGGATGACATTGAACTGAGAACAGGTGCACGATATGCCTATAGGTCCGAACAGTTTGTTCGGAAATCGCTCAATACACACTGCACTTTTTGCCTCCTCGTCCTGATGTGCGATTGCTCATTTGTTTGGTTAGTGCGTACGTGATGTACAGCCAGCCATCATGCAGCTCGAATGTGGACACTATGGGCTTGCAATAAAACCCACGATATTTGAGGTCAATGCCTGTCACTGCGCCATGGCGAGTGATTTTGTGTTACCATGAGTTGCAGCGTCTTTAGAACGTGTCTGGACCATCAAGATTTTTGCGAGTATTTTTCGTCTAACGATTATGTGCATAATAATTCATCACTTAATCAATTCATTGTAGAAAAATATCGACCTCATTTTTTACTACCATTGTTCAAGTCATCCGAGGAACTCGTACTTATAAGAACATCGCTCGAGCTTACAGCATGTCCATGTTTCATCGAGAAACGATTTTATATGCATGATCTCTCAATTATAATCAGCATTTGAAAGAGTATATATAATGAATGATTTTCGATACTCAAAAAGGAACCCATCTAATCTCCAATGTGGTACTATTCGGCAATTATACCGATCAGATGCATATTTTGGTAAAAAATCGGTCGATTTGGGAAATTTTTTTGGTCTACATTTTGAGTTTTCAACAAATTTTCACGAAAACTTCAATTTGACTGATTTTGTGGGAAGAGCATTCTCTTTATTGCGACGAGATCCCGTCGCATGCAGGAAAGGAATTGCGATTTTTTCGCTCACAGCGAACATGTTAAGAAAACTTGATGTTTCAAATGATTGGTGGTACCCAATATCTATGGTAAACACACAAATCATCTATTTTTACTTGATTTCGATATTCTAGGATGAATCATTTTTGTATAATCAGAAGGCAAGAGTGGCGACGACGTAAAAGCGTTGCTGCGCGTATATTTGAGAGTCATTTCTAATTTTTCGGAAATAGCAAAAGGAATCAACTCATCAAGTCCACAGATGATTCAGGCTCTTGCATATGCCTTCTCTTGGAATGCGAAAACAAACATTTTCTCCTTCCGAATGAGCATTTCTGTCTTTAAATTCAAGTGCGTTGAAATAGGAATTTGAATTGATTCAGATATCCCCAAAGTAATAGATAGGTATTTATTGGTTTCTGCTCTACGCATGCTGCTAATTTCAAAATCGTTGCTGAGAAATTGAAAGCTTTCGGCAAAACAAACTGAAACGAATCATCCACGGCCCAAATGACTCATCGTGGGGCTTATGAAATATGTACTCGATGCACAAATGAACTCTTTTCCAGATATACCCATCAGTTTTTTTGAGATGGATTCACACAAATCATGCGACTAATTCAGTTTGAAATCTCATTCTTTCCTTTCCGCCACTTATGGTTTAACGCTTGGAGTTTAGATCATGCAGCAGTTAGCGACGGTGATGTGAAAAATAATTGATATTTTCCATTTTTTCTGTGTGAAGTATGCGGGGCTGATGCTGATACGTGTTGTAGAATTCGGAACTCACCGATTCACGACAGCGTCACGTCTCTAAGAGTGTCCTACTCTACTCCATAATATTTTCTCAAAGACTTTGATGAATACCTTCAACGGTACCCACAAATGCATTCCAATTTACTGTCGTTTAAAAAGTAGTCAAGGTCACAGGCAGTATGGTCAATGGTCCATCGAATAGACTTTACATCAGGTGTTGTGCTTGATCACGGCACATACATCAAGTCGAATGAGTCGTCCAAAGACGAAAAGTGGGTCTGTCGGGCGCACACTTATGAGATTGAAGAAGCGGTATTATGGCACTAATTCATCTGCTAAGCGATGGTAAAGCATGTGCCCGCTCCGACCAGAACGAGGCTTTTCACCTTTCGAAAGCGCATTCTGATGAAAATTTTTGTAGATTCTTCAGAGGCAAATAAGAGATGCGTATTTTTCTGTCTTGTCCATTAGACTTTTGTATTTCACGTGAAAATAATATACTGAATATAATACTGGAATTGAAATTCGTTTGATGATAACTGCAGTTTGTCATCTTTCCTCAATTTTGAAGAATCGTGACCGAATGATTGAAAAGCGAAAATTTGAACGTTCAATTTTGTCTAAAAGGAAAGATTTGTCCAATATGTAAATACACACCTCTTGTTTCTAGATGTTTCGAACGCTTATCAATCTCAACTCGTCGGTAATTGCAACGAAATGAGTCTACGATTATCTTTTGAATCCACGATAAGCTTAGATAAGGTCGAAATCATCATCATTTTAAAGATAGTCTTCCTGTTATACTCTCCCCAAGACCACTGTCTATAAATTTGTAAACAAATGATCAATTGAATCGATCAAGTTGAAGGCATGGGAGTCCCAAGTCTCTTTGTATAGATAACAGGAAGAGCGGAGGAGGCTCGGCAAAGTGACGTCTATAAAAATAACGAGGGTAAAATTGAGGGAAAACTAGTTTGGTCCACCCATGACCGACTACTCAAATGCAACCAACTGCTCTCATCTGAGAAGGAGTTCATTGACCTCCGACCGCAGCCTCCCGTTCATATTATCCGTGATGATAGATGCAACTATGAGCGCTATCATTTCTCATCATCGTCACCTATTATAAAGATAAGCATCGCGATGCTATCCAGTACCTCACGCGTCGAGGAAGTATAAAGCTTATTACTATAATCGCGGTCTGCCTCGTACTCGAGCTGTCGTCGCATCATTTTATTGTACAGCCACAGATTTGCTGCTGCAACCCAAATCCAATACATGTACATACTGCGTCTCAAAATTATTGTGCAGTTCTACAGAAAAGCTCAATGTATATATGGGTGGAAAGTACCCGTTGAAAATTGCTCGCGAAATTACTAGCCTTTTTACAGTTTGCTCGCGTCAATGAACTCGCTTATAACGAGGAAATTTGGAATATTTGGTTGACCGCCAGATAATTTATAACGATCCGGATATATCGAGAATTCGGTTATAACGAGCGAAAATTCTGGCAAAATTTGGTCTTGGCACCGGGTATACCGAGCAAACCGATGTAAACGCGGTATGACTCTTATTTTCGGAACTTAGGATTCAGGATAAAGATGCATGATTTCCAGTGCGAATACAGATTTAGTACGATTCTAGTGAGCTAGGGAGGGTAGAGAGACTCCCTATAGTGAGCAAAACGGATTGATCGAATACAATAAGGAAGAGAAAAGCATTCACAATACAAGACAAAGTCACAATCATACGAGGGTTGGAGCCGGGACAAAGAAAGGCGTACCTTCTGCAAAATTCACGGTGTGAGCAGCTCAACGACTCTTACAAACCTGAGAGAAAAACAGAAAATCGGTGCAAGTGATGTGAAAACCCCGGAAGTGCAATAAGTCTGAGATAGATGAGGCCTTATTCGAGTGGTTTGAAGTGCAGACAGATCATAATATTCCGATCAAGGGTCAAATTTTGAAATGTCAAGCTGAAAAATTGTATCTCGTGGCTTTTTGAATTCATGAAAAACGCGATCGTTGTCGCCCTGTCATTGTTCCCTGAACGTTAATTTTATATGAGTTATTATAATTTTCAATAAAAGAGACTTTGCAAACTCAAGGTAGTTTTTTTTTTTCATCTATTGGGACTGGTTATGTATGAAATCATATGAACTTGGGCCGATGAATGCGGAATCCGGTTATAACGAGCGTTTTTCTTCGGTCCTTGAAGTCTACTGTACTGTCTTCTATTGTATACTTAATAATCTCAACGAGATTTGAGAAGCTGTTCGATAGTAATTGGAGAGTATTTATGAGCAAATAATCATCATCGGGTGTAATCGTATCGATCAAAGGCAAGCACGTGACGGATGCGTTGATTATTTTTCAACTTTTTTCTGTTGAATATCTTGCGGAATCATTCAATTACTGCTTTGAAAAACGTACGCCCTCTAATTGACCACACTCGTTGAATATCTGCTCACCTTTTGTTCCGCGGCATTTGGATTTGTCGATAAATTAGTGGCTTGTACTCTGTGCGGATTAGAATATTGAAATTTGCCCCGAAGATTGATCGATTGGACGTCGATTATATCAAAAATTCCATGGTTCCATGATCATTATCGATAGAATAGCTGAAGTAAATTCAGCTGATTTAGAAACTCCTACTGTGCAATGAATATATTTTCAGGCTTTTTATATAGTTGATACTCTGGGTGAGTGATTATAATGTGAATCCAAAATTCGGTTTGCACAACCATTTGGCCACGGATCGACTTATCGAGGAGTGTTTGGGAGCTCAAAAAATATTGTCGGTTTCGCTTTTGCACTGTCAGGTCATGACTGAAGGACTCCAACAGTCCCAAATAGTCAGGGCACGAAATAGTCATACGCACCTTTGTTCAAAATACAACTATCTTCTGTATGATTCCATGTATTAAATTCTTAAGAATGGGTTTGCATTTTCTCCGCGCAAAATTGATTCACTTATTTATTTCTAATGCCAATATTCCTGAATCTCGTGAACTCATGAGTAATACTGCAATACACCTTGTTATCTCCGATTTATGATCCAGCTCCACGAAACAATTTTCCGCTAATAGACTTAAAACTACACACTGTTTTTCAAGCCTTCGTTTTTACGTGTTATAGATAATTGAATAGAACTAATGAGATGAAAGAAAAAATGTTCCATACGCTAGTTTGCAACGAGTGATCGAGTTGGTGATGTCTCATCCTGCCTTGCTCCAATTTTCTTTGTCGCTCGAGATCCAATCGATGGATTAATAACCTAAGAATTCTTCAGTTACGCAAGCCGTGCGTAACTCACAAGTCTCGTGTGACAAGATGATAACTGTGTAGCTTTCTAGGTAAGTTCTAACATAGACCGGTTGATTTTCTGAATTTTTCAGGAGGAGAGCAGCTCGTACAGGAGGCCCCCAATTGCCAGCGAAACGAACAATAATGAATTTTCCGAGAGCATCGACTTGAACGGCCGCATCATCACCAAAAGGACTCCTCTTCAGGACTTTTACGCTCACCAATGCATCTTCATCACAGGTAGGCAGACAGATTTTGCACCTTCAGCCAACCGTATTTTAAGTTCGACTGATTCTTAGAATTGCATCGAATAGAGAAATCATCACGACTGTTTTCGTTAAAATACTTTATGATGCCAGTTTATTTTGCAATGTTTACATCTCTGACCAGGTGGGTCAAGGGCACCGGTCCAGGGAGCGTGGCCATGGTTTTGGCTAAAATACCGCGAAAAGTCATTTTTTAGCACGAAGAGGCGATATCCATAAGCACAGAGTCTGACAATCAAGCGTTCCAGCCAGTTCCAGCCAAATCCACGACCCGCGCTCCCTGGGCTCTCCTTGCGAGTAAAATTGTTGACTTGATTAATAACTCGAGAGAAGACCGAATCGACATTAAGGATTGATTCGGAATTATTTTTCATAATTCCAGCTCTGATAAAACGATCAACAGATGTTGACTTAAACTCACAGCTAGATTCTTATGCTATAACAATTAGTGAAGAGAAATTTTTTGAATTGCAATTTTTTAGGAGGAACGGGCTTCCTCGGCAAAATCCTGATCGAGAAGCTTCTGAGAAGCTGTTCGGATCTCACGCGCATTTACCTATTGGTGCGACCGAAAAAGGAGAAGAGCGTCGAAAGCAGAATGGAAGATCTCTTCAAGGATCCGGTGAGTTTCAATAATTTTAAAATTCGAGTGTTAAAATAGTCACGTGTCACTCCAAATCTAACACCGACCTCAAGTTTGTTTGAAATCGAAAATACCGCGCGTAATCTAGCGATATAATTCAGCATCGCTGCACGTAATCTCGTTCGTGCACTTGCTTTTCATTTGCAACTCTCCATCCATAATCGTCAACTACACATTTGCCTATGTTTGAGATCCAGTAGATTTTGAATCGGGCCGAGTGATTGTGCACCAAATGCTAATATCACACGAATTATTACACGTACTCGCGTCTGGTGGAACTATGTAATGCATTAATGCGAGTGTGTTGAACCGCGAAAAGCTATATATGATCTATAGGATTAGAGTGTTCACTTTGTACTCATTATATACCATCAGGTTTTTTTTGTATACACATCTCGCGAGGTGATGACGGATTCCCGGATACTCATTTTGCTCTATCTATGCTGTGCCGAGACACACACTAGTTACATGTTCAATGTTTGCCTTTTTGGACACACGTAAGGCAATTTTAAGCGGCTATATAGTGGTTCATAGACACATGTGCGTATATGGCGATGAGAAAATCATCAAAATTGTGCGTTTGCTTTCGAGTGCGCACCGCCGAGCGTAAACAGCAGTTCGAAGTATTATGGAGAATTCCGATGCCACTTAGACGGATAGTGAGCAAAATGATGTCATTCACTCTTCTGAAATTTTGCGTACAAATTTGCAAGAGAGGAGTATTGTGACGTATCTACAAGCTGAAAGAAGTGGTTTCAGTGTTCGCAAATCGATTCTACGCATATTTCATGCGTGAATGCACTTGCTAATTGAATAGGTACCATGGATCAGTAGATTTACACTTACTGCTTCCCGGTTGACGTAGAAAAATCGAATGAGACAGTAGGTGTGGTAGTCTTGTTGACGGAAGTAGTGATGCGGAATCGACTTATCTTTCTCTGAAATAATTTACTCGATTGAAGATATTTTCGTGAAAAGACTATTTTGGACCCGATTGACACCCAATACGATGATTTTTTCGACGTATGATAACTTTTGTTCCAAAGAACAAGTTAATTTCAGATCTACTCCCCTGTAAAAATGAGTTCATTATGATCAGACGTGATCATAATGTCCTAATTTCGAATGATGATTCCCCGAGCTCACGAGATCCTCTGCCTTTCTGAGGGTGATTTTTGAGGTACCAAAATCGCGAGCTCGAAGAAAGCCTCATATTATAGGCATCCGTTATCTCTTTTCCTCTATTCATTGAGGCACTTTAATTGAGTTTCACGTAAGATTTCCCGGCGACACACAGCCATGAAATAATTTAATTTCGCGAACTTTCTTATGCATCTCTTATGAGTAGTCTTACTCATTTCTCCTATACCATTTCTACCGCATCAAACCCACTTCACAGGGTATCAGAACACCATGATCATAAATGAACTCATTTCCTCAGAACACTGTGTTGATACTGTATTGGTATATTGAGGTAGTGTCTTGGTTTTTACATGGGATGGGATAAAATTGACCTTTTTGACATCATAGTACCGGAGAATAATGAATTTTTACCTCACCGGCGTGTTTATTATCGCAGTGATACAAAAAATCCCATGAAATTATGGAAAATCACGCTCACAGTGTGACACGAGTATGCGTGCGACTCATCTGACGATTTGAATTTTGTTTGCTCCTCAGATCTATGATCGCTTACGAGAAGAAATGCCAAAATTTCATCACAAAGTCGTGGCCGTTGCTGGCGATTGTACCATTCAAGGCCTAGGACTTTCTACGTCCGACAGAGATTCTTTGATGCGCGACGTAAGTATGGCGCAATCATTGTGTAATAACCCACGAATCGATACCCAAAACGTACTTTTAGCTCATCCTCCTCTCGCTTTGAATGATCGTTAGAATCTTTTCGTCGAATCAATCAGTGACGCTCATTTTTCGAATTCTCACAGCAGAATGTGCTAACCTTTTGACTTTCGGTACAGCTAATTTTCAAAGCACCTGCCAATCTTACTATTATAATTTTTGCCAGAGAAATGGAAATTCTAGCAGGATAAAATTGAAACAGTTATGATTCAATTGTGAGAGTATCTTTACCACCAAGATGATTGATATTTCAAACTATGCACGATCATAGAATTATCTCATGACAACAGACATTGAGTCTTTTTTTTTTTTTTTTTTTTTTTTTTTCTAACAAAATGCTCAACTTCTCCAGAAAAGCATCTTGCTCTAAACTACTGTTATCTCAGAAATCATATCAAATTGATCAATTTCATCGACCCATAGTATTGTATATTTGATAAGATTCTCTTCTCCATTTCTTGTCAAACCTAAAATTGAATCGCTTAATCATGAATGCAGTTTCTGCTCATATCTACTCGATGAGATTTCGAATTCACACGTCTTTTTCTAGAAATCAGATTACTCAATAACGTAAATAATCTGTGGGTTGTAGGTTTCAATAGTTTTTCACGTAGCGGCGACCGTTCGCTTCGACGAAAAGCTCAAATTGGCAACGGCGATAAATGTTCAAAGCACCGCTGATGTCATTAGCCTGTGCAAAGATATGGAGAAATTGAAGGTAACACATTAACAATTCAAACAATTATGGCACGAAAATTGCAGAAAAGAAGATCTGCATTATTTCTTATATAGTATCGGGTTAGCCATAGATTAATGCGATTCCGGGAATTGAAATTTATTGATTCCACGTTCCATTACTGAAAACAATCGTGACTTTGTCAAGAGGCATTGGAGGACTCATTATTCAAATATTCTTAGTCCACTGACTGCTCATTCCTATGACCATTAATTCAGATCGAACAAGCAATAAAAGTTTTGATATCACTAAAAATTATCTGGACAGTATGCTCAAACACAACAAAAATTATGCATTTTTAATGGTTGGATTTTTTTAGCTACATAGAGATCCATTATTCGAATGAGTGTTTCGGCAGATTATCGGACTGATGGGTCTTCTATTGAATAGTACATTTCGATATGCGAGGACGTAAAATGTTTTATTGGCGTCCGAGTGATGGGTTTCCGCCCGGAGCCGCAAGCGAGGGTCGGAATCATCACGAAGATGCGAATAATAGGATTTACGCCCGTGTATCTAATTATACTTTTCGATAAACTGTGAGTAAAAGTCGACAAACTGCGCGCAAAGTGCACTTTTACGCACAGTGTATCGAAATAGTAGATTTCGCACCCAGATTATGAGGTTGTAGCTCGCTTCTGAGCGATTGGTTTTCGGCCCGAGCCGCAGGTGAGGGTGGAAATAATCGCTCGGAAGCGGGAAACCTCATGATCGAGGCGCGAATGCTATTTTATGCAACTTTGTAAGCACTCAAACATCGAAAAATTGCATAAAATTTTTTATTCTACTAGTGCCCAAAAATCGCAACTTGAACATGATTTTTAAGCACTCGTAACATAAAATATTGTATGACACTGCGTGCGGATGGGTAGTTTTGTTACGAAGGACTTATAACACTCGCTTCGCTCGTGTCATAACTAGTCCTTCGTACAAAACTACCCATCTACGTGCAGTGTCATGAAGTACTATTATACATTTTTTACTCGCTATGCTATTAATCAATTTCAAGAATGACTCCTCGGAATTATAAAATGACTTCACTTTAGAATCTGATAGAAGTTGAACAATCGTTCGTATGCTTGTCACAACCATTTTATTAATAATAACCTACATTTTCTCCCACGAAAATTCGGCAGGCTTTCGTACATGTTTCTACGGCATATGCAAATTGTATATCGCGAGAAATCAAAGAAAAGTTCTACGAGTACCCAATAACTAACGACGAATTGCTTAGTATTGTCAATTGTCTACCCGACGAGACTATAAATGAAATATGCCCTAGGTGAGTTTATCAAGTTTCACCCTAAAAGTGATTTTGTAAGCTGTTGAGGCACATTGATTCTAATTACTCTTCTCTCAACCTTCAGGCTAATCTCACCGTGGCCGAATACTTATGCATTCACAAAAGCCATTGCCGAAGATCTTGTGAGGACCAAAAACAAGAGTCTGCCTATGGGAATCTTCAGGCCGGGAATTGGTGAGTTGACTAAAATGTGATAACACGATGATTTGTTCTTTTACTTGCACAAACCCCTGTCAAATTTCCTGCTTGTCATCGAGAAATCTTGACTGGCACACATATTTGAAATGAAGAGAAATTTTCCACAGTGAATTTTCCGCGTTATCGTGTCTGTGAGTATGAGGCTATCAGAAAAGTCGTACATGTATACTAGAACGAGCCGTTATCCTATGCCTTAAAATTCTTCGAATCGTCTTCGCTGATGAATTTCTTTAATCGATCTTGTTGGTCAGAAAAATTGACAAGACAAATTGTGCCGACAAATCGTAGCAAAATACATCCGTTGTTTGTCCGATCATGTTGTGCGAATTACTTTTCACACAAACCTTGGTCTTCCAAGATCAATTAAAGAAATTCATCTCATTAAGCGTCGTTGTCCTGTTGGATATCTCAGTCAAGAGGTCTACAAAACTTCACATTTCCCTCGAGGATTGACATCTTCCCAGAGTTCCATATTCCTTGACAGTAGCTTTATGAATGGGTATCCTCAGGACGAATATTGCACGCGTTCTCGTTTCGATAATTAATTTGGGTATTCATTGATTAATTTGGGTCGATTGTGGTTGTACACAGTGATCTCGACGGCTCATGAACCAATCCCAGGATGGATCGACAATTTCTATGGACCAACGGGTATCGCCGCGGGTGTCGCAACGGGTGTCTTGCGAACCATGCACTGCGACCCCAAGGTCAGTGCCAACATTGTCCCCGTTGACCTCACGGTGAACTCGCTCATCGCCAGTGCCTGGGATGTCGCTATGCAAACTGGCAGGTATGTTCCTAGCATGGATGGCATTTTCCTAAGTCTGGTTTGACGGGTTACAAATATTTCATGAACTATCTACAACTTTCTATCAACATCAAATCTTGGCCTTGTTAATCTAATACGTTCGCTGCGGTGGGATCCACCGGTGGATCCCGCTTTGTCCTTCTCTGGGTGTTAAGGATTTTTGTCTTGCAAAACGGAACTGCGATTCTTGGTTTCGCAGCGAATTAACGTGTTAAAACAGAATATCAATTTAACGACTTTCATGGAACTTTCGGTTGAACCATTTGAAGGTATTCCTTATATGTAATGAGTGACTCCAGTAAACTCGATACAAACGGACTTTATTGCCAAAGTCTTGTCAGTTCTCTTCAAAATTCCGACGTTTCGGGTGCGTAAAATGCAACCCTCATCAGGAAAAGCTGAGCAACAAGAAAATTCTTTCATAAGCTATGATCACAATTGCAATCTTCTGACAACATACTTGGTAATGGTAACACTAATTATCTATACATGTAATGCTTGGCTTTGACAATAAAGTCCGTTTGTATCGAGTTTACTGGAGTCACTCATTACATCTAATTTGCCAACGGACGAGGAGGAATCCATAACTTATGTCCATTGAGGTATTCCTTATCTCAAGTCAAAATGGTGGTTGTGCTTGAAAGCAATTTGCACTTGTGATTCCAGGAGAGATGAGGATATGTTGATCTACAACTTTGTGTCTGCGGTCGACGCACCGTTCACGTGGGAGGATTTCAGAACAACGAATACCAAATATGCAAACGAGTATCCTTTGAGTAACGCTATTTGGTACTTGTCCTTCAACATGAACAAGCACAAGTTTGTTAACGCTATCTACGTGGTCCTTTTGCATCTCATGCCAGCAGCTGTTATTGATATCGTCAGCGTATGTGTTGGACGGAAACCAAGGTGAATACAAGTTTTTAGAAGACTGTAAAAGCTCTGACCGATCTATTTTCACATACAAAATATACAAGTGAAATCAAGCTTGAACTAATTTATCACATATATTTATTGAATTCGTCTGTGATGTTACAGGCTGCTGAAAACCTACGAGAAAATTCACAAATTTTCCAGTGTAATATCGTACTTCAGTACGCGTGAATGGAATTTCTCAAATGATAACGTTCGAGACATGTGGGAACGACTAGATCCGCGAGACAAACAGATGTTCTACTTCACCATGCGTGGTTTTGACTGGCAGGAGTATTTCAAGAATTACATTAAGGGCATTAGAGTTTATTTATTCAAGGACGACCTTAAAAATGTGGACGATTGCAGGAAAAAGTGGCAGAGGTGAGTTCACATCCTTGATTCTTTTGACGCAACCTAACAAGCAACAAACATTCAACATTCGGAAAAATTTTATGAAGTTCGAGATATCTTTAGCGGAGCGAGCGTTAGCAAGCGCAGCAATTCCGCTAGTCTTTAATTAGCGCAATCTGCGAATTCAAGTAGTGAAAAATCCGAAATATTCTGAAAATAAGTAAGTGATCAATGCGTAAAACTATTTCTTATAGATTCTTTCTCACAACTAGATGGGAAGAAGATATTTCTAACAGAACTATCGTTTATCCGGCGTTTGATCTCAGACTCTAATAAGCTCAAAATTTCTCTTACAGAATGTACTGGATGCATCAAATCGTCAAAGGGCTCGTGGCCTCATTTGGATTCTGGTTTCTGTGGAAGGCGTTTTCCTCAGTATTCAAGTGACAGAGTACAAAATAATTTCCATTGGATGGATTGACTATTTCAAAACTATTCTTCGAAATCTACTTTGACATCAAAAATGCGTAAATGTACATAGCTTAAAAGAAGAAGTTACGCGACTTTTTTATGAATTTTAACGAACTATTGATAATGTTGATGTTTTCTTACTGTTTTTAGTTTTTTATATATTAGTGTAGTTTTGAATGTTGGAAAATGATTGAGTGTTACTCTTTTATATTATATAACAATGAAGAGAAACTACCTCAATGTAAAAACGATTAACGGTGGTTTTCTTCATGCTTATTCGTATAATTGGACAGTGTACATAGCAGTGTTTTATTTCGTAATTTTTTAGCTCATTGTGAAAGATAGGGTCAGGTTTTATGACCCACATATGATGCATCATTCAGAGAATTCATTGTATCGGAGAGTCATTCAATTGCTGATTGAGACACGGTGATTTTCATTTGTGACTGTTAAGTTAATGTCAATAAATATTCAAAGATTATTTCAAGGAGTGATTTAAAAATTTCAGCAGAACCCACGATCCTGTTATCATTGTTTTCAGCCATGAAAATGTCTAAACTTGAATATCCTCGGAATGACTTCTAGTGTCAATCTCAATGAACGTGAATTCGACATCAAGTATTGCTAATTTTTCGTCACGAAGTTACGCATCGAGTAGGAGTTGTACCTCCAAAAGATTAGTACTCACAGGGCTGTATCGCAACCCGGCTCTATCAAGACTCTGTACACTTGTGAAGGATAAGGAGAGACTTCTTATTCGATCACAAGATTTTGTCGTGCTCCGAGTGAGCGTTTCTGATCGAATATCGCAACCTGGCTGATGCAATTATGAGCGTAAAACTTGATCTTGTATTTTTTCCATTGGGCCCGAAAGTTGCATGCTTTAGCACTTTGCCTACATTTGATTCCAAGCTCGATAATATTTTTCTACTCGAAAAAGACAAATTAATAACGAATTCTAGAAATTTTTACAAATCTCAAAAATGAGTCAAAATTTGGTGGAGAATAGCTGGCTGTTACCAGTACCATTCTACTATTCTACCTATCGTTGTCTCGAAGATTTTGAAATTGCCAAGTTGCTCCTTGATTATTGATAATACTCAAATATTGTCTGCTAATGGTTTGTTGTTATTAACGTCGAACACGTGCATATTTCGGGAAGAATTCGGATGCTTCAACGGTTGATAAATTTCAAATAATAATTTGGAAGAATGATGAGCTCTCATTGTTGAACCGAAAATCAGGAGGAAGAGGGTTGCAATTAAACAAACAAATTAAAGATTTGGCGTAGCTCAACGAGGCTAAGGAGTGGTCAGACACATAACCGCAAAATGTTTATGCAAGGTGAGTGTTCGACACAGTATCCAGGAGAGCAAGGACATGGTACGAAATTGATCTTTGACACGTTCACAGTGGGTCAGGGGCCGCAGACTCTGGGACGACCGGACCCATCAAAATCAACCTCACAATGAGACCAACAGAACTCCCAGACGCTACAAAATCTACAAATTAGAAGTGATTTTATACTGATAACGATCATCAAGATACCAATCGAGGTGCCATTGTAAAATGTGCCTAGCAATCGCGATGTACCTAATTACAGGCAGTCTTAGCCTCGCTTGGCAGCTGCTTGTAGCATTTGTCGCACTAATGCTAAATCTATTAGGCCGTGCCATCCTCTTCGTATGCGCGTCCATCTACACGGTAGCCAAGCCCAATGCAACCGACGTGGGCCAAAATACCTCGAACAAGAATCGAACCGGTAACCCAACTACCACTACTACTGCAGTAACTGCCAACAGTCAACCCGAATTCGAAACCATGTATCCGGAGCTATACGATTTTGGTGACGATTTCGACACAATGGCCAGGGTATCCCTGGAGACGGTTACGAGTGTCAGTGCAGCCAACACAAGTGCCGACGAAGCAAATACACCGTCACATCATCCGCATCGAACGCGTCGACTTCATCGTTTAGTTACTACAGAAGAAGCTGCCTCTTGTTCGCTTTCGTCGTCGTGTAGTTCGACCACTGCTGCAGCTCGTTATCATCATCGGCCACCTCCTCGGCGAAGACGTCAAACGGCTGTTGGAGCAGTTGGTGCTGACGCCGATCCAAGTACGGAAGTTAGAACAACGCAGGAACCCAAGACGTACGCTAGGCGGTTCTCAAAGTGACGCTGTTTGTGTTTCCAATATTGACACTTATCACATCAATAACGGAGCACGGATACCGAAAATTTCGAATCGGTGAGCTAGATCGAATCACAGATTTGCTGTACTGCGTACACAAGTATAATATCATTGAGTGGACTGGAAACCAATTCTAAGTCGAAAGAGCTTCATGAAACTGTGCGTAATTTCCGGTAAAATAAATTGTGGATCACGGCAAGCAAGTGTATAAGAGTTCAAAATATCTGAAAACCGGTGCATACTCATTATTCGCTCATTCCTTCATGAGATGGAACTTCGTTCATTATCTTTCCTGATACTGATGGCATTTCAGCTTGAATTTCAGCAAAAGATGGCGATGATAGATTATACTTTATATGACCACACGCTTATATACGTTAAGAAATTACTTAAGTAGTAACAGCCGAAACTAGTCAGACGAGTGCGAAAGCATGCAAGTAAGGAGCTGTCATTTTTTAAAACACATTTTTTCAAAACGAGGTTTTTAACTATCCTGTTCTAAGAAGAAGAGGAACATGAATTAAAAGAGCAGAATTTCAAATCTAACTGTAATTCTAATCTAATGTATTGAGTAATGAGTCCCTCTGAGCAATAATTAAGCTGCTCGCTAAATGTACTCGAAAGAAAAAAATCCGAGCATTCTTCACTCCAGTCATCTGGCTGCAAAAAACGCAGCAACCCAAAATTATGCCAATTCTGAACCCTTAGCAGCTGCATCTTCAACATCAACTCCTTTCAACCCATTTCTGAAACCCTTACGAGTGCGCGCAATCTCAGAGTTTTACAAAAATGTTTCAAGTTAAAATAAATACACAGTGATTGCCTTGTGCGACTGCTTTCAAACGCGTTTTAAGGGTTCTCACGATGAAAAAGCATAATTGCCCTGTGCTCGCAGGCTCATTTCGGGCGCGGAGGACTTAAGGTTATTTCCCTTGCTTCGATCGGGATTTATACTATCCCATAGCGCCCGAACTGAGCGTCCGCGAACAGGGCAATAATGTACTATTATGCACTAATTAGTAGAACCTTCCTTCTCTAGACCCGAAATTGATCGAAGAGATTCAATTATTTCATCATCGTCCGACCGATGATCATCAACCCACGTCGATTACAGGACGGGATAGATTCTTGCATGAATAGAAGTGCATGCAGAATTTGACTTATATGAACAGGGACAATGGAAAATGATTCAATTACTTGTCTCATGGCTTGTCAATCTCCAGAGAATCCTCTGCAAAATCAATGTTATCCTACAAACAACTTCGTCGATCCTTGTTGAAACTACCCCTGTGGTTATGCAACCATAATGGTCTATAGCGAGGCTACATGCATAGATATTTATGATCAATCTGCTTTCTTCGCTAAGTTTGTGAACTCTCCTTATTTAAAGAAAAAAAAGGTTCAAAATAATCCTCAACTTTTTTTGGATTTTTAAAATATATTCGAGAATATTTCGGTGATCTACAACTATTAAATCGTGCTTAACGTTGCTGATGATAAAAAAGTAGGTCCTGTTTCGTTGGGATTTGGCATGGAAGGTCATTTTTTCACCGAAACGCACGTGAAAAAAAAAACAGTATAAGATCTTTCTTTCTCAACAGATCGTTTACCGTTCGAGACAGTTTATACAAAAAAATTGAGAGATTAGTGGATATACATTTTCTACGCCCAGTCGTTATTTTTCGATTCGGACACCTCCAGTTCAGTTCATTAAATAGACAATCGACAGATCTTCAAAATAGTCGAGAAAAAAGCCACTTTAATATCACAGTTCGACGTTCATGACTTGGTATTATATTTGTTCAAACTTGCTCACACAACAAATTCCGCGGTCATCTGTTCGACTTCGACTTTTGCGGCTAGGATATAGTTTGATACAGCTGTTTAAACGCATGTCATTGTTTCGCTCTAAAAAATCGGTTCCTGCATTTCAACTGTCGATCCAATCGTACTTTGGCATAAAAAAAAATATATATATATATATAGAAGAATATCTGCTCATGCATCTTATTAAAACCACATTCTTGAGCAGTAAGTATTTCAACGTTCATAAACCTGCTGGGAGGACTCAAGTTTCGATTTCCTCCACGGGATTTTGTAGAAATTACCGATCGAAGTTCAGCTCATTTGGTTTCTGATAAAATGATAGTGAGAAATATCAAAACTGATACAGGTCAATAGAGTGATTGTTGATTCCTTACATTGATTTATTCGAATGTTTGTCACAAAACTACCTTATTTCCAGTTCTGAGACAACAACACATGCTGGGTTGATTTTTCCAAGTATATAAACCATTATTTGGAAGCAAACCGCTATGAAAACATGAGTGGCTCAATCGCGAATCATAAAAAGTTACAAATATCATATTGGACTAAGTTCAAAAATTTACAAAAAAGAGTTCATTAACCTCAAGTACAAAATAATGCATCAGTTTAGTTGGACGGAAATAATTTACTGTACAATAGTACTTCAAATGTTTGCTTATCAACTATAAAATATATTTAAATCCATTAGAGAATGAGATTCTATAAATTTGATAAAACTTTGCAAGTTTCGTATCTCTTCAATCAAAGTCAATCACTCATGTGAAAACTTAATTTAAGGAAATATTGAATACTTATGGTGATACTTCTGAATATAATCTACAATATGTGCTCACTACTCAACTATTAACTAATAATTCAATACCACACATGCACACAAGGATTCTATGAAACCTTGTAGGCTCCAAATTGTCAAGCTTCTTGTGCAGTTAATTTAATAGCATTGGGTAAGCGTTCATCCTATGATAACAATCACAAATACGCATGGACGGAGTTAGATACCATTTTGTAAGATTTGATAGCAATGATCGAGGCACTAGTGGTAATGACATATCCTAGTCTGAGGAATGTGTTTGGATTATCAATTAGCAACTTGTAGAATTTTCAAAGGAATACCTAGGATCTTGTGATGTTCAAGATTCAAAAGCTGCAGCAAGATTATTATTCTGGTTCCTTTGAGTTTTCGGTTGCACTAGAATTCCATGAAAAATACCAAGACCAGCATGATCAATCAATGTGCTTTGCTAGAACTATTTTGCTGGAATTGAACTCCACTGTTTACCAGCAAATAGTCAATGAAAAATGACAGCTAAATTCCAAATTTAGTTGACAGGCATTGTAGAGACAGTACTGTGTGGAGTAGTAGGCCGCGATCCCGCAATCGAATGAGTTGTTGATGCATTCAGAGATTGCAAGGTTCCAATCTGTAAGCGATTAATGGCAAATTTTAAATAGATTATAAACTTTCCAGATACATAAGAATTGACAATCAATACTCACTCTCAGATGAGCAAGGTCCTCAAGTCGTGTCAGGTCACTCAGTTCAATGTATAATGAATATACAATTAACCATCCATAGATAGATGTTGCAGAGAAAATAATCCACAAGAAACACATGGTCAAGTTATAGCCAAAGTATAAGTCGTTGACGATGCTGAAGAATAAGAAGCCAAAAAGTCTGAATATGGTGAATGCAGCAAAACTGTATAGCCATGGCATCATTTTCTTTTCATATTCCTTCCTCAAGGCTGATATGAGGATGCAGGAAGTAACAAAAATCACTATACCTCCAAGCATGGAAAAAAGAGCAAACACAATCAGGATGTTGCGTACTGTAAAAAAAAGTAATTATTACAATTCTGTTCCATGAATTCAACAGTGCTGGTGCATTCTGCCAATTTAATGATACTCACTGTGCTTGTTTCCAACATAGACAAATTCGTAAGATATCCAGTAAAACCCATAATGTGTGGAGCCTGGTGCAGCTTGTGAAAGGCAGTAGATATCAAAGATCGCTGTGCAAAATGTGAAGACCGCCAAGAACTGTGGACATTACAATCAACAAGTTGGTGAGTTTGAACAATTTCACTTTAGATATGATCATTTAAATTTCATCAAACAAGCATCAGTCAATTCTTGATGCAGACTATGACTCACCAAGGCATAAACACCAACAACCAAGGCACCTCTTTGTATGTCCAATATGAAGGCATTGGTAAGTAGCCGTTTCTGGTACCAAGGTATTTTGACACTTTTGACAGACCTGGACGACCTAAGATTTGCACTACTCCTTGTTGTGACATGTGAGTACACCGAAGGTGTTCCCATACTGGGTGACTTCTTCCCGTAATTCATAGTGAAGCCAGGCTATCTGAAAAACAAGGCCAATCTAGTAAGATTGTGGTTCCAGCGACTATCAAATCACATCAGAGTTTGAATGTATTGAAAGTTGTAGTAGACTATATGGATGGATATTCGACTGGTAGCAGGGTATGAGGAAGTATGAATATACACAATGGGTCAGAGAGTATGCAGAGTTTCGCAATTGGATTCATTCAGCGAAATTGGCCCCGAATGTGTCATACTGAAGCACTGGCAACACCCACTAGCACTGTTTGTACACAACGAGCACTTTAGCCTACTGAAAAATACTTGTCGCTGGTTCAAGTGATTGAGTGAGCCATCATCAGCATCAAATCAGTCAATATCACTCTAGATAGACTGCTTCGATATCTTTGGCAGTAAACTCACCACTTCGGTCGGAAAAACTTCAAAACCCGCATTTATCGCGAGAAATCACGATTCGGACGCTCCGGGACACACCTTTTGCCTTCTGCTAACTGGCGTTCCCTCATGTATGTGTGATGGCGATGCATTTATACGTGTGTGAGCGATTGCAGCTCCATCCTCCATCCCATACTTAGCGCACCTGTTCCGAAAATCCGAAATCGACAAGTGTCTAACCCTTCTATAGGTAATTGCTATTTTGTGTTTCTCTCGGGCCCGGCGTGGGAAAACGCCATTGGACGCGATGACGCGATTGATTAAGTATACATATCGATTCGCACATGTGTCAACGTGGATCAGTAGGCCGCTCGGTCGTCTGCAGTATGGTACTAAATCCAGAACAACAATAATAACACATGGCCCGTCGTCGTGGCAGATAGCGGCAGGAGCATCAGAGTGGATCAACAACATCCCGGTGCTCTGCCAAATTGCATGATTGTCCTCGGATCCGGTGCAGCTAATTATTACGGGACGGTAAACGAGATGACGAGTACTCAGAGGACCCCGGGTGCGGGCAGATTGCTCTTCTGCGCGGCTGGAATATTTGTGTGTTACTCGTACTACGCCATCCTCCAAGAAAAGGTGACCCGGGGCCAATATGTCGATGGTTCCAGCGTGGAGAAGTTTACCTACATGTTCGCTCTGGTGTTCGTGCAGTGTGTTGTCAACTGCCTGTTCGCCAAGCTTTTACTTGTCACAGTGATGAAGCAGGGTGAAGATACGACTCGCACAAGCTATTATGCCTTCTCTGCGCTCACCTATCTCCTTGCCATGGTTTGCAGCAACATGGCCCTTCAGTTCGTCAGCTATCCCACACAGGTTGTTGGTAAAGCTGGCAAGCCTATACCTGTCATGGTCCTCGGTGTCCTCATTGGTGGAAAGGTAAAGAACATACTGTTGCTTTGAGAGCAACTTTGTGCTGCTTTTCCTATGTATTTACCATACCGTATGTTAACTTGTGAATGCTCACGATACTCAAGGAAACCTTGCCGAATCTCGATCCTCTCTCTCTGCTTCCTAGAGGCATCTCTGTCTTGAGACATCCGTTGAATATCTTAGTAGTATTGAAATTAAGCTCATTGATGAAATTGCTAGTAATTCAATATTTGTTTGATGAACTGAGAGCGACATTTTGCTATGAAATCACTTATGAGATAATATTTTTTTTCAGAGCTATCCATTGAAGAAGTATTGCTTTATTGCCCTAATCGTCACAGGAGTTATCCTTTTCATGTATAAGGATAATGTTCCTCAGAAACAAGTTGAGGGAGAAGGTTTTGGTAAGCTCCTACTCTTGCTGTCCCTTACCATGGATGGTTTGATTTCTGTCATTCAAGACAAGATGCGGGCAGAGCACAAAACCAAATCTGGGCATATGATGTTCAACATGAATGTGTGGTCAGTGCTATTCAGTGGTGTTGTTATACTTGTGTCAGGAGAATTTTTTGGCTTCCTAAAATTTGTACAGAGGCATCCAGCTGCAATACAACATATAACAGTTCTATCAATCTGTGGAGCTCTGGGACAGTATTTCATATTTCTGACTGTCACAGAGTTTGGTCCTCTGACATGTTCCATAGCTACAACAACTAGAAAATGTTTTACTGTACTAGCATCAGTTATATTCTTTGGTAATTCTCTATTGCCAAGACAATGGGTTGCTACAATTGCTGTATTTCTGGGATTATTTTTAGATAGCTTTTATGGAAAAACAAAGGCTGTTAAGAAAGATATTGATAAATGAACTGAGGACCCAATATCTTTGAATATTGTATGAAATTGGATCAACAATATTTTTCCAACAGAAAGACTTTCTACAATGGTGAACCAATGGTTGAACTGTGGAACATGCGAATCAAGTTGATTTATCAGCTAAAGCCGCACATCATTATAATATGCAATGTGTGTTTTCGATACACTGTGCGTAAAAGTGCACTTTGCGCACAGTTTGTCGACTTTTACTCACAGTTTATCGAAAAGTATAGTTAGATACACGGCCGTAAAACCTATTATTCGCATCCTCGTGATGATTCCGACCCTCGCCTGCGGCTCGGGCCGGAAACCCATCACTCGGACGCGAATAAAACGTTTTACGCCCTTGTATCGAAATGTACTATTTTATATAAACTGCATTTGCTATTTAAATATTGTACCCTGTGGATACATCCAAATAGTGATTTGTTAGTGCATTGCATTTTTACCTTCGATGGTTTTCATTCTGATTTCATAGAGACCATCTATGAAATAATCAATCATTACGTCACTCATAATTATTGACTAATATTCTTGTACTTTTGTAATTAAAGTTGTTGAGAACTATTAGTGTGATGATAAGTCGTACGTATACCGATCGTATACCGATTATAATTGCGATCTCTATAACAGATCCTCATCATGTCTGCCTAAATGAATTGCATTGGTATGACATGAACTTCAGATCTGTAACCTGAGCAATGAGTCGAAGTTTTGATGAATGTTACATTGTTATGCGCGAGTGATTTAAACTGGGATTGAATGAATATGATTTTTTCTCCCTTTAGATAATAACTAATATTGTTCTTTGTAGTGAATTTCCGTCGTCAAAAGAGTGAGATTTTTTAGTAGCAATAAAATTATTGTTGGTCCGATAAGAGATTTTTTGCAATCTTCTTGCAATATTTATTGATTGTAAGAAATGAAAAAGATATTTGCTGTATGATACGTTTACGAAAATTGAATATTTGAGTGATTATTAAATCGACATTCCTTGGAAGTTGTGGTCTTGCATGATTCATCGTCACGATATTCAATAAGAGTGATGAGGAAGAGAAGAAATGTGGAGCTTTTCATTTTCAAACTTCCCGTCGGACATTCTTAAGAACGAGCAAATTCCTTGACCTTTTCTGGTGCATATCCTCGTGCCGAAATGTTTCATTATGTTGCTAGTGCCCAAAAATCGCAACTTGAACATAATTTTCTAGCTGTCTACGTCGGAAGCGCTTCCGACGTAGCACAGCTAGAAAACGTCGTTTGCGACTCGTGCTGCGCACTCGTCACATAATATACTATTTCATCGTTCACTTTCCCGAATGACAAATCCCGAACGATCATTTCCCTCAATGATGAAAATCCCGAGGTCAAGATCATCTGATTGTTTAGAGACTCGTGTTAGAATTTCCGAACCATGAGTCGAATAAATAACATGTGTATTTTCAGTTCCTAGTCAATAACTAATCCATCACATATACTGGGTTGCGTGGTATTATGCTTGTCGCCGTCGCTTGGTATCTCGAGGTAATGGTTTTGACCCGGCTCATCCTAAGATTTTTCATGTCTTTCCCTTTCGAGCAAGCTTACAAAAATCTTCTACGAGACAGCTAACTACATTATCTCAACATTCGATGTATACGCTACGGTCCATCCATTAACCAAGACGCTGAGACTTCCGCGGCGTGGTTGGAAGAAAGTGTCACCCATCAGTCAAGCTTTGATAAGAGCAGTTTTCATGAAGAAAAAAGAAATTTTCACCATATGAGACTCGTGAGAGCTCTAAAAGAAATTACTGCTCGCAAGACAGAAATAATCTGAGGATTATCAAAAGTCAAGGCGGAGAGTACAGTTTGAACTCGTTTTATAGAATACCATGAAAATTGAATAGAGGAAGCTTGAGCTGCTGTCTATAGTGTTGAGGCTTCAGAGATCTAAGTATATCTCACTAGTGAATACACTCACATGATTTTTATGGATTTAGACTTGAGCAGGGTACGCCCATACTTCCGTTGCTCACATTCATCCGCCAATCGACGTCAATTTTGATCCTGATAGTTGACAGCCATTTGTGACAAGTCCACGCACTTTGCTTACGAGTAATTTTACTATATAAGGCTATACTAAAAATTGTTGAGTCTCAAGATTTCATTTTGAGTCATATTTGTCAATTCTACCAGTCAAAATTATTGCACCTGCTTTGGGCAGCTTCGAATTAACGATTGGAGCACTCCGATTCTGCACAATTAAGACAGAGATCATTTTGCCAGTCAACGCAGAAACTTCAAGAGATGTCGTAGAATATCAGGCTAGAAAGAAAATACGGCAGTGCGTAAAGATACGTTCCAGTGTGTATAAAGACCCACCTTACGCACTGTTGGTGACTTTACGCACAGATCTTTACGCACGGAAAAACTTTCTTCACGCTCTAACTTTGCGCACATGATTTCGAAATAGTATATTACGCAACGATGTCGAAAAGTTGGATTTACGCACGAGTGAAAATCTTTACACACGAGTGTGAGTCTTTACGCACTGGTGAGATTCTTTACGCACGAGCCGCGTAGCGGCGAGTGCGTAAAGTATCTCAACAGTGCGTAAAGACTCACATCTCGTGTGTAAAGTTTTTCCGAGTGCGGAAACCTTTCGACAGAGTTGCGTACGATATTTTTCGAAATTTTGTGCGAAAAGTTAGTATTCTGTCGGTCACCTCATACGCCAGTAATCAAATCGTGATCGGGGCAGGTGGAGGAAAAGGGCGCACAGCGGGGTCCAGGGGCGGCAGGGGGGCGAAGCCCCCGCCGGGGGGTTCGGGGGGCGGAGCCCCCCGACTGAAAAAAAATTCTGAAAATGTATCAGAAAAAGATCTTTCGTTATATATCATATGTTACCGCATAGTTTGAAAATATCGATCTCAATCCTCAAAAGTACAAATAGTGGACAAGATCCGAAATATGTAAGTTCATAAGATAATATCAATTCTGAATCTCGAAGAAAATTATTATAGAGTTTGATGAATATCGTCAAGAACGGGCAAGAATAAATCAACGGATTGATGAAATAGTATGCCATTTCTATGGTTCAATAGAAAGAACTTGGACAATTCTAACGATAATAATAATGCTCTGAATACACGGGATAGAAAGCGATTTCGAAACCTACGGATTCTTCCTTATAAAAGAATATGAATACATCGCCGACACTCTTTTTTGAGGCAAAGTATCCGAAAAGTGAATTTACATTTCCTTTGGACGTACGGTCCAAGGTAGATTTCAAACCACCGAAACCACGGTGGAAGTACTCCAAAAAGGTCTATATATTGTATTGAACTCAACTAGATTCATGATCCACCGAAGTGAACTATTTCCATGTTCAATTCGATGGGCCGACCAGGATATTTCAATCGTATGGACTTATCGAGAGAGCAAGACTGAGTATAACAATTTAGAGAGCTCATAAGTTTCCATCCTATCGAGTGAAAGAAGTCATTACACCTGCTTTGGGCAGCTTCGAATCAACGATTGGAGCACTCCGATTCTACAGAATTAAGACAGAGATCATTTTGCTAAACAACGCAGAAACTTCAAGAGATGTTGTAGAATATCAGTCTATAAAGAAAATACGGCAGTGCGTAAAGATACGTTTCAGTGCGTAAAGACCTACCTTACGCACTGTTGGTGACTTTACGCACAGGTCTTCACACATTCCGTGCGCAAAAATTCCTTCACGCACGGAAAGATGTTCCTTACGCACTAACTTTACGCACATGATTTCGAAAAGCTATTTTTCGCAATTTTCCGATGTTTGGGTGCCTACAAAATTGCGAAAAATAACTTTCGCGCCTCGCACATGAGGTTCCCCGCTTCACAGCGATCATTTCAACCCTCGCCTCCGGCTCGGGCCGAAATCCGACCGCTCAGAAGCGAGCTACAACCTCATGAACTCGGTGCGAAATATACTATTTCGAAATCATGTGCGTAAAGTTAGTGCGTAAGGAACATTTTTCCGTGCTTAAAGACATTTTTGCGCACGGAATGCGTGAAGACCTATGCGTAAAGTTAGCAACAGTGCGTAAGGTATGTCTTTACACACCGGTACTTATCTTCACGCACTGCCGTATTTTCTTTCTAGCCTAATATTCTGCAACATCTCTTGAAGTTTCTGCGTTCGACTGGCAAAATGATCTCTGTCTTGATTCTGCAGAATCAGAGTGCTCCAATCGTTAATTCGAAGCTGCCCAAAGCAGGTGTAATGACTTCTTCCACTCGATAGAATGAATACTTATGAGCTCTCTAAATTGTTATACTCAGTTTTTTTCTCTCAGTAAATCACTGGGTAAGTCCATACGATTGGATACCCTGGTTGGTCATCGAATTGAACATGGAAATCGATCGCTTCGGTAGAATATGGGTCTAATTCAATTCAGTACAACATGTATATACGACTGAGACCTTTCTGAAGTGCTTCCACCGTGGTTTGCGTGGTTCAAAATCTACCTTGAACTGTACGTTCAAAGGAAATGGTAAATTTACTCTTCGGACACTTCGCCTCATTGAAGAGTGCCGGTGATGGATCCCCGTATTTTTCATAAGAAAGAGGTTTTCCTCTGTCAGAGGCGCTTTCTATCCCGTGTATTCAGAACATTATTATTATCATTATAATTTACAAGTTCTATCTATATCGAACCAAGGGAATACAACATTATTCCACCAATCCGTTGATTCAGTTTTGCCCGTCCTTGGTGACATTCATATAACTCTGTAATAATTTTCCTCAAAATTCAAATTCATACTATCTTATGAAATTACATATCTCTGATCTTGTTTGTTACTAGAACTTTTGAGAACTGAGATCGATATTTTCAATCTATGCTGTCACATATGATATATCGAACAAAAGATCTTTTTCGGATACATTTTCAGAATTTTTTTTCAGTCGGGGGGCCGAGCCTCCCCTCTGAGGGGGCTGCCGCCCCTAGACCCCGCTCTGCGCCCTCTTTCCCCACCTACCCCGATCGCGATTTGGTTACTAGCGTATGAGGTGACCGACAGAATACTAAATTTCCGCACAAAATTTCGAAAAATATCGTACGCAACTCTGTCGAAAGGTTTCCGCACTCGGAAAACCTTTACACACGAGATGTGAATCTTTACGCACTGTTGAGATACTTTACGCACTCGTGTGTAAAGATTTTCACTCGTGCGTAAATCCAACTTTTCGACATAGTTGCGTGATATACTATTTTTAATTTTTCTGAAATCCTTTTTCACGCAAATGTTGCGTTTTTTTATAAATTCTCAAATTGATTCTTGGGGTTTCAGTCCGGTTTCTTGAAGATTGTAAATATTAACACAGAATACAGGTATTGTCTGTGGATACGTAGTGGAACCACGGTTACAGTAACTTTCAATTGAAAATATACAAATTAGCTTGGTGCGCGATCAAGAACTTACTTTCAGATTTTCTTGGATCTTTCTAAGTTTTCACCTAATTCACCTTCAATCTTTTGGACTCTGGAAATTCAATTTAGCTCGACAATATTGAATCTTACAAATGGCCATTTCGAATGGAATTTCTTCAGATTTCCAAAAAATCGAATTCAGGAGCCTACATTTCTGCTCATGCGGAAAATACCTGTTTCTGTTGGAAAAATTGAGCAATGCAAACGAACGAGACCCAAATTTTAAAATACCGATTTAAAATCATTTCCCACGTAAGGAATTGAAATTTTCACATAAAAAACATACATGAGAAGAATGAAAGAGGATAGCTCCTTGAGAGAAAAATTAGAAATAAAAATTAGAATTATAAAAATTAGAACAGTTTTCGATAAGAATTCTACTCATTTTTCAGTATACCGCGATGCGCTGTCTGAAGTTGTTTTTGATTCCCAAAGATATAGTTATAGATAAAATGATAGGGTACACATTAAACGAAGAGCGTTCAAATTGAAATTTTGATTTGTGTGAAAGGGTCCGAGAAAAATTTGATAATCTTTTCCCGGAGGTAGAACTTTAACTCTGACCTGTAAAATTGAAGAAGATAACTTAGAACGAAATCTCAGATCCATGTCTTTTATTTGATAAATCATAAAACTGTGGTATCATTAATACAATAATTCATGCACTCTCTTAGTCAGATTTCAGTATCTCAATAATCTCGAAGATCAACGCCTCGCCTCGAGCGATTTACCGCTGCAACTCTGTGCATCCCTCGAAACACTCCGGCGCACTCGTATTAAGCGAAATCACGCCGGGGACAGATGAGCTTCCCATTAGCTTATCAATCCGAGGCGATCTGATATGCTACTTGTCGAATTATTATCAAAGAGGCAAGAGATTTGACCGGGGTATACATACGCGGCGGTGGCGGTGGCGACAGGTGGGAGCGGCGTGCATTGGTCGTAATCTACTGATTATACGCACATCACATCAGAGAGTAAAGCTATCGGCGCGTTGATCGCGCACGGCTAGACTTTTAGTCTTACCGCAACGTTCGTTTGGATATGACAAAGTATACATCTTATTTAATTAGAGAAATGCGGGTACACAAGGTGCGCTCTCAACGAGCGCTCCACGCTCTTTGTCCAGTGATAATTTTATTACTTATGGTGTTTTTGCAATCGGGAGTACGCGGACATAATCTGGATCTCTACTTGGGTAAGTTTTTGATGAGTAATCTGTTTTATTCGTTTAGAATACGAAATTTCATTACGCTCGGATCAAAGTAATACCAAACCGTATGCATGTGGCATTTGGGCGGTCCTGAGCCCGAGATGAAGTGAAAGTTCTGAGAGGAACCGAACAAATTGACATTGAATTTGATAGAATTTGATTTTGGAACGATTTTCATCATATTTATGGTCTCATTCGTAAGCTTTCATTCGGACTCTAGATCCGAATAATTCGGATTACGAATGGAAGTTTTTATTCGGTCGAAAATACATACCTCACAATATTGACAATATCTCAGACAACTATTTGACAAACTATGTTGTAAATGAAGCACGTATTTGAATGTGGTGAAGTCTACGTCGGAGCTTTCAAGAATGTCATTATCTAATTTTCTTTTCAAATATCAGAATTTTCAATCTCGCGTAGTCGTGATTCGAGCGCGTCAATTCATTTGAAGCCGAGATAACCACCAAATAGTTCGTGACTGTATCCGTCCGATAATTTGAAAGCGGATCAACTGAGAGGGGTGCATTTTTTTCGATCCTCTTCTCGCGTCTGACCAATGCAGTACTTGAACTACTGAACCACGCAGATTACAGAAGGTGCTCCTTATTCCGCGCCTAAAGCACTCCTCGCTACTCGAGACACAACTGATGAATTATTACAAAGTAGCTCATAGTAAAGATGTAAAGCTCGAATAAGCGCGGGCTACTCACAAGCTTTGCATCGATTTCACTTATTCGAGTCGATCTAAATTTACACACTCTGGGTGAATGATTTATATCAAGACGGGCAAATGACTAGCGCAGGCGCCACACCTTTCCTGTTCTTCACGAAAACAAAGTGCAATTTAGTTCGAATATTATTCCTCATAGTTCATAGTATTTTCCATCAGAGGTGGTGATCACATGTTGATTAGGTGTCACAACTTCATCGGTCAGTCAGGAAGTAATGACGAACAATCAAACGGACATGAAAGGCATCAAATTGATTTTGAGGGGTGCGATATGATTCATCACTATCTAATGAACCCCTGCAGTACTCTTTCATTTTTTCGTAACGAGAACATCAGTAAGGAGATCTGTCTGTCGGGTGACTAATGTGCATACATCGCGCACGATCACCTGGGAAAATCTAATCAACGGCTAATCATCAACAGCTTACGCCTAGCTCACGGCCACGTTTATTTGCCTTTGAAATTGTTCCGCGATCTCGCATTTATTATCATTACCGATAACGCGCATTTCATCACACAAGTTTTCATATAGTTAACGAGACATACTTAGCCGATGCCACGTTCTTTTCAAATGTTTTCACCGGCGTGGGACTTGCTCCATATAATGATTCAAAACCATGACAGGAAATAAACAATAGAATAATTTAATCTATCCAGGTCACTTTTTGAATCGTTTGTACAGATCGTACGAACCGAAATCTCCACGGTTTTACATGCGACTATTGATACATATCTCGAGCTTTATTCCACTCGTCCACTTCAATCTTGAATCCAAGTATCGATCTAGTTACTCATAGTTTATTATCGATTAATTGAAAAGTCAATGAGTCAATGCAAGGAATTTCACAGAACATGCAACGATAGATATCTTAGATAAACAGTTCTCCTAGTTCAAGGATAGATCTTCAAAATGTTACGTTTCGCCAACCGTCTTTTCGATTTCGTTTCTCGAAACAATGGCATTCTCATTAACACACATTGAGTTACTCAGTAGTAACAAGTAGCCCAATCAAAAGTTTTCGTTGGGAAATGTCTTTTGAACAAATTAGAGTCCAACGTGTTGATCGTAATAAGCGAACTGTGATAGATTGCGAATTGCGGGCGCATGAATCATTTCCAACATTTTTTGGGTCCTAAGATTGATTGACTATGATCATGTAGCACCTGCTAATTTTCCGCTAACGAAGAAAATGAGTCCGAACATTGTAAACCGATATCTTTTGTGGAAGTAAGGAAGTTGTCAAATCGTCATTCCAATCTTTCTTGAATCACGACTCGTGCAGTCCATTCTTTCTCGCTATTGGCACGGGAAAATGCCTACTTTCCATTGCATCGTCATTGGTACATCGGTATATAATTATCTGACCACATGAAACAATTTCGATGTAATGAGGAGTAACTGTGAAGAAAAATGTCCCCGAACGTAAATGAAATATTTGACACCATAACAATTTTAGCCATGTCAAGTGCCCTTTTTCACATACTGGAAAATGCAAAGACTGTTTCGCGGAAAATGTCAACGTGGTCCTTTTCCACTATGAGGTGGTGAAGAAAAAGCTCTTCACTTTTTGGATTCCCATTGAATCCAAGAATGCTTTAAAGAATAAATATAGTAATAGTCCCAGCCTCGACCATTGCAGGGTCAGGAAAAAAGCTCTGACGCGCGGTGCCGCCACATTCACGCATGGAGAGGCATTGAGAGATAAGCAACGCGTGAATGTCAGCACATCATCAACGCGAGTACACGATTGAATATGAATGGCCTGGAAGATCTTCCTTTCATTAAACATGTCATTCATACTTCGAGAGTTTATCGGAATCAACAAAGCAATCGAGCAATTCAAAGGAAATCGGCACAATTCGAACGTTTATTCTGCAAGGATCTAAAATTACTGATGGTAGTGAGAAAGGTATTAGTGTTATTGTTTCGCTATCAACATACTATTTTTCATGAAAAATTATCACAAAGAAATGCACGCGATAAGTGAAGTGGCTCCGTTACCGGACAGCTGTAGAGGGAATCTTTCAATATATTGATACATCTTTCAGCATTGCCGAGTTTCTAAATTTTTTTTACCAGTTTTTGGTATCGTAGAGGTGCATTATGACGCAGATTCTTTGGACATTTCATAACCGGCGTGACGTTGAAGGCTCACGAAACCACGGAAATTAACGGAGAGATTTTTGAGAACTCGGCAATGTCAGTATCTGACACCCCCATTTAAGTTACTGGGGTGTGTAATTTCATTCATCTCCGCGCAACCACATCTAAAGGTTTTTACCGGTCGAAATCACTAATTCCGGCTCATCTCGACTTAATAAACATACTTTTTTTCTCCACGTGCTCAAAGCTCGGCCTCAGCCAATGTACACTCGGCGGTAGTACACTCACCGGTCAAAATATCTGCGCAAGGGACTTTGTTAATGTCACTTTTTGGGTTGGTACAGCTTAGACGCGGTCCCAAAGAGGGGTGGTAGGGGCGACCCCCCCCTCCAAGCCAAAAATTTTGTACAGGAGAGGCAGGAAAATGCGCGCGTGACATCGATTTTTGCATTGACCGCCTCCCCAAAAGTCAAAATCGGCCCCCTCAAAGTCGGTCTCTGGGACCGCCTCCGGTACTGCTATGCGCTAGTTCCATTTCCCGCGTTTCCTTAGCATGATGTGAGATGGGCGATGCCAACCTAAAAAGTGAAAATCACTAAGTAGCTTGTGCAGATATTTTGTCCGGCGAGTGTACGATGTCAAACGAGGCGGATCTCGTGGGTTTGAAGCTTCGTGATTTTTTGTCGTGGCATAATTGAGATCCAGACTCTCATCAAAACCTAATTCTCTCCGCATTTGCCCGGGAATCGTGCCCGTGGAGCAAGGGAAAACTCCTGGGGTGGGGGGGGGGGGGGAGAAAAATCTGCTCCGGAGAGTTCGGCACGTTTATCATGTTACCCTCACGGTGCTTATGCCACTTCTTGTAACCATTAACATCGAAATTGTAACATTTCGTGCCTCCCGTTCACGTTGCTGAAGTGTAAGTGTCAACTATAATCGATCCCCTGCTGAAAATGATTCCGTGGGATCTCATGAGTCCCATAGGGTACCACAGAGCCCCATGGGGCTTCGTGAAACGTGGCCCTGGGAAAATCTTCAATCTTGAAATTTGCAAAATTTGGCATCGGAGACGTGCAGCACACAAATTTCAACCATTATTCCTCCGAAAAGTGTCGAATTCTGTCGAAATTTGTATGCTGCACGTCTCCGATGCCAAATTTTGCAAATATCAAGATTGAAAATTTTCCCAGGGCCAGGTCTCACGAAGCCCCACGAAATTATTTCCAGCAGGGACGAAAAAGTCAGCAAGTCGAGGTTGATCAGACTGAAAAGGGCAGTCACCTATCCAAGTACTGACCGCGCCCAACGTTGCTTAACTTCGATGATCAGCCGAGCTGAAACTGAGCGATCCCACCAGCTGTGTCGGTTTATAAAAACATATTCTGAAGAGTAAGAAAGTCATACATCACGCTCGCGGGAATATCGGGTACAACCGATGTTGGTCCTCTTGTTTTATGAATCGCATTAGTGTTTTGCACATGAAATAACTTCAAAGATGCTTTCACCTTTCGAAAACGGATTTTTAAGGTCTTGAGACAAGAAATAGAATGCGTTCTTATACCTACGTTCAGATTGGTTTAATCAAAAATTTTTGGCAGTGTTTTTGCTAAACGCTATTTCCTCCGCGATTTTTTTGCTGAGCATGGGCAAAAATGCAAATCTTACTTTAAATTTTCTGAAAGACGCAAAAATCATTCCGGCTCGGTCAGAATCACTTATTTTCTCATACTCTAACATAACACACGTAAAACAATTCGCGGCGAGGTGAGTGAGTGGCCACTCCTGAGATCGGCATGTGAGGGCATGTTGGGGGTACAGATGTCAGTTTGGCTACACTTACCTCAATACACCGAACGCGGATTCAGGATTGAAGCTCAATCAATAATTCATTGAAATGCATTTGTGGATGAATTTATCAATAGTAATCATCGTTAATTGTTTGTAATTGTCAGAGTTTATAACAACAATTAATTCAATTTACGTCTCAGGACACATGGATTCCCCATCACGTTCAATGCATTCAGGGAGGGGCGGGGGGTTGAGCATAATTAGAGTTTGGGGGCGGGGCCACACCCCGTCACCCCCCCCCCCCCCTCGTATCCACGCTTGCAATATACTCAACTGTAAGTGTTGGGTCATGACAAGGCCCTTCCGCTAGGATCCATTCAATTCCATGTAGAAGCGCAAATCAAATCTTCTTGAATCAGTTTTTTTTTTTCAGCCGAATTGATACATCAAAAACGAGAGCTATGATAGTCGAATCGCCATCTCTATCGGTGTGTGGAGCCTCGAGGGGCCACAAACTGCGTCTTCGGCCTCAAAATAGATAATGACCCACACGTGATAATCTCTTCATGGTATAATGAAATGATATTTTTGTCACAATAGACGAGCGAACGATCGAAGCAGCGGAAAATGCAAGCCGAAATGATCTCGATGGTGCAGAAAATAACAAAAAAGAGGACCAGCCGATGAAAAAGCAGCTCCAACTGGACTCCAAAGGCTCCCCAACAAACGGCTTATCCGCAGCATCACCCAGTGAAAACTGTTCATCTCACTCTTTGGAGGATTTTCCGGAGCCGTTCACATTGAATCAAAGGAGACACGGAGCTCTTATTTTCCACGTTCTAGTCGGAGTATACTGTTTCCTTTTGACGGCGTACGTGTGCAACGATTACCTGCTGCCCGCCCTGGACTGCATCTGTGCCGACCTGAGGATAAGCGCCGACGTCGCGGGCGCCACCTTCCTCGCCACCGCCTCCTGCTTTCCCGAGCTATTTGTCAATGTCGTCGGCACTTTCCTGACAGAGTCCGATCTTGGGATCGGTACGGTTGTCGGCGGAGCCGTGTTCAATACTTTTGCTACACCGGCTGTTGGAGCACTTTTTGCCACTAAGGTCGGTTGCTTACTCTAGAATGCTTAAAGTGAGCATGAGAAAATATCGGTCGCGAGTTTTTCTGTTGGGTGCTGTCCAATTTTTATAGATATGGCTATTACGCCGATTGTAACACAGGCAGTGATGTTGTGGAAGTCATCAATGATTCACAGATTTCTCTCAGCCTTGTGTATAATCAGATGCATCTCTTTTTGCAATTTACGGTGGAGCTCATGTAAAGATTTCAAAAGAGTGGACATTTGTACTCGAAATTCTAAATATCACTGAATTAACGAATGTAATTGAATATTTATCAGTCTACCTTGCTTTGTTTCAACAAGCCAATCGCATTGCATTTTTGGATGATCGTCAAATACGATTATAATCAATCTCTCGCTATACCCTCAACATGAGCTCCTGCAAAGTACCCGAAAAACTACTTGAACTGCAAATAGCCCACGTTACCGTATGGCTCTGAAATGAATCTTCTCACGATAACCTCGATCATGAAAATGCTACTCCATAGCTCAACAGAAATTTGTGATAGAAGGTCAATCGGTACTCTGTCGCCATACAATATGCAATATTTGTAATGCTGATTTATAAAAAATCTTTGTTGAGAAATTTGCTATTTCGTGGCAAAAACTTGATAAGATTGACAACATTTTTCTACCAGGACCACCAATGTTACGTTAAATTACTCATCCTATATCAGATCGAAATTATAATTTGCAATACTGCACTTTTTCCGCTTCTTCTGGCGTAGCTTATCCTTGAGTTTCAAGAACAAACAATGACAGAGCAACGACGCATGATTTTGTTTCGGTTTTGACGCTTATCCTCATGAATTTGATATAAAGTATAGTTATTAATAGATCCAGAATTGATCCTAGAAGCGTTATAAGATAATTTCCTCGTGAATTTTTCCTTTTTGTCGAATATTTGTTTCAAGACGATCTGATAAAGAAATGTACGCTGTAAAAAATTTTTCCGAGAAACTTCAACCAGTCTGGTTGAAAATGCAACCAGTTTAGTTGAATATTCAACCAATGTGGATGATCACAATCTGCCCGTGCGGTTCCTGCATATCAGGTTGCCTACGTGTGGGGGGTAGAATATGATGGGTGGTCCTATGGGTGGATAAGGATAGATGCGGGAGGGTGGACTGATGAATGATGGACCGATGGATTGCTGATGGATGGGGTCGAGGAACGGATCGAAGAATAGATGGTGGGTGGATGGATGTATGAAGTGATGGATGGCGTGTGAATGGATGGATGAATGGGTGATAGGTCCATCCATCCATCCATCATCCACCCGTCCATCATGTATCTATCATCCATCCAATCACCCATACATCCTTCATCTCTCTTCTCCACTCATCCAACCACCAACCATCCATCCATCTATCCATCTATCCATCTATCCATCTATTTATTCATCAGTCCATCCACCCATTATCCATACATCGATCCATCACGGGATATAATTGCTTGGATGAAAATTCAACCAGTTGGTTGAAAATTCAACCAATTTTTTACAGTGTAGAAATTTCACGAACCTTATTCTATTATTTGAATCTTCTAGAGCATACCGTTGAAATGGAGTATCCTGTCACGTGACTGCCTGATCTACGCATTCTCCGTGGCTGTATTAGTACTTGTCATGTGGGACGGCAAGGTCAGCCAGATGGAATCCGCAAGCCTCCTATTGCTGTTTGCAAGTTATTTCACCCTACTCTTCGTCAACGATAGTCTCACTCGTTTCGTCAAGAGGCTACTTTATGGGTCCGAAATTAAGCCTAACGATAAGAATTCAGAAGCTGGTACGTAATTCTTTGTAAGAGTGAACAACCAATAATCGAAACGACCTCAGATACGATCATATGTCGTCTAAGTCTGAACACGTTCACTGCGATAGCGATGAAATAGCCAATCCGGGCTACATCACGAAAGAGTATAAATGTAATACGGAAGTCAAATCTCTTGGAAAATCATCATTTTGGCATCTCTATTTGTATAATTAATATTTATGCAAATTTTCGTATGCCCGACCGGTAAGGCCCAAAAAATTTTTATGGCTCAGGATGTATCCAAGAGGGCGATCAATCCGCATCTTCGAATCAGCCCTCATCAGAAGAAGATGCGCGTCCTGATCCAGGCCTACAACATTGTGACCATAGTTTTGACGCGTTGAAATTCTCATGAATTGCTAAGCCTGATTGTGGGCTGCGGTTCATCGACGTATTTTCAAATCTCTCAATCACGAGCAATGATAGGCTCAGTCCGATCTTGTTTCAATATATGTCTTCAGTGCCAAGAATTTCAGAGTACATAATAGACAGAGTTACACAGAGTAGAGAATGTTTCCGGGAGGACACACCTTCTCCGGTAAGGCTGTATCTTTTTTCCCTCGCATGAATCAAAGATTACTCAAGTTTAGGTTCAATCTTTTCCAACGTATCTCATCTTAGTTTGAGGTTTTGGAATAAGCGTCCAAATGAACTAAGGTATGTTAATAATCGTCGATTTCAAAGCGAGTGATCCGCTATTCATGTTCATTATGACATGAAAAACAAAGAAATAACCGCGACATGAGCCATTGAATATGTATCCGTTTGACGTAGTCTGAGACTCTGGAAAAAATTGGCTCTATTGATAGGGCTCGTCGCACACAGCGAAAGACGCGTTGGCCTCTCCCTCAGGGACGGGGGGGGGGGGGGCATTGCAGTGAACGAGTCGAATAGTTGAGAAAACAATTGAAGAAAAAATGGAAAAATTAGGAAGAATATTTCATATTCGAAAAATTGGAATTAATCATATTCGAAATATTGGAAAAACGTTCACTTCACCAGTGATTGCAGTTCCCCCCTGTGTGCATCCGGTCCCAATGGTGAGACCAGCCTAATATTATTTTCCATGAAACAAAAATCCTTAACGCACGAGGAACGACAAGCGGATCTAGGCGCTAGGGCTCATCTTAGTAAACGTGTCGATGAATAGCTGACCAGTGATCGAACGGGTATAAAATGAATGATATTGAAAACTGATAATTTCAGAGGCCGTAAAGCATGAAAACTATGACATGCCTTTCGGGACGTATAAGCCGCATTTCCACGGAGAGCTGGTAACCGAGTACAAAAATAGTCTCAGCCGAATGAAGGCTCAATCTAATGCCGAACGAGGAATGGGTACACCGCCAAAATTGGAAGTCTATCATGAACCAGGTGAGCGCAGAGTCAAATGAACATCATTGGATCTCAATAAATCGTATAATCGAATCAAAATCCTTCAATATTCGACTGTCTTGGGACAAATTTTGATTCTGCATTACTGATATCTTGCAACGCCGATTTGTATCACAGGTCTGTCATCTAAAACTGATATAAATGCATCAAGCTGTATTGGCTGTCTCATTATCTCATGTAGAAGGTCCTTTTAGAGTCGTGACGTGAATCTTGATCCTCACAGTTTGAGCTTTCCAGTAAATGTATGATACAAGTCCGAAAGACTGTCGTGAAACTTAGATGAATTTTTGAACAATAGCATTTTTCCTGTACTCATAAAATGTGCTTTCATTTGGGTGCAAAGAAAAACTCTATAATTAATCAAAAATTTCACGCAGAAACGATATTCAGGTGGCCGAAATCAAGTAACACGTGGGAGAGGTTGTGGTTCATGATGACCTGGCCTCTTAAGTTTATTTTATTCGCAACGATACCAGACATCCGCTACAAGTGCTTGCGAAAGCTCTACCCGATCACCTTTATCATGTGCGTGATTTGGATCGCCATATCATCGTATCTAGCGTCGTGGATGACTACCGCCGTAGGTGATACGATAGGCATACCAGACTCCGTCATGGGAATCACCTTCCTAGCTGCTGGGGGCAATTTACCGGAGATGGTCTCTATCGTCATTCTCTCTCGTCAAGGTGAGTACACAGCACTTGAAAAGGAAAGACGTCGAATTCATTTAATTCTTCATCAATCAGCTCATCTATGAATTCAGCTCCTGGTTTCGGGAGATATTTTCTGATACGGAAAAATCGATCTATAGTTGCTAAATGGTGAAAGATGTCAAAATTACTAAATTGGAACATTTTGGTGTTCTCCATTCTTTAACACGTTCGCTGCGACGGGTCCCCCTTTTTTGTGTGCGACAGTGATCAAAATCCCATTAAATGGGTCCCACTGGTGGGACCCGTCGCACACAAAAAAGGAACTGTGGTTTTTGGCGTCGTAGCGAACGTGTTAAAGGTGCTCATACAGGCTTCATAATTTCGATTACTTGCCTTCAAGAATTTTTTATTGTTCGATACTTGATATTTAGTGCCATTTCAGTGGAGATTACATACGCTAGACACGGCATACACTCATAACCTGCTATGAGAAAAATTTCCGAACGCAGGACTGGAAAAAAATTAAGAATAATAGAATTCATCTGATATTTTTTTTATAAATTTTGTTATGTGTGCCCAACAAGAGTAATCACAGATATTGAAAATTAAACACGGCCACATACGTGTACGCTCCTAGCTCACAGACTACCCAATTTTTTCATGTGTTATTAGAGTGAACTTCAATTATCGGAATCACACAATCTACAGATCTCATCTGCAAATAAAATTGTGTGAGATGAGGAATAGCTGAAATGATTCTTCATCGAATGAATCGAAAGATGGATGATCGGTGATGATAACTGGTTTGGACAGAAAATTCAAGAAAATGTTGAAATATTCCCTTGTGTAATACTCGTATCTTACTCAAGATAGCTATCTAATGTGCAATTAGTTTACTCACACTCCTACGTGCTTATTTGATACGTCCAATCGGTATCAAAATTCCTCTTGACTGTTATCTTGATAAAAATTCTTCCGTTTCGAATTATCGCTTGTTTCAACGATCTGGGCTAACATACTAGAGATACGAACACAAAATATTGGACCATCGCGTCTTCAAGAGAAAAAGATAAAATCCGTGCAAAATTATATCACAACTCATCCCGATGAGTTCTCACAACACTATCCATCAGTCAGGTGACTGGTAAATTTCCATGAAATCCAATACGCCCCCACCTTAGCTCTCACAAACCTACATTACCTTAAAAATTTTTTCTTATGATGAGACATCTGTATCTGTTACTTTCAGAATTTTCCCTGCATAATTAAATAAAACTGATTAGAAATAAAATTCTTCCATAAGGAGCCCGTGTGTCTTTGACATAACGTAATTGCTCATATTAGTAAGATAGATGGTCACACCTATAAGACAGATTCTACACTTTCCCTTTCTACCAATCATACTCATTCGTGGTAAATTCTCTACATAACAAATTTCCTTGCAAGACTGGCTTGGTCAATGCCCTCTACAAAAAAAATATGGACCCTAATACAACTGATTTCATTCGTACTCTTCAAGCAAATTCCAAATTTCGCACTTTTGACGCGTAATTTCTTTGCAATCTGTTCAAAAAAAAGGATCCTCTTTGAGCAGGAACTCTTTTGTACTTGGCAAGCAACCAAAAAATAGCAGGTACGGTCTCATCTTCGGATTTCTACACTACATTGGATTTTTTCGATTGCGGAGAAATCCCTTTCAGAGGCAGAATAATGACGTAAATGAGAGAATCTTCTAGTTAAGTAGAAAAAAAAATCGAGGAATTTTTAGCCTGATACTCTCGGTAGTAATTGTACTCATTTTGTGATAAAAAAATTACTTGAAAAAGATATCCGGGAAGATATTACCGAAGCATTCGGGATCCTCCTACTGATGAACTGGCATAGTCGCGGAAAAATCATGTTCTGTAAGTTCGCGCCATTTCGCGCCGAGAGTTGCTAACTGTTCTGTAATCATTTTCCATCGGAAATCCATATCTCAACACATTTAAGGTCAAGTCATCAGAACAGACAGACCAAATCGACGCCTCTTACGAAGATAAACACATCCGCTAACGCCCACGAAGAAAAACACGGTGGCCGAAGATTAGCATTTGCTTTGTTATGTACACGAAGATTAACACTTACTGTTTACGCCACGAAGATCAACACTTACGCCTCAGCGCCACGAAGATCATCTCTTACTGCTTAAGGCCACGAAGAGTAACACTTACTCCTCAAACTGCACGAAGATTAACACATTCGCGCATTTTTTTCTCGAAGGGACGAAGACTATAAGTATTCCGTCTTAAGGCCACGAAAAGTAACACATTCCCCTTAGCGGCACGAAAATTAGCACATTCGTAGACTCCATTCTTGAAGGGACGGAGATTATAAGTACTTCGTCTTAAGCCCACGAAAAGTAACACATTCTTCTTAGCGGAACGAAGGCTAACACAATCACTTACCGTTCATCGTCACGTCAAAGAGAATGTGTTGTTTTTCATTCCATCAAGAAGAATGTGTTAGTCTTCGTGGCGTAGAGGAAAATGTGTTACTTTTCGTGGGCTTAAGACGAAATACTTATTGTCTCCGTCCCTCAATAAATGAAGTCTACCGATGCGTTAATTGTTGTGCCGCTAAAGAGAATGTGTTTTTTTTTCGTGGCCCTAAGACGAAATACTTGGTCTCCGTCCCTTTGGACGAGGACGTGTGCAAGTGTGTTATAGTCTTCATACCGTTCAAGAGGAAGTGCTAGTTTCATGGGCCGTTGAGCAGTAAGTGTTAGTCTTCGTGGCCCTAAGGAGTAAGTGTTAGTCTTCGTGCCCCTAAGGAGTAAGTGTTAGTCTTCGTGGACTTAACGAGAATGCGTTAATCTTCGTGTCCCTAAGGAGTAAGTGTTAGTTTTCGCGGACCTAAGGAGAATCCGTTGATCTTCGTGTTCACAACGAATAAACGTTAATCTTCGTCAGTCACAAGAAAAGAGGTGTTTATCTTCGTAAGAGGCGTCGAAATATGAAATACGCAGGTCTGCTGCTTTCAAAATCATCATGGGAAAAAGTCTCTTGTCACGTGATTCGTGTGCATCCTCATCAGCCAGTAGTGCCAATTCATCTTTCAAGATAAATTATTTTTGGTGTGGGAAAGTGTCAAGATTCTGCCCAACGTATCTCTTACAGCGGCCCCAATGCCATGCCTCCTCTATTGGTATTATATCTCTATGCTCTCGTTACCTGAGCGTTTTGAAATGATTCTAGGATTATGTCAGTACGCCACGCTGAGCACGTTTTGTTGTATCTATCGGTTACTTACCCGTTCCAATGAAAAGCGTATGAAAGATACGTAAGGCTGAATAGGAAGGAAAAATTTGATCGAGATATTTGAAGATCACTCCGGTAAAGAAATTTGAAGATCTGTCCGGTTGGATGTACAAAAAGTCAATTGGTCCGTGTTTTGCACTTGATTTTGACAAGAAATCGTTCGTCGCAATGAATGATTTGACTTCAGTCTAGTTTTTCTTCGCGCGAAATTCATGTGACCTTCTATACACGGATTCTATATAAAGACTTCTTTCATACTTTTCGATTTATATCGTCGGTCCCCATGCATGCAGACTAGCACATTTCAACTGCCATACGAAGATTAGCACATTTCGATTCTCTCACGAAGACCAGCACATCTCGCCAATGTTGAAGCATAGAGGGAACGTGCTAGTCTTCATGGGAAAGCCAAAATGTGCTTAGTCTTCGTGGGGGCTGACGATGTATCGTCGTTACAACTTGAGACAGAGATACTTCAAGGGAAAGAAGATGCAACCTACTATCTACTTACACAATAGTATCACTAAATGAGGCCAATCGTTTTGGTAGTATCGAGCGCGTATCTATAGTTATATATTTCAAATGATCGGAAGCAACAACATTGTATGGAAATTGATTGCCTCGGGGATTTTTCAGGTCACGGGGACATGGCGATGAGCAACACCTTGGGTGCAAATACTCTGGATATTTTACTCTGCCTGGGCCTACCCTGGGCCATAAAATCATTCATGACCGGCCGCGACGTGACCATTATATCCGGGGCATTGGTCTACAGCAACCTGTCTATAATTTTGTGCGTTGTGGGCCTGTACCTGGTAACCGCCTACTTTGGCTTCGTGCTGAACAAGAGAGTGGGCTTTGTATGTCTCGCCATGTACGCCGTATTCCTCGTCTTCGCCGTCATGATGGAGCTCAACGTGTTTTTCTTCGTCAACTTACCCATGTGCTGACATTTTCCCAAATTCTTACTCACATGAATTAGGGAATGATTACCACCAAAGGGAAAAAGTTAAGGCTAAAGGTGTGTGACAGCATCTATTCGTCAAACTTGGCCTATTTAGTGCTCCAGGTGAGCTGAGGTGATCTGGGCGCAACAAGATCATAATTCCATACGGCATTGGAATTTGATTGAGATAATAATACTCAGCCGCATCTTATCACAACTTGCAGTGATCGCTGCTTCAGGTCTATATCTGTATCAAATACGTCGCGATTACGGAATCTTTATTAGTCGTAATCCTACAACGGCTGTGCGGAGATTTGAAATGAATTGACTCCAGAGTCGAGGTCGTTTTATCATTTTTATAACAACATGTTCTAGACAGCTTTCATTGCTTAGATTTATCTATTAGATATCGTATTGAAAGAGTAAATATTCTAATTTGATGAGATGACGATAATTGCATTGATCTAAAGTGAGTTCAATTTAGGCTACCCAGAGCCACGCTATCACAATTCCCGCAAAAAGTGATTTTTTGCGAGTTTGCGAGAGAGTGTATGTGAGCAGTTCTGCGTAAACTTGCTCCCAATGTGTCTCGGCTTATTGCGGAGTCTACGCGTCCTCAATCGATTGTGCAAACCACGTTTCTTGTGTATTTTTTTGTGCTCTTTCTTAGCAAAAAGTCATATTAGACCTATCTTGAGGTTTAAGGGTCAAAAATTGCGAATTAGGGGTCAAAATGTCATTTCCGTACCATATCCGCACCTCAAAATTCGTCGTTCAAGGGCCCGCTATGAAGATATACGACTTCTAAACGATTCCTCCACAAGAAGACATCAAATTTGGGTATATTTTGAAAATGTTTTCATAGTTTAGAAGTCGCGACTAGGTCGTTTATCCGCTCAACGCTGTGTGTACATTATGTCTCCGAATTCGAAACCAAAATTACTGTTTTGACAATATGTGCTGCGTGAGAGACTCTATCGACTTGTAGGCGTCCGCTCATGGGCAAATTTTGATCCTCTCGCTTCAAACTATCAAACAGCTGCGGTATAAACATCCATGACTTCACTTCCGAGAAATGGCGGCGAGCTCTTCTTCGAAAAAATGCCGTAGTAAATAAGAGTGTCATTTCCGTACGCATCTCGCAACAAGCTTAAAATATCGATAATCTGCATTCTCGTCCGGCTTCTGCAAGTATTTGGTGTGCAAAAGACCGTGCTAAGCGGAATAAGCGATTCGTTGACTCCGCGATCCGTATTCACCGATCAAACACAAAATGTCATTTCCGTACCTGTCATTTCCGTAGCGAAATAACGATGTCGAGCTGAGTTCTTATGGGATTTAACACGCAAAAAATTTTTTCAACTTCCAATACTTTTTAGTTTTGATCCTCGATCTAGATGATATTAGTGGTGAAAAAATCTACCTTACTAGCCCAGAAGTTCAGTTTTGCCTTTCGTCCATTTTTGAGTCTGTTTCGAGCAAGTTTACGCAGAACTGCTCATGTACACTCCCCAACGGTCTGAACTGTCCAAGCTCGACATCGCGCTATCTCACTAATGATTATGAAATCGTACCGTATTACTCATTTAAGTGGGAGAACTCTACAATTTTGTTATGAATAGTTTTATCGAATGCCAGCTGTATTCGCTTCACCTTAATTCAAAATCTGTGTGGTAGAATTTCAGTATGAAAGTCACAAGATGAGGAATTATATGCCCGTTCCTGATCATTCTTCTGATCTCATACTTACCGCTCATTCAACTATCGTTACGTCAATTTTCTTAATTTTATTGTTCCTTAGACAATTGTCCTGATTCGATCTCTCCACGACCGAATTTTCAAAATCTCAAACACATTGTAAATATCAAGGTCACTATTCCAGACGTAGCGTCATGGCTTTTTTGCGGCCATGGACACCATTTATGAAATTTTCTGCCTCGTGTAACTCTCTTGAGTATTTCGTTCGAATTATCTCCTCAAATAGCTTCGTGACCCAAAAGATCCAGGCTTATTCAGTTACTTCACTAGTATGGGAAAATCCTTCCTACCCCTTAATAGCAGTTGTAAATTAATAAACAGCAATGTTTGGAAGACGGATCCCATATTGTTGCTGAGATTGATCAAGCATTACAAAAAGCATAAACAGTTTGAACAACCGCTATGACGAATAAGCGCTGGGATCACCATCAATCGAATGATCAACAGACGTCCAGCATATAATATCCAACTACGAAGCACCGGGTGGAATGGCTGAAGTAATCTTTGCCCATCGTAGCAGTTGTCAGAGCCATGATTGGGAGGAGAAGATGAAAGAGAAGAAGAAGACGAAGAAGAACAACAACAAAAACGAGAAAATAACGCTGCTAAAAGAGATTAGCAGAATGCCTTCCCATGGCAAAATGTGACCATATATATGTTCAACTGAAAGACACGCACATGCAATGACTAACAAATATCAATTTTCATGAAACTTGAGGAAAAATTGTCACTCGCAAAAGAAACATATCCTGTATAGGGACGAATTATTCAAACCTGCAACCATCTGAATGGGTATTTTTACTCGATATATTAGCATCTAATGAGAGATCCATTTCTTAATGAGCTGTTATCATCAGTTATATCATATCATTAGATGATCTGTGGTTTTTGTTGTAAAATGAATTTCTTATTGTAAAAATCTTTAGAGAGAGGAATTCGGTTTTCACTATTTTGTTACTCCCGACGAGATCTTCCGATTGTAGGTAATACTTTCTTCACGAAGGTGATAGGTGTTCACGAAAAATGATGATTCGCAAATGAATATACAAGATGATAACCTCTGGTTTTTGTTGTAAATGGACTTTTTATTCCAAAAATCTTCAGATAGAGGAATTCGGTATTCACCATTTTGTTCCTTTCAACGAGATCTTTTGTTAAGAGAGGTGATGATTCGCAAAGGAATTTCATGTTCTGATGTGCATGCTGTTTGTTTTCGTTCGCGGTTTATCTTTATCCCTTCGATAGATCTTTCTGAGATTTTCATGAGTGACAGACGACCACCAAAAGATGTGCTGAAAGGATTCACACCTAATTCTATGGAACAGTTGTCGACTTATGCGTCTTTAAAAATAAAAATGTAAAAATTGGATTCAATTCCCGAAAAATATCTTCTAGAATGACTTTCTGAAAAAATTTAGAGTAAGGTAATTAAATGTTGATATTGACATGATAAATCAATTGGTTGATACAGAATTTGGTGAAATGTATGAGGAAGAAATATAAGGTGTTTCATATGGTGCAAAATTTATGATTCAAATGATGTAAATGAATGGAAGTGGAAAATACACATTAACCAAGCGACAGCGAATGGAGTAAGAATGGGTGTTCAAGCGACAGAAAGTTTGATATGAATACTGTGGAGGAAAATATTTGTGAATGAAATAATAGAGTTCTCGAAATTTTTCTCATTTTTATTGTTCAAGACGCATACATCGAAAACTGTTTAACATAATTAAGGGTTAATCCGTACAACACATCTTAGAGTGGTCATCTATCACTCATGAAAATTTCAGAAAGGTCGATCAAAGAGTTGAAGAGACTGGGTAAACCACACACAAACACACACACACGGACAATGACCGACAATGATACATTTTTAGCTGAAGATTTTTAGGTTTTAAGAATGAAAAATGAATTTGAGTGAATGAATTGAAGAGAAATCTTTTGTCACGAATACAAACCTTCCTCTGTCGTATCCGGGGTAGGTTCCACAAGGCACAACCACAAGAACTGATAGATATATATATTTATTAAATATCAAGAGACGAGGCTCTCTGTAAAGTGGATATGAATCGAATGCTGTTGAGTAGCTCAGCTACTCATCTTATATACTATATTGAATACATAGAACATATGGGGAGAGTCAGAATTCTTTCCAGTCATTAGAATCATTAGAAACATCAGGAAGAAGTATATAAATGTGGGTTAATGAACTTATCCAAAATACAGTAGAACCTCTCTTAGCGGCCACCTCTCAAAAGCGGCCACCTCCCTTAGCGGCCGAAAATTCAAGGTCCCGGCAGAATTGTATTGAGTCTTATGGACGTAAAACCTCCCAATAGCAGCCCCTCTGTATAGTGGCCACCTCTTCTAACGGCCGGGTTTTCTCAGTCCCGAGAGTACCTTTCATATGTAAATTGAACCTCCGAAAAGCGGCCACCATATTTCAATGGTATTTCCAATATTCCTGTTGTTTTGTTACTATACTATTTATATCAATTCCATATGACGATAGAGGTTCTGATGAGGATTGTATACCTTATAGTTATAACATGTAAAGACATTCTGCATATTGTCCCAATCAGAGAGTGATAAAGATGAGAATGGAGATGTAGCAGAGGAGGATCAAAAACCAAAACCAACCTCGGAAGATGGTCTGAGCGAGGCTCTGAGCCATATGAATGAATAGGAAGAGTTTTATGTGAACCGCAATCATCTCGATGGATGGACATCGATATGTGATTTGTAATTGAAATTGGGTGATGATTTGATGAAAAGGACTCAAATACAAACCTTAATCTCGAATTTTTTCATGACAAATAGCGTTCAAAGTTTCTAATAGATAAATAACGAATTTATACTTCATTCATGATTGCATATGACATCGGATACAGTAGTATATTCGATATTTCTCTATTTTTCTGAGGCTTTGTAACTTGCTTTGATTCGATGGAATCATCTCACTGATTATTGTTTACTTCAGATATTGAGCTGATATGAAAAGTATTGACTTTTAGGAACGAGTCTTTTCCCTGTCGGAACTATCGAAACCTCCCAAAAACGGCCACCTCCCTTAACGGCCAATTTTTCCCGGTCCCGCAGGGTGGCCGCTAAGAGAGGTTTTACTGTATATCTTGAAGTGCTTTTTTCTTTATATCATTTGAGATCGCTCTTGGAGAGCAGTGATTAGCACGCTAATGAGTAGTGGCGTAAGCGGAGCGTCGCTTTATGAAAATTCCCAAATGGATTATAAATGGCATTCAATGACCCCAAAATTCATGTCATCTCTCTCGACACCTCCCCCATTAGAAAAGTTTACGTTCCTCAGGATCGGACACTGGTTCGATAGCTAAAATTGGTCTTGTTACCGGAGTATATCTAGCTCACGTATATGTTGGAGCTGCTGGTTGCGCAACTGGTGAAATACAATTAATAAAATAGTTGTTACATGGTGCACAACATTTCATGAACATTGATTTTAAACCTTCAAACACCCATTTCGTAATATTACAATAATATAAGATGGTTAATAGAACCACACCCAGAGAAGAATAACTAAGATATTGCAGTACACTAAAACTATTGGATATGAATACATCTTTTTTATGATTTTGAGTGATCATCTCTAGGTTATCGACCAACTCATCCAATTTTATGGCATTATCTTGTATTGTTTGTACATTTAGATGTTTTCCGTGCAGTACCGGGGTTTTTAATTCTGTTGAATTCAGGAATTGCGTTTCAATCGATGAAATGGAGACATTTATCCTGTATTCTACTATTGAACTCTTCTCTCCATGATATTTTGGCAAATACAAAGTTCGACTGGAAGATCCCGTGCAATGGGGATGTATTTCGAGAATTGAGGCAGTTCTGATAATGATGGTAGTAACGTGAGATTTGCAATTAATGGTAATTGTCTCGGGCTCCATTGGAAGGATATACCATGAATATCCATTTTTCAAAGCTAACACATATGAATCGATTAAAGAAAAATATTTCCTTGTGCAATCATTATCGGTTCTGTCTTTGATTAGATGTGCATAACAACCTTGTTCTTCTGTGAGTTTATGGATTGGAGTGCTCAATTCACATAGCTTGAATTTTGGAAAATCGATGCATTTAGTGGTGTCAATGATAGTATATTCGGAAGCATCGATATCAATGGCTATTGGACTCGATATAATATTATCATAGATATAATATTTGGTCCACCCGCATATAGGAAACGGAGTGAAGATGTAGGTTGTATAAGAAAGACCTGTCGGAATTGGAGTGTCGATGACGTATACTACTTTGTTTTTTTGTAACATAATTCGAACCCTACTGATTTGCATGTACAATGTATATTATTTAATTTCGAGTGGAAACGGCAGGTCATTAAATTGAAATTTCTCTTTGATTGCTATAAGGCCATTCATAAAATTCTTTGGTGATACAATTTGAGGGGAAATGATTCCAGATTTTCCGCTATTGATAGCTTCTAGAAGAATGCTAATCGTATCATGAAAATTTCCGATGTTAAGTTCTGTTTGTGCTATTAACTCCATGAGATTTGAGTCAAACGTATTGATATTGATCTGGGTTGTGCTATTTTTGGCGAGCGTGTTCAATTCTTCTCATGTGTCTCTTTGACTCTGTATAAGTTGACCAAACTGTCTTACAGAATTTTTCATTATACTAGTTTGATTTTTCATTAGAATCGCGACCCCCGACGTGGTATCATATACTCTGTTAATTTGTCTATCGATTTTGGCCGCATCGTCAGCAGACATAGTTCCAAAGAGAAACTTAATTATTGAACCACCAAGGTTAAACAATCCACGTTTCCGTCTTGCTGTTATAAATGTCAGGGTATTCAATTTGTTGTTGATCTTATCGAACCGTAATTTTAATATTGATAGACTTGTCTTATGATTGCAGCTTACGTGTTGATTGCACTGAACGATGAGTATGCACAGTAATCTCCCTATTTCATGGCTGTCGTCTATTAGTTCCTCTAGATTGGCAAAATGAACAGTGGTCCATGTCTCATGGTAGAGTCGAGTCTTGAATAACTCTTCTCTCAGTATCGGGTTTGTTATCGGCGTGAGCGTGTATGGTAAATCCTGTGGAAAGGCGTGAGTTGAAGTCCACAGGATAACGAAGATCAATTTCAGCATCTGAAACAATCGTTAACCAACAAATAGTTTGGTATCATTTATGTGTCTCCGATGCTCCACATTTTTTATCTTATAGGTGATCGTATAAATTTCGGTATTTATATGTGTAATGGTATATGGTCCATTCCACAGTTTAGACAATGGCGCCTTAGTCAAATTCTTAACCAATATTTTGTCACCAATTGCGTATAATGGAGTGGGCCCTTTTATCCTTTTCGACACCTCTTGTTCGTATTGCATTTTACTTTCCATTAGATTTGATCGAATTTCCTTCAATTTGTCCAAGTGATTCTTCTGGAAAGCATCAATGTACCGCACTGCGTCTTGTGATTTCGTTTGCAAGGAAGGTATGTCAGTTTCCAGATGGGATTTCTTGGAAAACATGGCTTCCATTGGAGCATATCCAGTCCCCCTGTTTGGCATATTGTTAAATATGAACTGGATCTTTTTCAGATGTTTGTCCCAGGAGTCTTGCTCATCTTCTACCATAATTTTTATTCGATCTTTGGTTATCGCATGTGCTCTTTCTAAGGATCCATTGGATTGTGGATGTCCAGCCGCAATGATAATTGGCTTCGTATTTAATTGCTTTAAAAAGATCTTCATAATTTCTGATTGTAGTCCGGGTGCATTGTCCATCAATATTTCCTGAGGTATTTCGTAAAGATAAATGTAGGGATTTAAAAGTGCATTTGCTGTCTCAGCACCTGTGACTGTCTTCACCGGTACGAGACAAATGACTTTGGTCAATTGATCCTGAATCGTTAAAATGTATTTGTTCCCTCTGATCGAGGATGGGAGAGGCCCAACGTGGTCAATTGCGATTTTCTCACCAAGAATTCGCGGTGGCTGGATCAATACCCCGTCAGCTATAGTGTTGTACTGAGCTCGTTTCGTGAGTTGGCAGTCGCGGCATTTTTTCACAAATTCCTCTACATCGTTCCTGCAGCTTGGCCAGTGGTATTTGGATGATATTAATTCGTAGGTTTTATTGATTCCAAAGTGTCCGTTCTCTGGTCCATGATATTCCTTCAATATTTTCGTTTTTTCCTCCTCGGTTTTGATTTCTTGGAGTTGCCTTGTTCTGATGGTAACTTGAAATGGAATGTCATATTGAGTGTAGATATATTTAATCATTCGAAACAGAATATATTTCACGTTATCATCCATAGCAGATAAGTCGTAACACGTTGGGTTCTTAGTAGTAGTTAGGTGGCCTCTTAATTTATTAAATGCTACGAATGGCTGCTCATCATTAGTAATGTCAATATCAAGTCCGTCTCCTACATATATAATTGGTAACCGAGTATGACTAACTTCGTTGACCGGCTTCAAGTTCAGATTCTTATGAGTGTGAATATATCCGTGAAAATCTTCCCGCTCGTCCAGCTCTTTGACTGCGTGAATCCGAGATAAAGAATCTGCGTTACTATTCAAGGAACCCTTCCTGTACTCAATCTCATAAGAGAATTCTTCCAATTTAAGCCTCCATTGCATGAGTCTAGAAGATGGATCCTTGACATTCATTAGCCACTTCAACGGTTTGTGATCTGTTAGGCTTTTGAAATGTTTCCCATACAAAAAGTATCGGAAATGTTTAGTCGCCCATACAATGGCAAGCAGCTCCTTCTCCGTTGTGCTGTATCTTGTCTCTGCTTCATTAAGTGTTCTCGAAGCGTAGGCGCATGGTCTATCGTGTGCACCTCGTTTTTGAGACAAAACTGCCCCTTAGCGGTGTTACTTGCATCTGTGGCCAAAGTGAACAATTGATTATGATCAGGATAGATCAAAACAGGTTCAGATATCAATGCCTGTTTCAAGAGGTTGAAACTCTTGTCATGCCTCGCATCCCATATAAAATTTTCACCTTTTTTCAATAACTGTGTCAGGGGTTTACTTATCTTACTGAAATTCTTAATAAACCTCCTATAGTATCCTGCAAGACCAGGGAAGGATTTTATTCCTTTCGCATCTTTAGGTACCTTGACATTTTGAACGGCCTCCACTTTCTTCGGGTTTGGTTTGATGCCGTCTTTACTAATTATGTGTCCTAAATATTCGAGTTCTGCTCTGAGATATTCGCATTTATCTGGTTGTAATTTCATACCGTATTCTCGTAGTCGTTGAAATAATATTTCTAGATTCCTATTATGCTCTTCTAATGTTCTTCCGAAGATAATAATGTCATCGCGAAAGACGTAACGAATCTTACCAATCAACCCTCTCAGCACGAAGTTCATAGTTCGCTGGAATCGGGCAGGGCTATTCTTCAAGCCCATAGGCATACGCCGGAAATGGAAGTGCCCATCTGTTGTAGAGAACGCTGTGATCTTTTTTGACTCTTCTTCCATGAATATTTGCCAAAATCCTGAAGCAAGGTCGAAAGCACTGAAGTAATGTGATCCCCCGATGCTTTCAATGATTTCCTCCGCAATCGGGAGCGGAAAATTGTCTTGTGGTGTATGTTCTTTTATCTTTCGGAAATCAACGACGATACGCCATTCTTGACGACCACTGGCATCTTTTTTCTTTGGAACGATCCACAGAGGGGAAGAATATGGGCTATCTGACTCCTCAATGATCCCGTTCTCGAGCATCTCTCTTGTTTGTCTCCTTATCTCTTCTTGATGAATCGGTGGGTATCGGTATTGTTTTGTGAAAATGGGAACTGTTGTATCCAGCCGGATGCTGTGACTTATTCCCTTTATTCCTGGCAACTTGGCCCCTGGAAGATGGAAAACGTCTGAATATTTATGTAGAATATTAATGATTTGCTCCCTTTCGTTAACAGGCACATGATCCAGTCGCGTATTTTCATCCAACAGTTTTTCTCGGGCTATCTGTTCTTTGGATGATGTAACATGGAATATTCGAGGGCTCTGGTCTGGTTCCGGTGCATATCCATCAGGACATTGTGTAACATTGAGTTGGCTTCCATAGACCAGCATGTGATCATTGGTATTATTGGTAATGACGATTGGCACCTTCCCTCCATTCTCTTCTGCTAGAGAAGGGACTATATCGTCGCCCCCGACGAAGAAAAACACGTCCCCATTTAAGAATGCATTGGGAGAACAATGGGAGGTGTTTTTCTTCGTCGAGGGCGACGATATGTTCCCCATCTATAAGCACCGTCTTGGGTCCATTGAGTTCACCGATTTTGATGAAATAAATTCGGTGATTGTATGGTTCGGCAATGTAAGGCTCTTCATTCAATGGTATTGTTCGGCCACTCAAAGTAAGAGATTCTTGCCCAACATCATTGATTGCCTGATGAGTCTTCATCACATCAATACCTAACAACCCCTCTACCTCAACGGGAAAATCATCTTGTGCTACTAAATATTCATTGTTTTTTCCGAATAAGGATAGAGTTACTGTTCCAATCATGTTTATTGTACTATTACCCATTATCACTCTTTTTGAATTCTCCCGTATTTGACAGGTATCTTGAACGATGATACTCTTTTTGATAATGTATACCTCAGCTCCTGAGTCAACTAAAAGTCTAATGACTCGTCGGACTCCTCTGGGTTGGAGGTATATAATTTCTTTTCTTCTGTCACCTCCTGTGTTGTAGATTCTATATCTTTGGTCGGGGATTCATCGGGTGGTTGTCCAGCGTACGTATTTGAGGAGGTTTCTTCCTTCCTTGACCAAATCGAAAATTTGGATTCTCCTGATTCTTTTTCCTGTAATAAACTGCTTCAGTATGGCCAGGCTTATGACAAAAGTCGCATACCTTTGAGGGACGTCCATCCCGTCGGAAGCCTTCCTTTTGATTTCTAGAGTCTTTTTGATCCCTCGGGTTCGGTCGAGAAGGAGGTAGATTATATCTCAATAGTTCATTAATAATTCTTTCATATCCCGCCAAGATTCTACTTCTTGAGACTCAATGAGATCCTTGACTAGGCCCATCAACTTGTTTGCAATGACCATTCGAAATACGCACTTCCTGTCCAATCCGTTTTCCATCTGCTGGAGAGATTCCTCAATTTCTTTAATAAATACTCGCACATTTCCGGTCCCATCGAAAGTTGATATCCACGAAATGACATCCTTTGGTTTAAGGATCCTATATGATGATGGCACAGGCTCGTCGTAAGCTGGATGCATTCGTGTTCCAGGTTGAGTCTGGCTTGTTTCTGTGAGATTGGGTTTCGTCTCTCCCAATGCATCACTGAACTCAAAATTAATTTTGGACATATCTTCGATACTATTTTTCAAATCTCCATTATTGTCCATGATTTTTTTTATTTTTATTTGGATCTATAGGATCGTTATCAAGAGGTGACTATGTGCAATCCAATGAGCACTCACCTTGGTGAATATTTCTTTATCAGTCCTCTGGGTTGTCAGTTGACGGTCTGGATCTCGTGAGAGAATATAGCAGCTATGTACCAAGACTATTCTTAGTCTCCAGTCCCGCCTCGCGACGATCCTTCAAGTCCTCGTGAGAGGTATAACAGCAGTTATATCCTGCCGGAACGTTCTCGTCCGCTTGATGAATTTCGTCACTATTGTGCCACCCCACACCTAGCACCAGTGTCGTATCCGGGGTAGGTTCCACAAGGCACAACCACAAGAACTGATAGATATAAATATTTATTAAATATCAAGAGACAAGGCTCTCTGTAAAGTGGATATGAATCGAATGCTGTTGAGTAGCTCAGCTACTCATCTTATATACTATATTGAATACATAGAACATATGGGGAGAGTCAGAATTCTTTCCAGTCATTAGAATCATTAGAAACATCAGGAAGAAGTATATAAATGTGGGTTAATGGGCTTATCCAAAATATATCTTAATGTGCTTTTTTCTTTATATCATTTGAGATCGCTCTTGGAGAGCAGTGATTAGCACGCTAATGAATAGTGGCGTAAGCGGAGCGTCGCCTTATGAAAATTCCCAAATGGATTATAAATGGCATTCAATGACCCCAAAATTCATGTCATCTCTCTCGACACTCTTTGAGAAAGCAAGAGAAGCAGATGAAGAAAAAAAAGGAGAAGCCGGAGAAGAAGTAGATGAACGAAATGGAATAGAACAATATGGAGAAGAAGAAGATAAAGAAGAAGGAGCAGGAGACGAAGAAGTAGATGAAGTTAATTAAAGGGAAGAAAATCGAGGAGAAGAAGATGACCGAGATGAAGAAGATGAAGAAGGGGAAGAAGATGAAGAAGATAGAGAAGGAGATGCAGATGAAGCAGAAGAAGGCGGCAACGAAGATGATGAAGAAAATGCAGGAGAAGATGATGATAAAGAACGAGAAAAAGAAGAAGACGACAATGAAAAAGAAGGAGGAGAAGAATAAATATCCGGAAATTTTCACTCGGTGGTTCAATAATGTTACGTGCTGTGATCAAACCCAGGCCGGATCTTGATGATTGTCGTGACTACCCTACTGGGCCTGCACTCTGTCCTGGGTTCGAGAGTGATAATGGCAATAGGAAGAGTATGGTGTGGGTGGTTGTTCAGAGAGCTGAGTTTGCTACATATTTTGAAGATTTGGCGTAGCTGACCCAAGATTATTGATAAAAAATTCCCATTCAACTTGAAAACTTACTGAGAGTGTACAAGTCACCGCTGACGAAGATCCAAAAAGGACAGGATAATGCCGAGACTATTGAGCTGAGCATATAGGTAGGAATATCACGGTACGTAGGACCAAGAAAGAAGTAGCGGCACAAGTCTAGCAGAGATCCATCAAGTTGGATTTTGGATTGTGGGATTGTTTGCATGCCCTTATATACCATATTGTCAATTAGAGACATTCGATTTGCGTCATCTGACGAGACAACATTTTTCTCAATATTTTGGTTTCAGAAAGATCTAATTATGAAATCGGAAATAAAATAGATTCAACAGATGAGAATAGTTGGCTCCGGGAATGAACGGATTGAGCACAACTCAAGTAGGAAATTTGACCGGGTACCATAATGCCCGTTTATTCGTCGTGAAGAAAATCTGGGATAAATCATAAGAATTGATTTCCCACTCGAATGCATTCATGTTTGTAACATCAAATCTTCAGTTTATACAGATGTAGATATTTCTCATGGTTATGAAGTATGGAAGGTTTGTAAATGAGTTGTCAAGCGTCATGTATTTGTTCAATTTCATTCCTTGATTTATTCATATTCTTCCATTTTTTAAAGCATTTATTAATGTTAAAAAAGTGCCATTGTCTTGCACTCTTGGTAACAATGTATAAACAATCTCCTCCTATTGCTGAAAAGAGCGCTGAAATGATCACGAACTACATGGCGGAATGTTTGCATATATTTTGAATTTTTTCATGTGTATTTTGGCAATGATTCTTTCAATATCATTGAAGTTTTCATGTCTGAAAACATTTCTATTGTTTCGGATTCCCTCACCCGCATCTTCGTTTAGACTTAGTTCTGCTACTGGTTTTTTGAAACATTCCATGGCTCGTGATCTTTTTGTGAAGCTTCGATAATTTCTAAACCTAATGTTTTTGTTCCTCCTTTATGTTCATTTCTCACGACGAACGAGATATTCATCGCAGAAGTGAATCTAATCCAATGAAGAAGATTTAGATGTACAATAGAGTCGGTAAAAAAGTAATTTTTTTATTGGCATGATCTAGTTACTTGTATTCCCGCCTTTTAATCCTTTTCGTTATCATATAATAAGGTCTCTCACTCGCTAAGTAGTTATTAATCCTCGATTATATATATATTCACAATCTTCTTGTTTTGTAAGCAATCTCTACAATAAGCGGAGAGGATATGAAGTGATACTTGTACACTATTTCGTACCTACAACTCGCTTCAAAATGACCTAAAACCATCCTAATAATTTTGTGCGTCAAGTGGATGCGAATTTCGAAATTATAAGATCTAATAATAGCCCTTGGTGATGCATTGACGTTAATATTGACAATAATTATGACATGAAGAGAAAAATGACAAAGAAAATGGGAAGCACTATGAAATCGATGAGATTAATTCATGATATTTGTAAGTGTCAATGGATTGTAAGTAGTCAACTGTCAGGGATCTTTCGGAATACTGGGGAAAACCATACAAATTCATTGAATGTGGTGGAATGAAAAAACATTTTTGATTAAAATACGCATCATTTTAACGCACAAAACCATGATGTAGAATTGTAGCACTCATAGATTTATTATCTACCCTCGTAAACTCTGAATGACAAGTAATCCGAAATCGTTTTTGGATTCAAAACCAATTTAGTACTTTATAATCAATAAAATCACAAGACTGTAGATATTGGAAATCTGAAAATGCAAATAAACAAAATTCAGAATCTGCAAATGACAATTATAATTTCTTTAAAATTCAAACATGATTGTTGAGACATTATTGCATCTCTTGAAGTCAAGTTGAGAATTGAATCGACGAAAGATGATGACGAGGATGATTTCTTTGTAAACCATGTCCTTTCCTCACAGCTCGAAAACAATCATTCAGGTCACCAGCAAGTTACTGATCATGGAAACGTACTTACAATATGCGCATAATTCATCTTCGTGATGGACGATCTTTCACAATATATTTATTTATATGTGCATTATAAAAACCGGCCTCGGAGATTTTAGAGCTCATATTTGGAATCATAAATTTCTGTACAATAGCTCTCATGGTCATGTAAAAGGAAGCAGCTCTGACCGATGGACTGATACTCTAGTTTAACTTGCATAAATTGCTTATCATTATGATATAAATAATGTTTAGATTATTGAAGATTTGGTATGTTTCCTATTTGTTTAAAGGCATTTTATATGGTCACCTCTAAAAACATAGTAATATAGATTCTCAAACCGCGAGTGATCTTGTCATCTTTTCAAGTATATCAGAGTCGAATGTACCCCTTATTTCGAGCATAAATTGGTAAATTTGGTATATTAATCGATTAATTATCTCTCTTGAGTTAATGTCTGGATTATTTATATCTTACTTTACTCTTGGCATTGCTCTAGGATTGTAATTTCTTGTTACTTTAACGCCGTTTCAACTAATGGCATTATATTCGAAACTACTCAAGGAAGATTCCATAAAAATTGTTTTCTTAAAATCAATATCAGATGTTTCCGACTCTGCACTAAGCTGATTTCACTTTGAAGAATAAGCATTACTATGCCTACGATTGTTAGAGAGCTGATATTTCATATTCCAAGAATGTTTGAAGAATTTCAGTCCATCAAGTCAAGAGCTTACAAATATCCGGCGGATTAGAAAAGTTTGTGAATATTATTTCTAGTTATTGATGCCACCCCCTTAATGTTTTTCGATGTTCGATGATATCTATGTACATCATTTGGATCTGAATGCATAAAAATCTAATAAGGCTGAAAGCTCTTCAGCGATCAAGATTATGAACTACTACGAACCTGCGTAGAATTGAGTTTGATCTACTGGAATGGATTTTTTCGTTAATATATTTATTTACAGTATAGCCATTGGTGTCGCATCTATCACTTGGTTCACTTGACTATGGATAGTTTCAACGACTTTACAAATAACGATGATATACTTTTCGAAAACCAAATCTGAGAGATGTACAAAAGAGGAATTAGATGCACTAAAATGAGTATACAGGGTGTCCGAAAAGTAAGTACCCCCCCCCCCCCCCCATTTTTTTCAGAAATGGTTAGGAATCGGGCAAAAGCCCAGAACACGTGTCCCCTTATTTTGAGGGGGACATCCGATGGTGGCCTTGTTTTTTATTTTGAAGGTCATTTTCAAGGTCATTTGGAGGTTAACTGGACTTTTTAAAATGGAAACACCTACTTTTGACCTCGAATTCTGGAAAAACATGAGAAATGATGGAACTTTTGTTTTGAACTTTTTTTGACCCGACTTGACCTTGGCGAGATAAATGGAGGTCAGCACGGGTTGACGGTAACCGCTGTCGCTCCCAGAGTGAGCATTTTATTGAAAAATGTTTGGGATAAACGTTGTTTATGATCACAGTAGAAAAGACCTAAGGACCTTGTTTCCGACCTTGGAGATTATTTTTTAGGTGATTTGGAAGTCAACTCGATTTTTCCAGCGGAAACAACTTTTTTTGACCTCGAATTCTGAAGGAATATGAAAAATGATGACTTTTGTTCGAAATTTTTTTTGACACGACTCGACCTTGGCGAGATAAGTGAAGGTCAGCTCGGGTTGACGGTACGCGCTGTAGCTCCAAGACTGAGCACTTCATCGGAAATTCTTCCGACCAAAGGTGTTCATGATCACAGCGAAAATGAGTTTATATCCTTGTTCTTTACCTTGAAGGTGAAAATTACCTCCAAGTTCGGAAACAAGGTCATTAGGTTTTTTTCTACTGTGATCATGAACAACTTTTATCCCAAACATTTTTCGATAAAAAACTCACACTTGGAGTTACAGCGGTCAGCGTCAACCCGTGCTGACTCATTTATCTCGCCAAGGTCAAGTCGGGTCAAAAAGAGTTTTGAACAAAAGTTTCATCACTTTTCATGTTTTTTCAGAATTTGAGGTCAAAATTAGGTGTTCCTATTCGAAAAAATCGAGTTGACCTACAAATGACCTTGAAAATGACCTTTAAGGTCGGAAACAAGGTCATTAGCTATTTTCTACTATGATCATGAACAACTTTTATCCTAAACATTTTTCGATAAAATGCTCACTCTTGGAGCGACAGCGATTACTGTTAACCCGTGCTGACCTCCATTTATCTCGCCAAGGTCAAGTCGGGTCAAAAAAGGTTTCAAACAAAAGTTTCATCATTCTTCATGTTTTTTCAGAAATCGAGGTCAGAAGTAGGTGTTCCTATTCAAAAAAATCCAGTTGACTTCCAAATGACCTTGAAAATGACCTTCAAGGTAAAAAACAAGGCCACCATCGGATGTCCCCCTCAAAATAAGGGGACACTTGTTCCGGAGTTTTTCCCGATTCCCAACCATTTCTGAAAAAAATGGGGGGGGGGGTACTTACTTTTCGGACACCCTGTATATGGGACTGTCGGATAATAGTCTGGGTTACAGAATCAATACCCCATTTATACATTACGATATGATACTCCTTCACTTGATGCCAATCAATCGCACTACATTGAACAGAAGATATCTTCGCCTTACAAAGATTATCTTGATCAATGTCTTTCTTGGAAATGACGGTGGGCGATCGAGTAACAAATTATTGCAAATAAAATCTGCTCTGCACCATCACTGGCTCATTTGATATAATTTTTCTGATATGCCTTCTGAGTTATATTGCTCTGCATGATTCTCTCAGAAATGTTGAGTTTCTGGAGGAGCAGAATATGTGATTTCTTCGCATTTGACAGATCGTATATAGTTAAGGGCATCAGATGAGCAAACTTCTTCCTGTGCTTGGCATGAGATATGTCCAACTTCTCAACAGGTTATGCCGAAACAGTCCATAATTATCAAAAATTTCGACAGAACTAGTTGAGCATTTGAATAAAGCCACAAGCAGTAGAATAAAATCCAAGTCTTTGATAAAATTCAATCAAGTTGATGTGTGCGCAGGTTGATTGTATACTGGATTGGGATATTAAAATTCTCCTGTCTCGCCTCAAAGTATTTGAATGATTTCTAATCTTATTTCATAGTTAACCCTCCGAAAGCTATCCGCTTTAAATCTATTTACGTATTGTTCACTTGTTATTGGAAAGCGTTTGCTTGATTACACATGTCAGGGTTATCGGAACTCTAAGCAAATGAGACGGCGCAATTGTCGACAGTACTTGGAAAATTGTAAAATTGAAGCACCATAAAATCTTATTTTATTACCATAATGTATCGTAAAAAGTAGACTTTGTTCCGATCCATGGAATATCATGAGCCTCATTCGGATTTATTTGATGAAATTGGCTAAAAAGAGACCCATTAACCATCTTCACTCTCGCATTCAACATGTCAGTTTGTATAGTGTAATCTCTTTTCTTGCTCTCAACCCGCAAATAAATTAATGAATATCAAATAGTTTTTTTTCTGACTTGGAGAAAAAAGTACTCGTTTTGACATAGTGATAAATTTTAGTGAAGAACTTTCATCTCAACTCATTTCACTCACAAATTTATCGTAACCCTGGAAACGAGTGGAGGTTGGAATTGGCCTGAATGATCCGATATCGATCGAGTTGAGTCTGAATTGTCACCAACTCAGAGGATAGTTATTCGTCAATGAATTGGGATAAATATTCGATATCACCTCACTCAATGAACGAATTCTCGTTTTCTCGTTCTCTTATGACGATATTTGTGTGTTGTCGATAATAATTATTGCAGAATACCTTCAGTAGTTCCTTTCTAATCATGGGATTAAATTCTTATGACTACAAGTCTGCCTTTTGACACTAGAGCTTCTGATCCTTCGATCGGTTGTTTGGTGAGTAGAAAGACGACCCTTATTCAAAGCCGAATGTTGAGAGCCCACGATAATTCTATAATATGGTCTTGGGAAATGTTAAACTCGCCCGACGAGCTGTGTTTGAATCGGAAGCGCATGGCACGGTGCACTCTCGCACAGAATACACTTATACGTAAATGGCAGGATATTGATCGGACACCGCTGTAAAAAGACCATCAGCAGCGAAGACCTGCAATCGATCACTGCATCTCGCAGAAAGAAATTTTTTGCGTAGGATCCTTGTCGGCATCTTGCTGCTGCTGTTGCTGGTCCTGTTGTTGTTCTAGTTGTTGTTGTTGCTGCTGTTGAGGTTGCTGCTGCTGCAGCTGTTGAAAACCGCTCTGACCGGCAGTATCGCTCTTTAGGCTGCCGGCGAACGAGCCCCCACGACTGCCGTGGAGGCCAAGCGATTGTCATCTCATCTCCAGAGTTGATATCATTGGCGGTCGTCTTGGCCTATTGTGCAGTGTCCTCTCGATATCGGTCATTGTCGCATCCGTTAGCCTTGGGATCAGCTGCAAGAAAAATTTATCACTCGTTAGCCCGTACTCATCTCATGATCAACTTGGTACGACCAATCGATACTTTTTGAAAATACAATTTGCACACTTGCTTCTTGCTTGCATCTTTGCCGAGATGACGTTGATCTTCTAATCAATCTTTTTTATAAATTCAATCAACAGTGGAGTCGTTATTCATTGACGACTGGACATTACAGTAATACGACCATGGACGGAAATTATTGAGCGCTAACTCTGTACTCCACAATATATACTGAATCGACCAATCGAAATAGATTGAATCATATGGAGAGACTGCCTTTCAACAATCACAAAGATGTTGCAATGTCCGATTTAAAGGGACCATATTCGGTAAGGAACTTGAAAGGGTTCACGTTGCTCTGGTTGTTGTCTTGAAACTTAAATTTCCAAAATTTTAGTTTCTAGATAAATTCATCGAATCCCGATTCGAGTGGTATTATACAGTATGTTTAAAAAGTACCCCCCCCCCCCCGTATCACCCAAGAGTGATGTTTCGTGAAAAATTATTGAATACAAAAGTTGTTAGATATCAGATCAGGGTTCAGCTCAACCCTCCTCTCCCGCTTCACCTAAGCCCCCTAAATTAGCCCCATTACGGTCAACTTTAAATTTTGAAATTGAAACCCCCATTTTCACCTGAGATTCTGAAAGAGTGCGAAATTCTACGTCCAGATTGGTCTATTTGACATTGAAGGTTAAGGTGACCTCCAAAGGGTCACAGGGGGGGGGGCAATTTGGAAGGCCGATCTACACCCTCACTAAATGGGTGCCTCACTAAATATCCAACAATTTCTCAACACTTCTTCCCTAGACGTCATCTTTGGGCGATATTGGCGAGTGGCTCGGGGTGGAAGGGGGGGGGGCATTAATATGAACTCTCATTTGATATCAATCATCTGAACATTTTTTGTGTTCAATACTTTTTCTTTACACATCATCCTGGACAAAATGGGAGCGGGGGCCGGTCTGGTATTTTCTGACTATATCACATGTCTCATGTTGTAAGTCCGAGTTAATTCCCGTTCTCGACACGTCTCTAAACTATAATTATTGGTCCAGACATTGGAATGCAATATGAAAGAATGTCTTTTGCCTAAACTCCTCGTGTGAACTCGTTAGTAAGACAGAGAACGGGTCGTGTCAATTTCTATTGCAAACTGAAAGTTGAGTTCAAATCAGGGTTCTACGAGAAGGCCTCCTGGATCAACCGAATCAACTACTCTTGTTCGAATTAACATTCTATTCCATCAGACACGATAAGAAATATACAGCCTTCCTGTAGACTGAGCGATTCAAGTCACCTGCAAGCTTTGGAGATTCTCGTAGAGCTGCTCGGTAGAGGTCGCACCGAGGAGAAGGCACTGGACACTTTCATTTTTGAGAGACCACGCAATGGCGAGTTGGTTGTAAGTGCAACCAAGCCTGTCAGCAAAAGCGTGCATGTCACGTAGCTTTTCCGAGTACTTTCTGCTTGGCTCGGAGTCCTGCGAGCCTTTTCGCCATGGATCCTGATAGACAATTGCTTCATTAACGGGTTCAAATATCCCATGCATTATGATACAGAAGTTTTCGAGCATGAGTGGTTGTATACATATAGTACTGCAATCAAGAATATTTGTGTGGTTGAGTATAAGAATCAGGTAGGTGATAGAATTTTTGTTGGGCGTGAAGCGAAATTTGAAGAGAAATTTTTCAATATCCTGTAACTTCAATATAAATCAGTGTCATTTATGAAGATTTAAGGATATGGGCACATAGAGTAACGACGAACACGATGATCAAACAGAGTCAAAGATGCAAGATGCACTATGTATCGTATCAGACATATCGTAAGATATTACTAACATTCATGGTACACTATCACAATGGTCATGTACAAATCAGGGCCCGGAAAAGGCTGGCGACACATTGAGATCTCAGCGGGGCGTTCAAACTTGAGGAAGCTTCTCGATTTATTAGCTCTAGATTGGTCATAATTGCACTTCAAAAGCTTTCTATTGAATAATTTGAATAATGAGGGAAGTTATGATCGGTTCTGTTAGTTCAAGAACTATATCCAAATTTTCACCAAAAGTTTAAAAATATGTGAACATCGAGTATGACTGCACTCAAGATCTCGAATGTGAAAACTCATTCCATGTGTGACGAATTAGGATGGATGTCAAAATTAGGATCGCATGGAGGCGTTGACCGCCTTTTTTTGAACTTGATATGACCTCAGAACTTAGAAGTGACCTGAACTCAAACCGAAATAGCTCGATCAAACTCGAGATTTTCATCTCGTATTTTATTCGAATTTCAAAAGGAGTGGATGATTCGTTTGAAATCTGAAATAAACCAAAATCTATTCCCAAACTGAGATTCAATATGACTTTGGGTCAGATTTGAAATCTTCACTGACAAAAACTGTTGAAACAACTACTATGATCAAAGAAAATTTGATTTCCCAAAAATGTTCACACTTGAAACTTGTTTTTCATCAATCGGTAACGCATCTTGGAAGTATATGAACTTATAAATGGCTAAAGTCCTTCTAAATCCATTCATGACTCAACTTTCTAAGTGCAAACTAAAATTTTGGACCATCTCTCGAATTCTCTCTTGAAATTCAATATCCTGGTGCATCTGATGGGACAACTTGGTGCCTCTCAAACTGACAAGGAGAGGTCATGGTCTGTGGGTCGTGAATTTGGCAGAAACTCTGGGAATCGTCTCTTTTGCTTTCTCTAAAGAGAAAGCTTTGTTTTCGACACAGCAAATTTTTGATCAATTTTTCCATTCAACTCAATATTTTCTTCAACATAATTCATCTTATCACAAAAGTGCTTTAACCATCTTATTCCTCTCGCCAAAATCTAACGATTGTAAGTAACACTTTTCCCCTTATAACCCTCAAAAACCCCCCAGTGACTCATCTCTCCGGTCCTTTGTCTGTGTCTGTGTGTGTGTATGTGTGTTGTTTTTTTTTTGCGCCACGCTTTCTCTTCTACACTCCACTTTATCGATTTTTGCTTTCCTACAAGTTGTAGAGAATCACTCAGAGATGAGACCAGTGATTTGTCTGGTCTCCTCTCCAAATCGAATCTGATTTAAACGTTTTTTGAGGTAAAATCGCTGAAATTGTGTACTTTCATACTAAAATATCTCTTTCTAACTTCACCTTACCCCAATTTTGATTACCTAGGCTATGGTTTTTTTGGCTCAATCTATCTTTTGGTTAATACCGAAATTCCATTCAAACTCCATCAACGTAAATTTTTATAAAAAAACCAAAATTTCCCACAAAAACAGCAATTTGAGCATGTTTAGACCTATTCTATCGAAATTCTGTTTTAACCAAATTACACGTTTTGCTAAAAAAACCTCACTTTAGGTAGCCCGAATCCCGATAACTATTTTCCTCAAAAAAATATCTCAAAATATACAAAAATATTTTTTTCAATATTCATACTTTCCTCATATCTCTCCTCTAAATTACTTTATTCAAATTTTACTCAACTAAGTCGATACTTTTTCATCGTTCTAAATCGATTGGTTGATACCGAATTTTCTCAAAATCCGTTTTAATACATTCAAAATCCGTTTTACTCCCGAAAAATCCAAATTTTTTCAGAATACTCCATTTTTATAATCCTTACACCAACTATATTAAAATTTGCCCTCAACCATACTACATCAATTCCATGGAAAACCCTAGTTTAGGTCATCTGAATTCCCCTAAGAGGCAATCTTCTTATAATAACTCAAAATATCAGAAGGAAAATGGAAATCGCATCTAAAATTCATTTTCCGCTATTACCCACCCCCTAAACTAATATATACAAATTTTACTCAACTAAGTTTATACTTTTTCATCGTTCTAAATCGATTAGTTGATACCGAATTTTTCACAATCCTTTTAAATACATTCAAAATCCAATTTATTCCCGAAAAATCCAAATTTTTTTTTAAAAACTCCATTTTCATGATCTTCTCACCAACTGTATCAAAATTTTCCCTCAACCAGACTACATATCTTCCATTAAAAACCCCAGTTTAGGTCATCTTAATTCCCCTAAAAGTGAATCTCGTAATAATAACCCAAAATATTAGAGGAAAATTGCAGCTAAAATTCATTTTATCCTCATATCTCCCTCTACAACTAATCTATCCACCTTTTAATGGACTAGAGAGATACTTTTCCTTCATTCTACATCGATTGGTTGGATCCAATCATTGGATTGTGAGTGTGATATGAAATACAATTAAATTAGATTAAAAAATAAAATTATTCCGTAGGAATCCCAATCATCATTTTGGAATTTGATCAGTTTTGCAAATTTCTCATTAGGTTCAGTGAACCTCTTAAACTATTTCGCTAAGAGAAAGCATTCTGCTAATCTCATTTAGCAGCGTATTTGGCACCAAAAGATGATATCCAAAACCGCTAACTTGAATGCTAAAACGTTTCAGAGCTATGGTCAATCACATTAGCATTGTTAGTATACCTATATACATCAACTTTCAACATGGGCCTATATGGGCAACGCTAATGTCATAGGCTGTAGCTCCAAAACGTTTCAGCATTCAAGTAAGCGGTTTCAGATATCATCTTTTGGTGCCAAAATGAGACGATTCCCAGAGTTTCAACCGAATCCACGACCCACAGACCATGACCTCTCCTTGTGAAACTTATGCATATTGTCAGGCTTTCATTTCACTTTTTTACAGGTTCTTTAGAAACGCTATCGGATTGGCTGGTACAAACACAAGTTTTCAAGATATTTATCTCATGGAGACATTTTTCTTCGGGGAATACTGGATTTTTGACCTGAAAATCGGAGAACGAAGACAATCTTACGCACACGTATGCGTTATGGAAGATTCCGATTTTTTGATCCACATGACGCAAAAAAGCAACAATCCGGTTGTCGCCATAAGATAGGATGTCGAGTGAGACTGTCATGAGGGAATACTCGAAGTCACACTCGTGATTCAGTACTCGAGGTGACAGTCGTGACCGAGTATTCGAGGTGATACTCATGATGCAGTAATTCATGTGACATCGGTAATCTAATGCTCGAGTTGGTACTGGTGATCCACTATTCGAGGTTATTTTCGTAGTCCGTAGTCCGGTGCTCAACGTGACGTCAGTGATCCGAAACTCAAGGTGCTAGTCATGATGCTAACTGGATCACGAGTATTCCCACAAGTTCTTGGCCACAGACGAAACCTCAAATGCTTGATCATTGCCAGTACATCGAGTACTGGATCATGAGTATCACCACGATTACTAAATCAGAAATGTCACCTTAGGTACTGCATCAAGAATGTCACCTCGAGTACCGGATTGTGAGAATCACCTTGAATACTGGATCACGAATGTCACCACGGGCTGGATCACAAATATTTCCTCGAGCACTGGATCACAAAAGCCACCTTGAGCACTGAATCAAAAATGTCACCTCGAGTGATGGTTCGGGAATGTCATCTCGGGTAATGGATCACGAGCGTCACCTCGAGTAATGGATCACGAGTATCACCTCGAGCACTGGATCACGAGTATCGCTTTCAGTACTGGATCACGAGCATCAGTTCGAGTACTGGATCATGAGCATCACCTCGAGCACTGGATCTTGAATGTCACCTCGAATACTGGATTATGAAAATCACATTGAGCACTGGATCGTGAATGTCACCACGGGCTGAATCATGAATATTACCTATACTACTGGATCACGAGGATCTCCTCGAGCATTGGATCACGAGTGTCACCTCGAGCACTGGATCACAAGTACCAACTTGAGCACAGGATCACAAGTATCACCTCGAGTACTGGATCACGAGCATCACTTCGAGTAATCGATCATGACAGTCTTACTCGGAATCTTGTGATAGCACAATTAACCCAAAGTTGCCTTATGCCTCGCATAATCAGAAAATCGATTGCCTCCAAAGTGCACGTTTTACCGTGAAACTATTTCTTATTTGTAACGCGAAGTTCGAAAATCCAGCGTTCCCCGAAGAAATGTATTTCCTAGACCATTTGAAAAACGTGGTGTACAGGCCAAACCGACGCATTTCTCGTAATCAGCCTACAATATCGATAAAAGGGTTATTTCGTTGAGGGAAGAGATTTTTTCCAAATTATGCACCACTGGAGTCGACTTGAATTGTGTACCACTAGAATAGTTTCCAGGTTGTATCGACACTGATTGGCCAAGAAGATTCGCAAGACGTATGAAATATATGATACAGTTCATCGAGTCTGGTTCGAAATAGATTCACTCATCGTCGTTATGTCTACACATGGCGTAATACATAATCGCTGATTCATGCTTGAGCATACATCATTGAGGGGTATTCCATTTTGGACATGCTTCGATATACAAAATAGAACAGGAATGACATTCAGACAGAAAGTCGTGTTCACACTTATAATATAAAATTGACACTAAAGATTCAGTAAACCCCCACATGTACCTCTAAGCTCGCTATGACGTTTCTCATCTTCTGATATCCATTTCTTTCACAATCTCTCTCTGAATATAATCAGAGAGAGGAGAATGATGATTGTATGATCAATCCACTGTATAGTGAGTTAATTGGATTCAAGATCAACGAGGATGAATTCGATTGCAATATCTTCAAGGAACAAATAAAATGTCTCTCTTCTCTTCCTTATGAGAGAAAAATAATCCATCGCGCACACGGACGCGTGTAAATGATTTTGATCCAAGGATCACGAGTTTTTTGTGAGTATCAGAACCATGTACGGAAGGAACTCGTGACTAATATTTATATCTCCCGACGCATGAAACGGATCATTATACGCCCCTACACCAACGCGTAGGGGCTTATAGATGCTTGTTTGTGCGGCAGGGCATAGTAAATTGCGTATGTACCTTATTGCGGAAACGCGGGTTTCCACGACTCGGATTCATAACATACTATTTTCTTTCCAAACTCGTGAATATGATCGTTTTGTAATCCACGCTCAGGCTCGGAAGAAAATTGACGCTCTGCGCAACTTCAGTGGGAATAATATATTTAGAGCCTGAAGATGTGTAGGTTGTCTTTGATAGGGGAATTCCGAACTCGAAGTTGTATACCAAAGCTACTCGCTTTAAGCGAGCAACGGCTATGATAAAGACCTAGTGTATCCTACGCGAACCAAGTGCGAATCACCCTAGAGTATTGAAACGCTAATTTTGTGATTCAAACCAGGAGCAGATTTGGTTCTGTGTGCTTTCGGCTCAATATCCATAGAGGTCTGGTTCAGGAAGTTCAGATTGAGATTCGAAAGGATTTACGAGACATGCCAGCTATAGACAACTATGAGAGTCACTTTTGTTCTGAAACTATCTAAACTAATCTCTACCGCCGTATAGAAACATTAAACATAGAATATTCATAACAATGTATTGAGATCTGACAAACCTCTCTGTAAAAAGATCGAGTCTCGTCCTCAATCCAACTGAAGGATTTATTCTATAAAAAGAATGTATTCTTATAATTTGGAGAATTCATTGCTTCCTATCCACTAAAGTACATGCTGGAATTCACCGACGGTAATTATCAGCATATTTGATAAGAATGTAATGAGTCCCGGGAATGAGACTGGTGAAATGACTGGAATTATCTTGTTAGCCTAGGAAATGACTGTTAAAAATAGTAAGTCAATTTGATGGTGCAAAATCAACTCACTCTGTAGGAAGACCTGGATCTGGAGAGTATAGACATACCACTGTCATCACATTGACTCGACATCATGCCGATCGAATTATTCGACCAGCAAATCATGCCAACACCTGAAAAAACAACAATTGGATTTAGTTGAATCCTGAAACAATTTTCTATGCAGTTCTTCAATTAATGTCAGCAATTGAAACAAACAGTATACTCGTGGTTGACTGTTTTTTTTTTTCGTGAAAGATTATATAATCGGAAGCATAGAATATCAGATAATTTTTTTGATAATTTGTACATCTTACCAATCTTATTATACAGCTCAGGCATGTACAACTCGGGTTTTTCCCTGTAGAATGGGTGATACTCTGCTTGCTCGACGATTGGTGTGACGCAATTGAATTGACGGCAATTCGAATAGGCCTCCATGATTTCCCCGGGCGACCATTTTGAGGTGCCCCAATACATGACCCAGCCTTGATTTACAACGTAGTTCATTGCTCGTACTATTTCTGTAAAATAACAACAATACGAGTATTACTTACTTCTCGAAATTGTTCAACTGCCAATATCTTTTCTAAGAATTGAATTCCATCTAACTATGTAATTGATCAATCGGCCAGTCAATCAAAATTGTAGGATGTCAAATCGGTCGAAAATATTAGTGTCACTTCTAAAAAAGGTCAAGACAAGCGACCCGCGAAATTTCAACTTGTTACATTCTTTATGAGTGATCGAGCACAATTAACTTAATCCCGATGCATACCCTTCTAAGGATATTGGAAGAAAGAAGTGATAACTTGAAGAATAGGATAATTAAATCAACTTAGAATACTAACCTTCCATAGGACAAGCAGGGTCGAGTTTGTGGATCATGACAACGTCAATGTAACTAAGTTGAAGCCTAGCCAAAGACGCTTGTACAGTCTCAATAATGAATTTTCTCGACAAGCCTCTGGCCTCCGATCTACAAAAAATAGTTACATGCTGAATTTTTTTATTCCGAATCTGATAGGTTGGGATTAAAATACAATCTACTTAAAATGGTTCTGCCTCAAGCTGGCGAATAAGTGATGAAAGTGGTTGACTGATTTTCTGATATCTCTCGTAATTATACCATACATGATTGTCAATGTAACGAAACTCATTCTAATATCTACTCTATAGGAAATCTTCAACCACAAGATTCTAAGTGTCATCTGGGTTCAAAAGCGATTACAATACTACATTTTTCAGTTCATCTCATAACTTCATACTAATCATGAACTGTCGGTAAAATTTTCCTGAAAGTTTGTTTCAAAACAATGTTTAACTATTCTCTCACATGGAGTAATCGAACTTTTAGAGTTCCTCCTCATTGACTTCATTGTAATACATAGTACTTTTCACTGACAGATCAACATGATGATGTTCGATCATTCCAAGTGTCTATACTGTGTAGATACGCGGGTGATGCAGGGTGATGAAACTATCTTATGAAACTATCGCATCTTAATCAGATGAACTTGCGTACAGGTTCTAAGAATTGATAGATGCTGAAATGTACTAGAATGACGATGATTGTCTATATTTTTTAATTAGTATAGTCCGTAACTTGATTCATAAGTAAATCTAAATCTACTGAGACAATTATACTCGAAATATTAATATTACCTAAAACCTACTGAAGTACGAATGATAAATGTTTTTTTCTAAAATTCGAAAAATCATGGTGCATCATTTTTATGACTAACTAATTGTAACTCATGGTATCAATATTTTAGACTAGTTTATCAATCCAAATCACTCGCTAAAATAACAACAATGTTCAATTACATCAAATGTTTGGATTTGGTCTTCTGGTCTAAGAACGACAGACCTAGAATCAATTACGATAATTAGAAATTATTCCTCAGCCTGACATCAGATAAAGGTTATATTCATTAAGAACACAGACCCACAAAAAGAGTTTTCTGATCAGGTAAGATGGGAGTCATTTTAACGTATTTTGAGCTGCTGGATGATTTTTTGCATTCCCAAGGCAAATTGAGACTTTTTACATTAAAACTAACAAAGGGGAACCACGAGGTTTTTGCCGCCAATCATTCCCAAAATTTTTTCTCAGTTTGGTACCATCTAGAATATGAAGAATCTAGAGTAACTCCGTCAAATGGGCCTTCTGTTCTGAGCTACAGCCAGAAACGTCAACATTGCCAGTGTATCTATATACATCACTTTTTAACATGGGCCTATATGAGCAATGTTATTCTCAGTGGCTGTATCTTTGGACAGGCGGCCCATTTGACCGAGTTACTCTGGATTTTTCATCTTCTCGATACTACATACAGTACCGTGCATAAATTCCTGAACGGTGGTATGAAATCCTCTCTTGCAAAAAAGTCGATTACTCGAGCACATTGATGTAGAGGAATTTTGAAAAGAGCATCTTAAAAATGAGAAAAAATGCTTAATTTTTGAGGTTTTTGATTTATCTCTCAGCCCTTCTTGGTACCTCAAGTAGCTGATGTAATTTCAAGGATTTCAAGAAAAAAACCGTTGTTACTATGAGCGGAAAAAATGCCATTTGCAATGATTTTTTGATTATTTTTTACGTCGTGCGAATGAGAGTGTAAGAGCTCTCAAAGTAGCCAAAACCGTAGTTTTTTGCCATTTTCGGCTGTTTTTACCTGTATTTCATTGGAAATCCGAGAATCTGGCTACTTTGAGAGCTCTCACACTCTTATTCGCACGACGTAAAAAATAATCAAAAAATCATTGCAAATGGCATTTTTTCCGCTCTTCAAGATGCTTTTTGCAAAAATTGTTTTATCTTCATCCGCGTCCAAATTACAGCCCATATAGTAGAAATGGTTTTTTCCTCGAAATCCTTGAAATGACATCAGCTACTTAAGGTACCAAGAAGGGCTGTGAGAAAAATCAAAAACCCCAAAAAGTTAGCATTTTTTTTCATCTTTAAGATGCTCCAAAATTCCTCTACATCAATCTGGGATCGAGTAATCGACGTTTTTGCAAAAGACGATTTCATACCACCGTTCAGGAGTTTTTACACGGTACTGTAACTGTAAAAAAAATTTTGGGAGTTCTAGGTGACTCGGACCCCGTGGCCCCCCTTGTAAGTCCGGGACCTTTTTGACATCAAATTTCACGTCGAAATAGTATTCGACACGAGGCTGGAAAGTTAGATTTTGCTCTTCGAGTGATTGTTCTCGGACTGACGCCTACCGGAGGTCGAAATCATCACGAGCAAAGCAAAAAAACTTGACGCCCCAGTGTCTAAATACGTTTCTCGATCGCCTCGCCGTCCGCTCGGGCCAGTAGTAAAGGAATGAGGGATTTACCTCACGAGAAAGGGTATGAGGGCCTCGCCTCATCGCATGTGAGTAGTTCCACGGGAAATAAGCGACCCACCAGAAAGGGCCATGTCTCAGATCATTTTGTTAACATTTTCATTCGTTTCTATGGTACAAAATATGAACTTTGCACCACCCATGGGGCCCCGAAAAATGTTCTTGGTCCCATGGCAAGAATTTTCGAAAATAAAGTAAAATACATTTTTCTCAAATTCTAGCAGCTTTTTATCACTAAAATGCTAATAAGTCGAGTTTGCTCACAGATAGAGACATGCGGTTTGCGGCATTCAGAAGGTCTTTCAGAAAACTATCGAAATCGCTATTGAATAATTGATTTTGAAGTTATGAGCGGCTTGTACGAGCAAAAGTGTAAAAATCACAAAACAGTGAATTTCTCAGTTGCCTATTCTTTTCAATTTCTGATAATCAGCACATGCGCAGACATTTGGACTCTTGAAATCAATTCTATTGGGAAGCCAAGAAAATTTCCTTTAAAATGGCTACTTGATGAAGTCAATTTCATCAATTTGGCTCGGAGTTTGAGCCAACGAAAGATGGAGCTTCAGCTCGAGTGCGTCAATAGACAAACGATATTATCGTGCCCGGACTTTTGCTGTTGTCGCGGTGGCTGCGATCCACCTCGTAGTGGTTATCGAGATTCGGTAGTCTGTCAAACGTTGTAGCTCCGAGCCGAATTGATGAAATTGACTTCATCAAGTGGTCATTTTAGAGGAAATTTTCTTGGCTTTTCAATGGGATTAGTTTCGAGGGTCGAAATTTTTGCGCAAGCGCAGTGAACAGATCATTTTAAACTGCCTAAGAAAAGTTTTGCAAAAATTTGAAAAAAACAGTCCTGAGACGGCGGAAAAGAGGATCGGGATCATTTTTTCCTGAAAGAACACAAAATTTGACATCAAATATGTGATTTTCAGAAATAAAAAATATAGGCAACTTAGAAATTCCCTGTTTAGTGATTTTTCCACTTTTGCTCGTAAAAGCCGCCCACAACCTCAGAATCAATTTTCTAATATCGATTTCGATAGGTTTTTGAACGATCTTCTGAATGCCGCAAACCGCATGTCTCTATCTGTGAGTGAATTTGACTTATTTGCATTTTAGTGATAAAAAGCTGCTAGAATTTGAAAAAAATTTATTTCAATTCATTCTCAAAAATTCTCGCCATGGGACCAAAAAAAATTTTCCGGACCCCATAGGTGGTGAAAAGTTCATATTTTGTACCATAGAATCGAATGAAAATGTTAACAAAAGGATCTCAGACACGACCCTTTTTCGTAGGTCCCTTTCACGTGGAATTAGTCATGTATGAGGGCCTCGCCTCATCGTATGTATACGGTAGGGTCCCTAAAAGGGCCCTCGACACGGCCCGCCATCTTCAGACAAATCCGGTGAATATAGGTATACAAAAAGTATTAGTTTGTCTGAATGTGGTGGCGATTCACTCAGGGGTGGGAGAGCCGTGTCGAGATCCCTTTCTAGTGACCCTAGTATAGGGGACTCGTCTCATACCATGTATGATCGTACGGCCTCAACGGAACTGCTATGCTCGCTCCACTCCCCCGCCCCTCTCCCCCGCCCACGTCTGTTGACACCGGGCACATGGTGGTATGACTTCAAGATCTGTGTCATGGCCCCGGTGAGCAATTACGCGATTGCAACGACGTGAGTGTATGCTCCACATTAGGGTGATGACAGACAACCCGCTACGACACGAATCTCACGACATGACACCGCCCGACACGACACGGAATTCACTCCTGCATGCCCAACTATCGATGGATCGGATTCATTTTCACAGTGCCAGTTATGGATCATGAAAATGAATCAAATTCAACCATGGTTAGGTTCGCAGGAATGAATTCCGCGTCGTGTCGGGCGTCGTCGTATCGTGAGATTTGTGTCGTAGCGGGTTATCTGTCATCACCCTTACCACCATATGGCGTCTCATTACTGAAACACTCGAGGAAAGTGTCTACGCCAGGATTCATGTCGAAACAGGACATTGTCGTGTACAACAGTTTCGGACGCCACCACCGGGTGGCGACCGGTTTACCGTGTATGTAAATGAGTTGCGACCTACACCTTATATACTCGGGAAAAAATACAATAGAATCTCGGGAGCACGAAATAACCCCCCGCACCCAGTCTTCAGTCTCAGCACTCGCAGGCGTGCTTTCACCACCTCGTTTGCCTCATTGCCTATGAGTCCTGAGCAGCGTCTTCTATCAGAGGTTACTAGGATGTAGAAACAGAGTGATCCCCAGCGAAAATGGGCTGAAATAACTGTTCGAGCCCAGACCCACATGGAGTGCCTACACATCAAGCTCGCATGCTTCCACCTGCCGCACTTGGAGTGCCTCCACCTCGAGCTCGAGTTCTTCCACCGTCAGCGCGGATTTCCGCCGCCATCACCATCGCTTGCACAAACGCCTCCGACTCCACCTGGCTCAAAGAGCTCTGCCATCACCCCCGGCGGCGACTATACGAGATATCAACCGGAATATCGATCACATCGACCTGGAGGACTTGCTCTCCGAGGAGTATAACGCCCCGCTTCTTGTTGACCACCGACGGAGCTGAGGGCTCTGTTCGAGTGAGGTTTGGAAGTACTGGCGAGAGTTTTGGATCAACGAGAGAGCTGGGAGTTAAGCTGTTTCATCGATTTTAAGGAAAGCGGGGGTTGACCTGTTTGAGATGCTGGAGGAGCTGCAAAAAGCCCAGCTCGAGGAAGAGCAAAGAACTAAGAGCTCGCCGGCTTGGGGACGAGTACAGTCCTTCCCCCCACACATCCATGTATGTTATGAAATGTCTTTTTATATATAATTTTGTGAGTTTCGGGTCGTTACACATTTATGTAGTTTTGTAAGTCCTGTCTCGTTTTATGTGTAGTTTTTGTAAGTCTCGTTCTTTTGATGTAATTTGTACGTACGAATACGATAACATAACCGACTCACGGTACAGGTCGATGCCCGGTTTCGGCGAGCATGCGGTCATTGAAGTCACCATCGATGTCTTCACTCCCGCTTCGCCGAAAAATTCCTTCACTTACAGGGATTTCCGTAAGGGCCGAAACATGGTGGCAAGATTTTTACATGTACATGAGTTTTGATGACAAGCATGAACTTGAAAGAGCGCACGATTGTGCGCAACCAAGAAGTTGTTGTTTCATGACGTAAAACCTTTCGAAAACGCCAAAGTGGCTGCAAACGTCACGTACAACAAGATGTTGTGCGTGAAAATTTAAAACTGAAACTTGAACTTGTAATCTTAAATCGAGAGCTCGCTACTGAGCGTACAACAGCGGGGGGCTCATGCAACAACAGCGGGGGGCACAGTCCCAGAAAAGTATGGATAGCATCGCGGACGAGATCGAGGATCACAATACGCCTGCCCCACCCACGGTTCTATTGAGCCTGAGTAGCCGTGCTAATGGCTTGTCAGATCGAATTTTGGAAAGGGCAAAATCTTGTATTATCGCTGACGAGTCGGCCTATCAGTTCCGGCCTGATCAGAGCATCAAAAGCCCGTTCGGATGGTGAAAATTGGATAAATCTCTCGAGGTATTACCTCGGCTATCAAATATGGCCCGATTTTCACCATTCGAACGGGCTTTTGATGCTCTGATCAGGTTGGAACTGATAAGCCGACTCGACAGCGATAATACAAGATTTTGCACTTTTGCAAGAGTATCTGGAAAGTAATCAGCGCGGCCACTCAGGTCCAATAAAGGCAAGAGGACAGGGCAGTCGGCACCCCCGCAGGTTTTGACGGGGAGATTTATGACCTGGTGCAAATCGAGTAATATCGGTTTTCGGGATTCTATTGTCTGATTTTTAAGCTTTTCCAAGCCAACTTGGCGTTCGCGCGTGCGCACGCTCTCCATTTAAATAACATGGGTTGACGTTCGCGTTGGCGTTTTTTCTTGTAAACTTGGCGCACAGACCGGCCCCGCCTACAAATCCGGAATCGCCGGAAGAGGTCGAAGAATATAGATCAAGGAGTCATTTCGATTTCGAGGCATGTTAGATAGATGAACATATAGATGAATGACATTTTCATTCCATATTTTGATACTATATCATATTGTTGAGTTGAAATACTCGGCTCTATTTGACCGTAGAGGGCTCTTCCAGAGCTCATTTCGAAGGTTTTTTCACGTACTTGAAGATGGCACTATTCATTTTCATCCACACGGATCAATTTTTTTACAATTTGAGCTTGGAGGAGTGTCAATTTCGACGATTTTTGGGAGAAACTTTTGGCTTGTGCCAATTTGAGCCACATAAATATTTCAATATGAGAGTTGTGAGATACAAAAGTGCAAGTTCAGAGCTTCCAAATCCGTTTTTGAACGTCCCTCTACGCCACTGCTAATCCGAGCTATGACATTTTCTCTGAGGGGAAACTTCTCGCAAAAAATAACATTGCAATTCGAGAGAGATACAAAGATGCATTTTTATGCAGTATAACATCATTTCTGTTATCTATTATCTATAACTTGATCAAGAAAACGAGAAACTCCTGAAATATACCCCAAAAACGCATCGAGATTATGAAGTTGTAGCTCGAAAGCGGGGATCCTCCTGATCGAGGCGCGAATGCTATTTTATGCAATTTCGTATGCACTCAAACATCGAAAAATTGCATAAAGAGTTATTCCAGTGGTCCAGTCCAGGTGTTTGTTACTCTCATAGATTTCGATGCGCGGGTTTTGATATGTCTCAAGTTCATCAGAAGGATTCAGGTAAATTTTTTTTCACATTCCACGGGACTGTATGAAAATTCTTTCTTGACAGTGATGAAACCAATGAGACTGAAATGGACGATGTGTGCTAATTCAAAGACACTAGAACTCTAAAACGCGCGCGTTGTGCGGGGATTCTATATATTCAAAATGATTCAATAAGTGGATATGTGGAACGCCCTGTAGCAGACTACGGTGTCATGTACAGAGATCGTCTCCAGTGCTCTAAAAGCTGATTTTGAGTCTGGATCGCGGTAGACCGATCAATCATTTGATTCCGCATCATATCGTACCGATTCAGACACATCATCAAAATTATATCACAGCAATCAGAATGAATCTTTGTCTCGATCGATATGAATGATCGAGACTTTATCGCTAGCGGGAATTTCAAATCATTTTATTACATGACTCGGCTGATGCAAGCTAATTTTGATCAACTGATCTGTTGATTAAGTGACATAGATCGATATTGGATCACTCCAATTCGATCTATGTACCTTCAAGGCACCTCGCAATTCCAGTGTCGCAACTTGAAGGATTTTGATGAAATTTTAAATTCATGAAAAATGAGATAAGAAACGAAAAATCAAGAGGCGCGATAGCGCCTCGCTGGCGAGTATGAGCAGACAAAAAATCGAGCGAGGCGCTGTGCCTTATATACTTTGAATTGGGGGTTTTCTAACCTCACACATTTTTCCCATCTTACTTATTTCAACCACCCGGGTGCACAAACATCTCCTGCTTCTCTATTCAGGGCTGTTTTAATACGGACTCACTGTTGGCGTCATCAATTTTCCGATTCTGACCGCTGGGACTTTTATTTCGCTTCGCCAATTTTCACCACCTCAAAAAATTATCCATTCGATTTGTTTAGACCTCGAATGCAGCTTCGATTTGTTTAGACCTCGAACGCACAGCTTCGATTCGAGAGTTGTCGACGAGCGAGTGAGAGAGAGGAGAGAGAGCAACAGAGAGAAGATCCGTCTGCTTTGTTTACATCGCCATGCATCGCGGTGCCGCACACTCAATGAGTGCATGCATTATTGTTTGGACAAAATAGATGCAAAATGTGTATGTTTTTATGGAAAAAGGAGCTATTGAGAGTTTGAGAGTAAGGTATTCTTAAACGCGGTATATTGTGAAAATCTGTGCAAGATGTATGCTGGGATTCTTTGCCCCATCAGATTAGGAGTTTATAGATGCAACTTTGAAGTCTTGTATGTGATGCAGTACTCAATGCCTTCAGTCTTCAGAAGAATCAGTAAGCATTTGCCAAGTACATGAGAATATGGCTTTGTGGTCCAATAAGTCACTTCATCTGCGTTAATACTTGTGATATTGCTTTCCATGTTTTTTTTTTTCTAAACATTCAGTCAAAAGTTCGATGGGAAGTTTCAGTAATTGATTATATGTTATTATACATGCAATACACTGAATAATCTAAATTAATAGAGATTGAGCGGGCATTATTTTACTCTTGGTCTACTGAAATTACAATCAAGAGTCGATATTGCTGTGAGGACCAGACAATACATTTTATTATTTTGACTGCTTCTGGGCTGATTTTTGAGTTCTATTCGTTGGTGCCATCAAGTAAGAAGTTTGAGAGCTGGTATGTGACAAGAAATATTGGCAAGTGGTCAAGCGCATTTGATAGAACTACCACACACTTCCACAATATTTCAGATCCAGATTAATAACTCTTCCATCGTCACAATCACACATGCAACTCATGGGTCCATTTAGTATAACTAAAAAGTTCTAGCAGAGTTATTGCTGCTCCAAGAAAGTTTGAAATCATGTGTTGTAACTCATGAGTTGAGATGAGATGTGATGTGGAGAAGATATTAAAGCGCTCCATAAAATGGGAATTTGAACTTCTGGACACTATATCGGTTGAAGCTTGAAAGTCTGCTCACAACTTTTGACTATCAGTGAATCAAATATTTATGTAGGGTAGCAAAACCTATGTCACTCAAATTATCTTGTGACTAAAGTTGACTTGGATCGGCTTTTGCTCCTCTTGTATTATTCCTCAATACTACTTCACTCCCACTATTGATATTATGTTCGTAACCAGGGATATGTTAATCTTCTGGTTCTAAAACATATCCTGAACAATGAGGAACCAGGAGATTCTTAATCACAATCGTAACATCCCAACTTTTTCTCTGAATAAGGAATGTCTAATACTGCTCAAGCATTGATTTTATGATTGTGATAAGGAAATTTTCTGAATTCTTATAATGAGGTGAGTCCTAGAATAAGATAAATAGATAAAGTCCTAGAATAGATAGAGTCCTAGAATAAGATAAATAGATAAAGAATAGTAAATAGAATAGTCCTAGATAAAGAGCAATGTCTCGTTCAAAAATATAGACTCGATACTTGGTTGGAATAATATTGAAGAATTTCTCAAGTAAATCAAGAGCCGCTCCAAGTCAACTTGATCAAAAAGATAATCTGAGTGAAATAATTGTTTATATTCTAGAGGGATATGCGATCAACAGATTCTCAAAAGCTGTGATCAGTTAAGGAAGTTGATTTCTTTGTTCTGATTTTCATAAGAAAGAAATTAGATCCTTCCCCCCTCCATTCACTTTTTTCAAAAGTATAACTAGGCGAGTATGAGTTGTTCCTCAAATCTTATTGATTTTTATCAGGTTTTCACAGTAAAAATGATGATTGATTCAAATCAGCTGTATTACATAGTTTCAACTCTTGAAAGAAATGAAATCAAAGGAACTATGTCGAGTATTTCTGTAAGTTTGAGAGACCAACCATTTTCCGGGCAAAATACTTATGGCATTGTTTCAACTCGTGAAAGGAATGAAATGAATAAGAAACCATGGCGAGAGTTTTACGAACAAGTTTGATTGTATAAGGTCATGGATTTCGGAAATTTTGCACGGTCTTTTTTATTCGTTGTTTATTAAAACCAGAACTTGAATTGGAAAAATTGAAGAAGTCAAATATAGTTGATTGAAGAATCACGCTAATTATTCTCGAAACTGTAGATTTTTCTTTGAAAATGTGGAGCGAATCACTCGTTGCTCTCTCATGTATTATATGAATTATCATATAAGAACAACGAGTGATTCGCTCCACATTTTCAAAGAAAAATCTACAGTTTCGAGAATAATTAGCGTGATTCTTCAATCAACTATATTTGACTTCTTCAATTTTTCCAATTCAAGTTCTGGTTTTAATAAACAACGAATAAAAAAGACCGTGCAAAATTTCCGAAATCTATGACGTCTCGACATGGTTTCTTATTCATTTCATTCCTTTCACGAGTTGAAACAATGCCATAAGTATTTTGCCCGGAAAATGGTTGGTCTCTCAAACTTACAGAAATACTCGACATAGTTCCTTTGATTTCATTTCTTTCAAGAGTTGAAACTATGTAATACAGCTGATTTGAATCAATCATCATTTTTACTGTGAAAACCTGATAAAAATCAATAAGATTTGAGGAACAACTCATACTCGCCTAGTTATACTTTTGAAAAAAGTGAATGGAGGGGGGAAGGATTCTGACTCTACGGTAAATATATGTGCGTTTCGTCTTTCCTCTTCGGATCAGACTCTTCAGGGGGGCTGAAAAGATCCGAGTAGAGGTTGGCCCCCGACGCACAGTGGGGCAGAGGAACTTTTCAGTAACTTGCCGTCCCGTGAATTTGCAACCAACCGACATGTGCGCAGACGCAAAGGCTTGTTCTCATTCTGCTAAAAGTTGTTCGCTTGCGCATATTTTGATCGGTTGCAAATTCACATAAAGACGATTTATCCAAAAATTTCTGTGCCCCACTGTGCGACGTTACCTAGCCAAAGTGGCTTGATGGTCATAATTTTGATCGGGCTTATATGTTACACGAGGGCTTTTGCAGCCACTCGCGAGAAAGGTATACATCTCGGTTGGATATTCGCCGACAACCGGCGACAATCAGTATTTCTGTCTCGATCGATATGAACGATCGAGACATATCACAGCGATATATCATTCAATTCGGACTCATACCACAACAATCGATCATTTGGTTCGAAAGCTGATTCAGGATCGGAAACTCAACTTCGACAGGTGCTCGACCAACGAATACGAGTGGGGGGCATCTGAAAGACTCGGATTGCCTCCTTCTACATTGATGAGATCCTCTCTGCCTGGAGCACACTCGCAGGTTAGTCTACACTTCAACGATTGTTGGGATGAGAAAGATTCGAGGCCTAGGGATTCATGAGATAAAGTTGCTCGTCGAACATCCTTACGGGTGCTAGCTACACAGGTGCCCGCACTTCAAGTGTATCGCGTATAAGAGCGACCGCTTGGTGCGGCCGGACTAGCTCAGTCAACAGCGTGTCAGACTCTTGATCAAGAGGTCGCCGGATCGTTTCCCGGTGGCCGCACTTTTCATTCAGTGCATGAGGAAGAATAAAATCATAACAACTGGTGTCAGAAAGTGGAACGAACTCCGCTCGCAAGTGGACTCCATACTCGGAGGATAATCAACGATGATAATTGGCGCTGCCCACGCGTGGACCTCCTGTACCGACAAGATGGACTCGGGATATACATAGACGACAATTAGGAATCAACGACACAAAGTTCAGAGGATCAGGTCATCATCGACTCTGCTCAGGGGGTGTGTTACGGGCGCAAGCTACACAGGCGCCCGCTCTTCAAGTGTATCGCGTATAAGAACGACCGCTTGGTGCGGCCGGACCAGCTCAATCAACAGCGTGTCAGGCTCTTGATCAAGAGGTCGCCGGATCGTTTCCCGGCGGCCGCACTTTTCATTCAATGCATGAAGGAGAATGAAATCATAACAACATTCGGACGATTCGGACTGCCGTCGTACGGGACCTTGCCCCAAAAAGTCAAATATGTGCGAGGTATTGAAAAGAGGGCTTACCCCGGTAGATATTATTGATCTGAATATGAGTCTAGGACATGTTTCGGAATTAGAACAGATGCTGCGGTTGCATTCGGAGTAGTTCAAAGATCCTATGGAAACCACTCGAGGAACACAGGAAGACCTCGAGAAGACCACGCGAATGCCACACGGAAACTGCAAAAATGCCGCAGGAAGACTGCACAGGACCGCATCAAACCCGCCTGGATGCCACACGTAGACCTCACAAGACCACATGAATGCCGCACAAATACCGCACAGAGACCGCATTGGACCGCGCGGGAAAGGCGGCACGAATACCTAACAAGACCGCATAAATATCGCACAAAAACCACACAAGACCGCATGAGCACCGCACGAAGACTGCACGAACGCCGCACACTGGGAACATATACAAATTTTTTCTGGACCATCTCTCACAATCGAACCAGGCAAGGTTTGATGAAGTGAGTTAGCTCGATGTCTTCGCCAACTCTTCCTCTTCACAGGAAAAGTTCTCAAATTAGTGAGAGATCAATATTTTTCCCGTAATATTAGCGAATCTGAATAAAAATCTGCACCCGTTAGGCTCAAGTCAACTTTAAGTCGATGTAGAGACCCGAATTTTCACTCGATCGAGGTGAAATTTTGAACACTCTCCCAGTTCGATAGGGAAAAGGGGATAATGCGGTCAAAAATGGAATTATAATGATAGTCTTATCATTATGAAGTTTTTCCATTTTTTGGCCAAAATTAATCAAATTTTATATGTATCGATAGAGAAAAATTTTTTCAATGCAGAAATGTAATGGGCTAAACTCTCTGACTATTTGATGATATGATAAAAGGACTTTTAACCCTCTAAGAGAAGCCGACACAGAAGTAGTTGACTTTGCGGTTTGACTTTTAGAGGCCCATAAGACCGATACCATCGGTAAATCCCGACGGAAAATATGAGTCCGCAGCCAGGCTCGGGTCATAAACAACCCTCATAAAGCCATTATGAACTAACTCCAGCCAAATTCTGAATAATCGAAATAATCGAATTGCCCCCATTCTGATTGCGGAATCTGCTTGCTGATACCAGGCTGATCAATTACAAACTTGAATGGGAGAAATCGGATAAGATTAACTATAAAAAATGATGATCGGTGACATCACTACAATCGATATAATCTTATCAGATATTGGCCGATTTCCTCCATTCAAGTTTCTAAATGATCGGCTTGATATCAGTAAGCATATACCATTATCAGAGTGTGGTTAATCCAATTATTTTGATTAGTCAAAAATTGGATAGGAGATTCCGTAATGACCTTATGAGGGTCGTTTATTACTCAATGCGGTCCCGGCTTGAGTAATAAACGACCCTCATAAAGTCATTACGGAATCTCCTATCCAATTTTTGACTAATCAAAATAATTGGATTAACCACACTCTGATAATGCCATATGCTTACTGATATCAAGCCGATCATTTAGAAACTTGAATGGAGGAAATCGGCCGATATCTGATAAGATTATATCGATTGTAGTGATGTCACCGATCATCATTTTTTATAGTTAATCTTATCCGATTTCTCCCATTCAAGTTTGTAATTGATCAGCCTGGTATCAGCAAGCAGATTCCGCAATCAGAATGGGGGCAATTCGATTATTTCGATTATTCAGAATTTGGCTGGAGTTAGTTCATAATGGCTTTATGAGGGTTGTTTATGACCCGAGCCTGGCTGCGGACTCATATTTTCCGTCGGGATTTACCGATGGTATCGGTCTTATGGGCCTCTAAAAGTCAAACCGCAAAGTCAACTACTTCTGTGTCGGCTTCTCTTAGAGGGTTAAAAGTCCTTTTATCATATCATCAAATAGTCAGAGAGTTTAGCCCATTACATTTCTGCATTGAAAAAATTTTTCTCTATCGATACATATAAAATTTGATTAATTTTGGCCAAAAAATGGAAAAACTTCATAATGATAAGACTATCATTATAATTCCATTTTTGACCGCATTATCCCCTTTTCCCTATCGAACTGGGAGAGTGTTCAAAATTTCACCTCGATCGAGTGAAAATTCGGGTCTCTACATCGACTTAAAGTTGACTTGAGCCTAACGGGTGCAGATTTTTATTCAGATTCGCTAATATTACGGGAAAAATATTGATCTCTCACTAATTTGAGAACTTTTCCTGTGAAGAGGAAGAGTTGGCGAAGACATCGAGCTAACTCACTTCGTCAAACCTTGCCTGGTTCGATTGTGAGAGATGGTCCGGAAAAAATTTGTATATGTTCCCAGTGTGCGCCGCACACGACAGCACGAAGACCGCGCGGAAACCGCATGAATGCCGCACGGAGACCTCATAAAAGCTCATGAATGCCGCACGAAAACTGCACAAGACCGCATCCCGATCAGAAATTCTAAGAGGTCCCACGCTTGGGCCACGCGTGGTCGCCACGGTTGCGCCAACAGTGGGATGTAACGCCTTCCCCTCAGTGCCCCCGCGTGGCAAAGCCGTGGCAGCCCCTACTAGACATTTTGAGCACGCGATGAGCACTTTTTCGAAGATATTTTGGATTACACCAGATATATGCATGCAAATCCAATAAATATTTGTCGTTGGAGTGACTGCGCTGTGTAAAAATCGTGCTCAGAGTCCAAAATGAAAATAATGGTTCGACATTCGAGGTAGAAAATCGGGTGTCACGCCTTTATTGACTCGACCGTTTGTGCATCAATGTTATCAGATAGACTCGGACACTCATCTCAAAACGGTAGCTCTGTTTGTTAGCTTCAATCTCCAATATGAATCAATGCGATCCGATGAGTAGTTTTTGAGCAATATCGATAAGATGAGAGCGAGTCATACGTGGTATGATGGACACAAAAAGCGAGGCGCGTTGAAGGCCGGGTCCATAGCCGCGTGGCGATGGTGCTGTCAAACCTAACCTAACCTCCGCGTTGCCCCGTGCTGTTGATAATGCTCCGCTCGCTATACCACGGGTGTGATTGTTAATTAATTTTGTTGATAATTCCTTCCTCGGCGTGAGTGAGAAGTGAGTGTTATCAATTTTTGTGGATTCGAAGCCGTGTCAGATAAAATGATCGCTAGATTCGTGCCATGTGTTCGGCGTGCATAATATACTTGGCGGGTAATAATGCAAGGGAGATCCCGATGTGAATTTCTCCTTCTAAATATGTTCGAGTGAGAGATTCTGTATAAATCATCACACAAATTCTACATAATTAAAGATATGAGAAATCGGATAACTATAGTGAACTAGTACATTAGTTTATTATAGAGGTTGCACATCTGATCAGCTGCGATCTCGCCGCGGAGTACAGCGGAGTGTATACGTGTAGTTTTGCATGAGGGCTCACCAGGGCATCAACAGTGTACGCGCGGCCGTGCCCAGTTGTTACATGCCGTGCGTGCGCCAGGCGGGGCAGGCGTTACATTTTATCTTTTACCACGCGGGGGCACCGCGGGGCGACCCCAGTTTCCCACGTGTGGCCCACGCGGGGAGCCTGGGGGCAGGCGTGTCGATTTCTGATCGGGATGAAAATTGCATGGAGACCGTATGAAGACCCGATAAAAACCGCACGTGATAGGTGTTCATCTGTCGGATACTCACTTGCATATACGATAAGCCAGTAGCCATCTGTTGGTGCCATCCAAAACTATTGTATGCGATAGTCGCCTGTATCGACTTGGATCGTTGTGTAGTCACTTCTCTTGGGCGATTGAACAATAACCACCAGTTAATGGTGATGTGAAGCACTACACTCGCGTAGTTGCAATCGCGTAATTTCAGTTGCGTAATTGCGCACCGGAGGTATAACATATATTATAAGGCCATACTACCATGTACCCCCTTGAGGCCGTATCAACAGGGAGGGCTTTTAGGAGAGGGGAAGTAGAGAGGGGGCATAGCCTTTCCGTTGAGGCCGTGCGACCGTACATAGGATGAAGCGAGGCACTCCTCCTGGCAAGGCGAGACTCTCATACATGCGATGAGGCGAGACCTTCATACCCCTTCCCTTGAGGCGAGGCCCTCATTCTTCCACTAGTTATACCCTTGTATGGGAACGTACTATCCTCATACATTTTCCGTGAATGTGTCTTTTGCGCAAAGTTTGTCGATTTTTACTCACATTGTATCAAGAAGTATATATCGCATATACGGCTCTGACCCAGCATATTGATATTGTGCGATTTTCTTGGTGGTTTTTACTCTGCTTCTCATCTCTGTCTTCTAGCATTGCTAGAAACTCCGGATCAAATGTTTTCGACGTAAAATTTGACTTGAAGTACTAGCCCTCCTTCATTTCTGACCTAACTAGTCACCGCTCTGGTCAAGGACAAAAATATCGTACTTTGGGAATTTTAGTATATTAACGGCGTTGTTCCAGCTTCCAGAACGGAGGGTGCAAAAATTCTCGTGAAAGCCTGCTCAAAGATCCCATTCTTACTTTCTGAAAGTCCCAATTTGCCTTTAAATCGTAAATCTTATACCCAGGTACGTCTGTAAGCGATAAATATGGTCATAAGCTGAAAATGATCGGGGAAGTTGCTTCAGAGAATGGGTTCGGGTTCGGCAGGTCAAAATTCGTCAGAAATAATTTTCGCCTCAGTGATCAAACAAAAATTTTTCGTGGGCCTGTAAAATGAGTAATGTTAGTTGTTACAGTCTACAACTGCTTCGATTGGATCGTGGTGATCTTTATAGTTTGCACAGATTTACATAGATATATATCATTATCTGTTTGAGATTTCATAAATTCTTTCGCCATTAGGGTACCCGAATGAAGTATTCGAATGAAATAAAAGTGAAAATAGTAAGTGAGACTCCAATTAACGCAAATTCTGGAACAAGGAAGGATAATCGCGCTTGCTTGAGTCACTTCATCTGAAGGTGACGTATATGACAAGTATGGATCTCTATTTTATACAGTAGAATCCTGAGGAATTGTGTATAATTTGAAGTATTTGTAGAAATTAGTCACAGTTAATGAATGCCAACACGACAACGCCACCTGTACATAGCCATCTCAAGTAAGAGGAGAAAGAGAAGTCACAGGATGGAAACTTTAATAGCAGATACTCGTTTTGGAAAGTCGAAGATTCCATTTTGTAACTTCAGCGAAGGAATTTTATCTTGAAAAATATAAAATAATTTTGAGACCATTTTAGGAAATTTGATCGAACTGATGGAAATATGAAAAGCAGCCGTTGATGAGTTGAAATGATTCCTTCGATATTGCAAAATTAAATTGAAAGTGTTCTCAAGACAACATTGAACATGAAATGATTAGAAAACATCGTATCTCGTGAATTCTCGTATAGATGTGCGATATTGCAAAACTACATTTGTGAGCGTAAACGATCACGTTGAGATATTCATGAAAAATATAAAGAGCTAAAGCAGCTTACTTGGCATTCCAGTAAATTTTGGTCATCACAACGTAACTAGTACGACTCCAGCCACGTTTCTGCAATATACGGCCAAGTTGTGTCTCAGCTTTGGGTCCGCTGTGCGCCTCGCTCAAATCGAACACATTGATTCCGCTTTCGTAGGCGAGCGCGACTACAGCCTCGGAAGTTTCTTCGTTCGTTGTACCATCCGATCCACTGAAAGTGGTCCACGTACCTGCGACAAAATAAGCTGGATGTGAAATAAGATCTTATGGTAGACTTGATTTTAACGTAAGTCAAGCATAAACATTTTTCTCTATACAAAAATAGAGATATGTACATCGATAAACCACGTTTACAATCACGTTTGCATGTACGACTCACGTATCAAGTATAGTTTGGTATTCTGTTTGCACCGTGAAGAGAATCAAGTTGTGCGTTGGTATACAATGAGAGGAATTTTGATGTTTTTGAAAGAGTATGGATTTTTATGGATGTCGTGGGTTATTCAAGCACGTTGCCGGTGGATAGCCCTATACTTCTAAACCAATCTCTTTGAAAATATACCTTCGCCTGGGTGATATCGAATTTTTGAAGAACAGGTTAGCCTTAAGACCGATAGAAACCTTTTGCAAATTCGAATTGCAATGAATCAATTTTGCCTGTTTTAGTTTCATGAATCTCCCTGTATGATCCAGTCATGTCAGTTCGTAACACGGAAGGATGTAATTGAAAGACTCAAAATTGAGCAACCACTTGGAAAAAGGATGGAATAATGCCTACATAGTACCCGCTTACATTTACACTCTGGCCTGGAGGATCCAACGAGTGCAGATCATGGATTTGTCTGAAATCGCAGGAATAGTCCCCTTTTAGCACCAAAAGATGATGAACTAAGCCATAGAATGTAACGCATAAGCGTTTCCGAGTTACAGCCAGAGAGATTGTAGGCTCATATTCAGGATAATATACATAGATATACCGTATATCTATGTATATTGTTGTATTGAGGGGGACTGGTGCGGGAATCCGTGAATTAACTCAAGAATAATTCTTTCCTTGAATTACAAAGAAGAATTTATTAAAAAATACACAGACCACTCGAGAGGCAACTTCTCTCTCTGAGTGGCCAGGCTCAACTAACTCGCCCATCATACGGCTGATCCGCCGTCGAACTCGGCGACAGAACGCCTCCTCCGTAAACCGAGCCGTCGCGCGATAAGTCACACTTTCAACGCAGTATACATCATTAGGGCTGAGACGCTCTCATCGCAGTGCGCGCTCTCGCCAACATGTTCATACACGCACAATCCAACATATATTATCCTGTATAGATGTATAGGATGTAGCTCGGGAACGCTTTCAGACCCTGTGGTTTCCTGGACATCATCTTTTGATGCTAAAAGGGGACTATTCCCAGAGCTCCAACCTATTCCGTGACCCGCACTCTCTGAACTCTCCTTGTCAGCATTACTTACACTACCGGTCAAAAGTTTAAGCTCACCCAAAAATTTTTTTTCAATTTTGTGAGTTGAACTACTCGGCTCTATTTGACCGTAGAGGACTGTTCCGGAGCTCATTTTGAAGTTTTTTTTTACGTTCTTTAAGATGGCATTATTCATTTTTATCCGTACGGGTCGGGATCTTTCCAATTTGAGCTTGGAAAAGTGTCAATTTCAACGATTTTGAGAGAATGTTTTGGCTCGTGCCAATTTGAGCCACGTGAATGTTTCAATATGGGAGTTATGGGATACACAAGTACAATTCTAGAGCTTCAAAATCCGGTTTTGAACGTCCCTATACGCCACTTCTAGTCCGAGCTATGACACTTTCTGTGAGGGAAGATTTTTCGCAAAAACTAGCACCTGGATTCAAAAATGACGAGAAAATTCACTTCTTGGGGCATATTTCAAAGGTTTCTCGTTTCCTCCATCAATATATAGATGAAAGATGACAGAAATGATGAATATACTTCATGAAAATGCGTCTCTGTATCTCTCTCGAATTGGAATGCTATTTTTTGCGAGAAATCCCACCTCAGAGAAAGTGTCATAGCTCGGACTGGAAGTGGCGTAGAGTGACGTTCAAAAACGGATTCTGAAGCTCTAGACTGGTACTTTTGTATCCCACAACTCCCATATTGAAACATTCACGTGGCTCAAATTGGTATCCTCTCAAAAATCATTGATATTGACACTTTCCCAAGCTCAAATTGGAAAGATCCCGATCCGTACGGATAAAAATGAATAATGCCATCTTAAAGAACGTGAAAAACCCTTCAAAATGAGCTTCGGAAGAGTCCTCTACGGTTAAATAGAGCCGAGTAGTTCAACTCACAAAATTGAAAAAAAAATTTTTGGGTGAGCTTAAACTTTTGACCGGTAGTGTACTGTTTCATCTAAATCGGAACGAAGATCATACCATTGGGGTCCCAAACTTGGAATTTTTCGATTCTTCCCCTCAAAGTGATAAGAATCCGCTATCCTTTAGACAGACCCAAATCTATCTGATTTATACTGTGTTCGTGGGATCTAGTGAAATTTTCGTGAGTAGAGTCCGGCGCAATCATTCAAAATCAATATTTTTACTGATTGCGGAGGACAGAATATGAATTCCCTTTCCTTACGGTACCAGTGTAAACAACACACAAAAAATTACTGGCATTCCCCCAAGTAGATTTTCATAACCAAAAAATATCTCAGTTGAATGATTTTTGATATTGAAGAATTCCTTTTTTTGCTTCAAGATTTATCCCTTAGTGCCCATCTAGTGATAAATTTTGGATCAATCGTGCATGCATTTTATCTCAAGTCTATGATTCTGATTTAACAACCTTGATTTTTTTTATTTCGATAATTTCTCTTTTTATCAAGAAATTTGGAGTTATGTACATGTTCGGATAACCCTTCATCTACGTGTGGGTTCAAATCACGTGTGAGATGAGATCGTAGAAGATGAGAGGTACAGGAGTATGTTCATGCTTCACAATCATCTAACACCATAATTTCATTATTTTGAAATTATTTATACACAAGTTATCCGCCAAAAGTGCTTCAGGATCTATAATCGCCGATACAGCTTACCATGTAGCATGTTATCAAACTTTTGAATTAATTTTGAAGGAGTTATCGAGCAATTCTGTGCAACACCAGTGATTTATTCAGATATTTTTATAGTTTCAATCAATTTATTATAGCAGAACGTCAGGGAATGGCAATGATGCCTTGATCGAGGTGGCCGCGATCTACAGTCAGAAAATTCGAATGATCTTCACATTATTACAGAAATCTTGCACGTAAACAGGTTCATAGCACATTTTCCATCGCTCGGAATCAAGCTCTTCATCGTGCAGTAGAAGGGTTCACCTCGAATACATTCGGAGTGATATGTTACATTTTTATTGACTCAATGGCTATTTCTTGAATAGAAAGCTGAATCAAGGAGTCTATGACCACACCGTTACGTGTAACCAACTTGCCTAAGCATGCAAAATTTAGAAGTGAGTCAGAAGGCCTTGCCTTGTGATTTTTTGTTTGCGAGCATGAAAAATGGGGGAGTATTTAAATTCACCCAACAAAATAAAAGTTATTTCTACGCTCTGTTCTGCAAGAGAAACTCGTTTTTTGCACTTTTTGGTACACAAATGACTCACGTTTGGTGGAATCCTTGCTCAAACTGTTTTTCTAAAAATCTCAAAAAATTTTGAGGGCCCATTGATTCTGGTTTTAGGGTCTGCAAATCGTTGATTTAACCCTCGGTTGGCACACGCGGATCTATTCGACCCAAGGCCTTCTTTATGAGATCGTCACGCTCGTAATTCGAAGTTTCCTGGGCTCAGGGTGACATTTGTTGGTAGTCAAGATGTGCCACTTACCGACCGTGCATATAGCAACAGGTCAACAGGTCTGGCGGGCGCGTCTTCCCACCACACCCAAGCAAAGTCGCCGCTGGGTCTAAAGTACCCACGTGTGCCAGCTATGCGCGCTTTTTTTATTGCATTTTGTTGCAATACTAAATTATTGCAAAAAATTGCGAAACAAGGCCTTTCCACTGAAAATATTCTAGAGGCCGCAATTTTTAATGAAATGAGCTAGAAATTCGACTCAGTTATCTCAAGATCAAGTAAATATGAGAAAAAAATAGTCCAGTGGTCGATCTTCCAACGGAGGTCTTTATTCCGGCATATTAGGTAAGAATAAAAATTCTCAGTTCACACGTCAAAATATGTCAGAATAAATACCTTATTTTCAAGATCCACTCTGACCTCATCTCGAGATGACTCAGTTTTTCAGCTCATTTGGATGAAAACTGCGCCGTCTACAATTTTTGTGGTGAAGGGTGATTTTTTGCATTTTTCTGGACATTAGTATTTTTTGGAATTCTTTATTTGACCTTGGAGATTATCTGGATATATTGGCCCATCAATAACATATCGAAAAAGTTACAAAAAATTTTTCAAGTCAAAAGATTCAATATAATAGCTACAGCATCAGTTTTTTGGCGTGGGTCGAATCGACCCAGGTTGGCCAGCTATGTGAACCGGCGGAGGTGTGCCAGCTAAGGGTTAAAGATCAAAAAATCTCGATTCTAAATGAATTTTATGGTTGAAATGCAAAACCTGGTCTCTTGTTCCCCCAGTGCGGTCATTTCATGAATTTAAATGATGTCTTGCCAAAAGGATCCACATAAATTCCACGACGTGCTCTCATGAGAAAGATTCCGCAGTCCTTCTAATAGTAAGTATCTCACCTTGAGAGAATCTTGAATAATACTTACATCAAAATTTGACAAGAAAGAATTTTTTCTCAGTCTTATGGGTAAACAGTCAATTTTATCCTCAGAACCTCCTCTGCTGTCTTCGAAGGTGAATTGGCTCTAAAGTCAAAATAGAATTGATGGAAAGAAAATAACAGTTGCATGGAATTAATCTTAAGTTATCTTCTGAAAAAAACTCATTGTGAAATTGAAATACTTCTGTTCAATTCTGTTCAGTTTCAACTCTGTGAGTCACGTCTTAGGTCACTGTAGATGATTAGATGAACTGTAAGATGGCTTGTAAATATTTCATTGAAGAACATTGAGGTAGGTCTAAGTTAAGCAGGTAATGGCAAGAGGCAAGTTGGGAACACTGAAATGCTTGTTTACTGTAAAGATATCTGCAAAATCTGGATAAATTCATGAAGAAATAACGAAGCGAAGTCATTGGGTCATTTGAAAAAGATCTCTGACCCAAGCTACTTCTAATAGGTCAGATCTTTGCTATGTTGGTCAAGATTCCCAAATTTCGCTCTCAGCGACAACTGTCACAACACAGAGTAACCATACCAACAATCACAGCATCCAAACAAACAAACAGAGAGCGAATGAGCGATGGATGATTGATGATGTGGTGTCGGTCAAACTGCTTGAATATTCAGATTCTGCACCGAATGCGATCGTCTGGCGTTCTCAATCGAATAGACCATACGCAGTAGTTGATCAGACTGAGCGGATTGAATAGGCAAATTTTGAAACCATCCGTATCGCATATCTAGATGAGCGCCATGAACGAGAATTTGTTGTTTGTGAGAATAGGACTGACGTTGGTAGTAGAGAAGAACAAAAGCATCACAGAGTTATCAACACAAAGGCAAATAGAGAATGTAGAGAGAGGCAGATCTAGCGATAGAAACAGAATTGAACTAACGGAGTTACAAACGAGCACGCAAGTACGCACACGCATATAATATAGGTATAAATGAGTTGGTATATACTCTGTGTCGAGTTTGCGATGAGCTTCAGAACCGGTTCTCAGCATCTGCATCATGCCCCCATCAAAAGCATACTTCAACCCCCTCAGGCAGCTCACTTTTGCACTTTGAGCGCCCATCACATGCTCGCGAAGCTCCTAACTGCGACATAAAAATGAATCGACTCAGACTTCTTGGTTACCCTCAAATTGTACCTCAGAGTCCCTACAAATTCTATACAGATATAGAAAGATATAGAGAAAAGTCGAGCTTGGGGAATACTGTCAACCTGGTAAAACTGAAAGTACGGTCCCGCGAGATATGAAACGGAATCGCAGGCACTTTTGCCGCAGAAAGTAAGTATGAGAGAGTTGCGAAAAGTAGGTTGCTCGCTCGGTAGGTCTTATGCCAACGTCGATTTGGAGCCTGCAGGATAACTCTTGCGATCTGTGTTAGATTATACACGTATACATCTACTGTGCAGCCCGATATACTCTTTCGAACTTGTCGTTGTACCCGCCCTCTAGCTGCACAGTAGTCATGAATAATAAGCCAGCAGCTCAGTTGCGCCTCAGACCGACAGCATTTTTTTCTTTCTTTGAGCTTGGGTAGCCTTGTATTACGAACGCAACCTGTGTACAAGATGGGTTTTTTCATTTTCCTTGGATTTTGTGTCGATGGAGCTGTTGTAAGGGTTGCGAGCAATCACGCGTTAATACAGCTTCGAGCGAGATTAATTTCCCCAATTGTAATGCGGAACTGCAGCTCACAGCTATTCAATTATGATCCACACCTGCTGCGCCATTACGATCTATCAGCCTGCAGATGCCCAATCGAATTTCGCGCATTTTCTCTCTCATCACGTTCTCACTGAACAAACCTACCCGAGATCACTCACTTCATGTCTGTCTACCAATGAATTCTTCTGAAGAGTATCGTACTAATTAGGAACATCCATGAGGAAATATGGGAGACAAATTCAGAAAGATTGAGTGATACTTCTTAGGGCTTCCTTTCATCCATGAATTCCCACGTACATGGGACTTGACATCAATAACTCTTTATAATGAAGAACTTTTTGAATGAAATAAGATGAAAAAGGTTAGAAAATAATGATACATATTGCATTTTTTCTCTTATAAATTTTAACCTGACGCTGATCATTTTCCTCGACATATCATTTCGATATCTGACTACATTCAGAAATGATATGCCGAACTCTGCTAACAATGAACTCTGAACTTTTTTTGCTTGAAGAGCTGCGCTTTCATCAAAGTCTGGGCTTTCACCATAATTCAATACTATTATGTTGGGCTCCGGTGTTCTCGCTAGAGCATACAGATAGCCCATTGTTATGTAACTGGGTGATTCCATGTCCACGTTACGCGGAAACCAACTATTTTCCGGATCAATGAGCTCGCGGATCTCACAGTAAAGAGTTACTACCAGCCTTACAATGACTAATTTCGTCACTTTCCCATGCAACGTGACCTGAAATCTTAATTTATCGAAAAAATGATGAGACATCATCTACCTATTGTACTTTCAAATGTATGAATTCTCAAAATTTGCAATTAAGGAAGGGCACTGTACCAATCAAAATTGTAGGCCAAGTTGATATTCTGAAACCAAGTGTCTAAAAATTATCGGCTCAATGCTCTATCACATTTTCATTTTGTGAAACAGAGTGACACTAAAATTTCACAGATAAGGACTGCGTCATAAGCTTTATAGATTCATATTGAGGAAAAAGGCCTTGAAATTTCAGACATTTTCAATCTGATTCACTTATTACTCAGAACGCCAATCAAAAATGACAGGGCATTTGAGAATGCCTATGAAGAATATTTTAAATTCCATAATTTGAATCAAAATCAGTCTACTCCAGGCTAAAGTGACTTCTCAAGCCAATTATATTCGTGCCAATGAGCTGATAATTTTGTGTGAACTTCACCACGCATTGCCGAGACAGTCGATTTTGATACGAGGTTCTTTCACACAAACCTAAATATTTTCAGAGTCGAAGGCGAGGGTTGGAACATGCCCCATAATAAATTGTAATACGTCAACGGATAATATCGAGATATACTGAGAATATATTTTGAACAAAGGGACTAATCGGTTATACCTGCTAGGGTGGACCTTGCCAGGTATTGCTTCGGAATTAATGTAACCCAGCTTCTGGTTCTAAATTAAGAGGAAGAGCTTTCAGATCGCAAGGTCATGCCTATTTTGTGTAGCACCCTAAAATCCCTCTGAAGAATGCTAATCTGCCGCGTTTCAATCTGAATTTTCTTCGTTTACTTTGAAAACTATGTGAATCGAAAAAAAGGAATTTCGTGTCCACAAATTTTGAATTAGGCCCCGAAAAAATTCCTCGTTATTACAATCTTATTTTCTCATAGGAATTGACGAACAGAATGTAATCTTCCCCCCTCCCACTTAAATTTTTCCCAAAATCTAACTTGGCGAGTATGACCATTCTTTTCCCTGATAACTCCATCTGGGATAAAAATATGTATCTCAACTCTTGAGAGCCATGAAATCAGGGAAAACATGTCGAGTAATTTGTTTTGCAAAATCTGAACATAAAGTGCATGGAAAATGATTGATTACATTACGATTTGATTATCTTTGTAAGTTTGACTCAACTTGGAGTACTCACCATCTCTTTCATTAAGTAAATACGTTGAAAATAATGAACTATCTATATAGGCCAATGAGAAAAAAACGGAAGCTAGAAAATTCAATCCAGCATTGACCGTTCCAGTTTGAAAGCCAGTAGAGATGGTGAGTAACTCAAGTTGAGTTAAACTTACAGAGAGATAATCAAATCATAATGTAATCAATCATTTTCCATGCACTTTATGTTCAGATTTTGCAAAACAATTACTCGACATACTTTCCCTGATCTCATGACTCTCAAGAGTTGAAATCGATATTTTGCAATCTCTTTTCATTCGTTTCACATCAGGTCTTGCTAAAAATTTACTCGGCATGTTTTCCCTGATCTCACAACTGCCAAGAGTTGGAATTCATATTTTGATCCCAGATGGAGCTATCAGGGAAAAGGATGGTCATACTCGCCAAGTTAGACTTTTGGAAAAAGTGAAGTGGGAGGGGGATGATTTCAACACTTGGCTATTCGGATTTCGGGGTGTCAGGCCTGACTTTGGCGCCACCACCGGCTATTTTGCGAACTGTCCGACTGCCAACATCTGTAGTTCAAAATTCGGCGCGCTTCTCAAACTGTATGAGCAAAGTCGGCAAAATGTATTGTTTCAAGTACCCGATAACAGAAATGAACAGCAAAAGTTATCTCTATTGTCAGATACTTGAAATGAGACATTTGGCCGACTTTGTTTACATACAGTTCTAGTAGCGCGCCGAAGTTTGAGAGACAAATGTTGGTAGTCGGACAGTTCGCGAAATACCCGGTGGTGGCGCCAAAGTCAGGACTGACAGCTCGAATGGTAATGATTGTGAATTCTCAGATTGAAAAATACATGCTGTGGAGATTAACATGTAGGAAAACCCAGGAAATGTTTACGTATCTCATCCATAAGAATCAATCCTCCAATGAGCAGCGCTGTGCTTAATTTCAAGATGAGTATTTTGTAATCATAGCAAAGAAATCTGGAGCAGTACAACTTTGTATTTTTGATAGCAAAACTTGTAACTAGTTGATAGAATTTGACTTCAATTGATGTAAAGATTACCAATTTCACTTGTCATGGTGCTTGCAAGAGAAGGTAAGGTAAAAGTACCAATGAAGGGACACCCTTTGATTTAGGTCCCAATCATGGGACACTGCAATAACTGTGCTGGTACGAGAATATAAGCCATTAAAATGCAAGGGGAAAAACCCTATAATAAAGTTCATCCATCTCTTTTGACGATTGAATGAGTGTAAAGATGATTACTTACTCAGTAATTCTGAAAAAAAAATTGAGAATGAGGAGGTCTCTATACGGCCAATTTTTGGTCTCTTTGGCTTCACAATCGCTTCGACAAGTCACTTCACAGAGAGACCAATACCTATCATATAAGGCTGTAAAAGGACGTTTCTCTTGTTAATTATGATAGGTAATTGCTCAAAGTTTGCGAAAACCTACAATTAAACATCAATACGTCAAGTTTGGTCATTATTACAAGCATGTCCCTTCATCGGTCGACTTCTTTCACGCATGTCCCGATAAAGGGACAGGGAATTTTCGGTGTCCCTAATTAGGTGCTTGTTTTTTGGACATGCCCCTATGGAGGGACGTCGATCTCAAGACTCACTGTAGTGCAGTTTTCAACGAGTAAAAGGCCGCCTATCTTCCTTGTGACTTTTGGCCGATGTTTCTCAAGAAAACAAAACATTGCGTCCCAACTGTTCCCATCAGATATAACACCCGGAGTAATTTACCCACATTCCAACACTAAATTGAACGGAAAAAAAAGTTTCTTAGGTCCCAAGATCAACCTTACTTTGTACGGCACCCTCAGAGCCCTCTGAAGAACACTAAAAGTCGATGTTCCCACAATTAAATTGCATTCTAACGCATCTCGATGAATCGTTTTGAATTTTTTTTTGTATATCCTTGAACCTATACCAAATAATAGAGAAATATTTCCGTATCCACAACTATTGATTTCGACCCCTAAAAAAATCCCAGAGAATCAAAAATTGGTTTTTGACACAGTGATCTATGATTCAAACGGGATTTGACGATTTCATCGTGTTCATCGGACCGTTTCACATCAAAATAACTCTGAAATCTATCACTTTTGGTCGTGGGAAGTGGTTAAAAATGCATAAAACTGTTTCCAAAGCAAATTCCGACTCACTAATTAGCGTTTCCTACGAGTACGCGCTCTTCTACGTCTTTTAAAGTATCTTTGATCGGTAGTTGCGGTAATTTTCTCCAAACTGGCCACTAGAGGAAGTCGGTCTGATGCAGCCAAATCCGAAACAAAGCTGGTCGAATGAAAGAGAAAATCCAAGATACCAAGTCCGGGGTCCATGGCCGCTCCATTGACTGCCAAAAATGCAAATTTTCATTTGGAGTGTTCCAAAGATGTAAACATGTGTTCTTTGTGAATCCTGCGACGTAAAAACCGAATGCGTGGTGCGTTTCCCCCAACCTCCAAGTTTTTCAGTGGGCTCAAAAAACTGAACCGAGATTGAAGGGTCATTTTCAGCCGTTTTACACACACCTGAGGTGCATGGAGTGTATAGGTAGAATTTGAATCTTATGTGCATTGAGTTCAACTACTATGCTTCTTCACGCGTTTTGACCAGCTGAAAACGATGCCAATAACATCGATGCTCGAGGACGAGATGAGTGCGAGGCATTGACTATTTGGGACAGTTTCTACGAAATGAGATTTAATATAGAGATTTAATCTATAGAGAACGAGATCTAGTTCATTCAGCAAGAGCTCATTTTTATCTCATCCGATAGTTTCGAAACCGTCGGCATCGTTTGCAACAAGCCAAAACACGTGAAAAAGCATAGTTCAATTCAATACACACACGATTCAAATCTACGTATACTCTCATCATGCATCTCATCAAGTGAGTGTAAAAAATCTGAAAATGACCCTCCACTCTCGGTTCAGTTTTTTTGAGCCTAATGAAAAACCTGAAAGTCGGGGTCAAAACTAACCATGGATTCGGTCTCTACGTCGGAAAATTCGCAAAAAACACTTGTTCACATCTTTGAAACACTCCGACTGAGGATACGCATTTTTGATGGACTTAATTGAAGGAGCGGTGGGTTCACAGATGTGGTACCTTGGATTTATTCATTTTTCGGATCAGCTAGATCTCTGGTCCTAGTGCGTCCATTCGACTTTCTCAAGTGGTCATTCCAAAGGAAATTACATCAGTTGTCAATTAAAAATACTTTCACAGGCGTTGAAGAACGCGCATGCGCAGAAGTCGCCAATTAGTGAGTCAAAATTTGCCTTCAAAATGGTTTTTTGCGTTCTTAGCCACTTTCCACCACCAGATCGATATAATTTTAAAAGATTTTCTATCTAAAAGGGCCCGATTGATACGATAAAGTTGTTAAATCCCGTTTGGATTGATAATTGTGTCAAAAACTTGAGTTATTAATTTTCTGGATTTTTTTAGAGACCTGAACTAGAAGTTGCGGTTACGGAAATATTTCTTTTCGTTATTTGGTATAATTTCAAGGATTCACAAAGAAAATTCGAAACTATTTATCGCAATGCGATAGAATGCAATTCAATTGATGCAACATCGATTTCAGCGTTTTGAAGGGTTTCTAGGTGCCGTAACAAATAGGAGTGTCCTTGGGTTCTAAGGAATTTCTTCCCCACTCACTTAGGTGTTACAAAGTAGGGAACTCCGTGCGCTATATCTGTCAAGGGCCGATTCACCGTGCTTGTCCCTTTACTATCCTTCATGAGTGAAAAGTATACCTAATCCACATAAGGTTAACAGAATGGAGAAACACAGCATACTATTATAATGTTATGTACGCAAAGTATCGTGGCCCACCACTCAGACACGGGTGTCCCACCATACGGACAAAGGTGGTCCACCACTGGGACTCGGGTGTCCCATTATACAGGCATAGCTCAAATAGGTGGCCCACCATTGGGACATTACGACGCCCCAGTAATTGATTTATTATATTTTTTCTATTGCATTGGAGCTCACGAAAAAATTGAGCTTGTTCTACAGACAGTTATCTATCCAATGATTCACTGGGAAACGATATAACTACTCTGTGAAAGACAGAATTTCAATGTAACCACGATACCTATGAAAATTGTCCCTTCATTGGTACTTTTACCTTACATTGGAATCGGTCGCGTAACAGATGCTAGTGAGTGTTCGTCCATATTTTGACGAGTTGAAGACGACGCCGGTGGTGTAGAGGTTCGAGAAATCGCTGAGAGCGAGAACTCAGATGACGGATCTAGATTTCGTTATCTCATCTCATGAGAGGTAACTGCGTCAACCAGCTGAAATCTCACTCCCAGTGCTTCCTCGAGTCTCAAAACATTTTGGCATCGTCAGCCGGTCAAAATATGGATGGAAACGTAATTGCATCTGGCCCAGGATCGATTTAAACCTTAGAAGCTAATAATAACCATCCCCTCTCAGTTTGGTTTTTTGAAGTTGATACAAAATCATGAAAGATTGGCAACAGAACTTACGATAGGTTTAGTTTTTACGTCAAGAAATACATGAAAAAAATAAGGGTGCTGCACGAATGAGGATTGACCTCGACATTTAACCCCCCCCCCTCCAGTGCCTCATACTTTGTGACCAGAAACTGGGAAAACTCTCTTCCGGGGCGATACATGACAAGGTTCACTTCACCATGTTCAATCGGTTAGTCCCGTTAAAGTGATGAGACTGGGCACAAGTGTCCAATAAGATTGCCGTAACCTAGCATGAAAGCTTCCTCAATCATACAACTAAGTCACGTCAAAATTCACTGCACCGAGGTTGCTTGTATCCAACTTGATACTGATTGGTATAGCCTTTGAAACTTCCACCCAACTCATCCATTGCCTGTCGAAAATCAATCCGTGGTTCAAGATCTGCAACACATTCTGCGCAAAACACCCCCGTCTGACCATAGCGGTCTTATACTACTGCGAATCTCTTCCGACTGAGTGTGTTGGCGTTGGCGTTTACGTCGAGGCCCCTCATCTGTCCTATTACACACTACACATCCGATCGAAACTCATGCACCATCAGTAGAAGTTACATATCGATTGTCTAGAGTGTCATCGCGTGGCAATAATAGAGTAGTAGGCGCATCAAAGTCGAGTGCACATGAGCTTACACCGCACAACCACGGCAGAGCGAGTCGCTAAGTATCGCCGTTGCAGTTCCGAAGTCTGTACGCCACGGCCACAAGTGAGCAAACACAGACGGCTGAGCGATCCGCCACACGGTGTCGTTGTTATATTATACATATATATAGGGAGCTCTCATTGAAAGCAGCGTGGCTTTCAGAGCACACGACAGAGGCACAGAATGGGGCGCTCGCAAAGGGAGGGAGTTGCCGTGCCGGCCTCTGAAAGCCGCTCGCGGAGCGCGGTAAAAGATACAAAGGCCTGAGAAAAAGAGAGAGGGAGAGAGTTTTGAAAGGGTGAGTTTGCCGCGGGGCCGAGGGAAGAGTTGCCAATTGGTGAAGGTTGGGGGAGGGCACAAATGCCCAAGAGTATAGACAAAGATAGACAGAGAAGAAGAGAAGTGGAGGTTTGAAACACGTAAAGCGTACCTAATCCAACATTGGAAACACGTAGACCGCTTTTGCCCAAGTTGCGGTATCGAATACCTGGCGACGGGCTGCTCTGCTGGCTGAGCCTATTGGAGGCATTCGCTGACAGATATCCACTGGCGAGAAGCTGCTCCTTGGTCGTGGCACCGGGGCTACTGCTTCCGTACAGGCCGCTCGAATCGGTGCCGGCAGGGCCACCCGTAAACTCTTCCATGCAGTCGAGGCTGGCTATTGGCGCTCGACACCTGCAATCAAAACATAACCGCGACTGAGTCACTCTGTGCGCCAAAAGAACACTAACTAAATTCTTCCAGAGGCTATAGTCACGAAATATTCCGAAAGTGGTGAGGATACATGATATTTTTTGAGTCAGGGTGCTTCATCAGTTTTGAGGGAGGGTAATCGTATAGCATCCTACGAATGTTTGTTTGCAAGAGTTTCTCGAAATCTTCCCTACTTCTATGAGCCTTATGATTTTTAAGGGGTGGAAGTCATAGTGATTCTCGGTAATCTTATTTGATGATCTGATTTTGTAATTCTCAATGGGCTCAGTTACCAAGCGATTGTAACGATTGGCAGAAAATCAGCCGAATTACTGTGAGCAGTGTCTGAAATCCGTTTGAATTCGATTTTCCTTACAGCTGCATCCATTATTTACAATTCTCTCCTTTTGATGAATTTCGTTCTCTGTTCTAGTGCCCCAAATCTAAAAACGTCAGCCAGTCCTCAGAAGGCAAATTCACAGGAATCTTTGCGATTCAGGGCACATACGATTCCTTCATTCGTAAATCTATTCGTAAATTTCTGCTTCACGAACCTCGAAACGCTGGACATGCACCAAGTAACAATAAGATATTCCTCAGAATGGCATCAAATATAATTTTGTTGACGGGTATAGTGCAAAACGAATGATCCAAAATTCACGAAAGCTGATGAAGAAAAGCAGAAAATTCTGAGTCTTACCATATCAAAACGATGACTTTCTCATGAAACATTTTCTGACACCACATTAGGGAACATCCATAAATTACGTAAGAGAGACTCTTCGATCTTTGGACCCTCACCTTCTCCCTTGTAAGGGCTTGTAAGATTTGAGTAATCTCCCCTCCATTTTATATAAGGATATCAAATTTCACCCAAGTCCAAATTTTGAGCATAAAATTTTTGGAAGAAAAATTTTTCCCCAATTCTGCTGAACAAAATGCATCCATTTGGACACGACGTGTATTTACATACATGTTGTATGGCTAACAAAGATTATTTCTCATTCGTTACTAGTTTGAAGAAGGTTGCGGGTGCATATGGATACTTAGTAAAATCATCTTGCCTAAAATGAGTTTTTGTACGATTCCAAGTATTGCAAGTATTGAATGGAGAGCGACGATACGGTATTTAGATGATATCAGCAGTTCCTCCATCTAGCTTCACATTGTGCCACGATCAATGATGAAATTTCATAAACACCTTCGTTAGGTGGATTGTAGCCCCCCCCCCCCCGTAAGAGTTCGTAAGAATATTGAGGACTCCCCTTTAAAAACCTCACGTAATTTATGGATGTCCCCTTAGATATTATGAGTTGAGAATGGAATAGTTAGCATGTATAGAATAGAGTAACTCTAAGAAACTGATGCCAAAAAATGAGATAATTACAAGTTTTATGATCCCTGAAAGGATATACTCACAAATATTCGACATAAATTTTCGTTTGCCTGCAGCTGTCGTGAGATGGAAAGACAGTCATATAAAGATCCATGAAATTACCACAATCAATCAATTTTTGCTTTTGATTACACGCTCGATCTAGTCGGAGAGTAACTTCATTCTATTCTTAGCAAAAGCACAAGCAATCCAAGGATTTACAATGTCGTGAAAGGGTAGTGAATGGAATGGATATCAGATCGACCCGCGAGAGGTGAAATGTCCGGGAAAAGTTTTTAGCCGATTCGACTTGTCAAGAATGAGCTTCTCGAGCTTTGGTGCCACAGAAAGTTCACAAGCACCCGAGAATTATTCATGGGATGGAAGTTGAATACAACTTGAATAACGTTGTAATTCATCTCTTAGTGTATGTATACCGAGACTCATCTTTCAGACAGATTTATGTTTCATTTTTCCGACTCTACGGATGGTTTTCACTTCTTTTCCATTCTCGGCATGTGTTGTTCGCGCCAACGAGACTTTTGCCACTTTTTATCGATGCGTGAAAATTCATAAGTCGAAGCTTGGCATACCATGACCTACGGTCTACTGGAAAGTGATGGATAGAAAAGCGTTGTATATTCTTCGTCACAGATTTTGAAGCGATTTTATTCCAGTGACACTCGATGCATTGTGCTCGTATATTGATCCTCTTTGGAAGCCAAAATTGGAGAATTTACGGTATAATTCGAGCCTGACCAGTGCCTAACCTTATCTACTTATATGTTTGAGATCATCTGCGAATAAGAGATGCTGTGGCGCTCTATTGTGCACGGAGGATATTTTCTCCGGGGGATCTGCATGTACAGAGGTATGTATCAGGATTCATGTAACAGAATTTTGATACATCACCCCAACGAGGAACAGAAAGATAAATAGCCGCAACCGATGAGATCTGGCCTTATGAATAAGTATTTTAATAAATCATGAAAATGACGTGATGAATTTTTGAAACAGTTGAAATGGAGTCTACCCTCCCAACATTCTTATCCGATTAAAAATGTATGAGATATTTATGTGATGAATATGAATTGAACTCTAGACAAGACAACTGTGGAACTGATACGCCATGTCCTCATCGACGATCTAACAATTTCCCTTTATATTTTCTCGGAGCCACCTATTACAAGATATCGGGAGTATCAATTCACAGTTTTCCTAATTTTGCGTTATTGTGCCCTGATGAAAACAACCGACCTGTAAATGGTCGGCATGGCAAAAGGTGAATCGTCGTCTTCGATGCTACTGTGGGCCGTATGAAGGGGCCCAAGTGTCTGCCTTTGGCGAAGCTGCGAGCCACTCGTCCCACCGGGATCACTAGATGGCCCAGCCGTAGGTCCAGAGTTTAAGCTGGGTCCGAGTTCATACAGCATCACCCGCGACATGCTGGGCGCACCCTCGGGTCCTTCTTGACTTCGTTTATTTTGTGGTTCAGCAACAGCAGCTGAGATTGGTGGGGCTCATTCGCCCACTCCTCGGCTCCGTCTAGGCACGTGGCTCCTGGGGTAGTCGCCGGTCGCGCTTGGCCGTTGAGCCACCCCTGCGGCAGTGCTTGTCACTTGCCACATTCTAGCTGTTTTGAGATTCCCTGGGACACTTTTTGCCCTCTACGATGTCAAAGCTCGTGGCTTTGCTGCGGAGCTTTGCCAGATGGACGGAAGAACGATCCTGGGAGCGATGCGGATTCTTGACCTTAAACTGAAAGCAAGAAGCAGGGTATCTTGAATGTGTCGCAGTCGCCAGATGAATTGACATTCCTTTATCAAATAGTGAGACTATAGTATTGAAGATGGAGAGAGAGAAATATTGAATCTACTCGATTATATTTTTTTCAAATTAGAATTGTGTTACTGGCATGAATAGCTGACGAAAGAGACTGAAACATATTTCTCCTTTGATTTTTGCTCTTATTTTCACCTTCGCAAATAAAGTAATCGTCTTCCCCAAAGTTATCTGTTTCATATATGAGCGCATGTTTTCTGGAATTTTTCCAATTTCTCAAGATCGACCGATCTTGAGTTACTCTAAACATACCGTACAAATGGATTATCTACAAAACCGCTTATAAATTCTGGGACTGTTTCCGCAATATCAACCTTCTTCAAAATAGCGATATCTCGGACTCTGAGCGTCGTAAAATAATGCTAAAAGAAGTATCTTGAAAAGCATAAAAAAGGTAAACTTCCAAAGTGGATTGGATGATTTTTGTGGATTATCTCGGAGGTGCTGGCTAAAAGTTCAAAATTCTCGAAAAATTTTACTATCATTGATGCACTTACAGTTTTGTTGACAATAAAGATACGGCAATTCTGCGAACGGCATCTTGTAGAGCGGAAGAAATGCTATGCGTAACTATCGTTCAATTATTTCCACGTTCCACGTGTAAGTACGTACGAGCTAGAATACTCGAAACGGTGGTCTTTCACCAAAAATGGCACTTGAAACGGTGAAAAACTACCATTCTGGGTATTTTGACAGCTCGTTCGTTCTCACACGTGGAACGTGATAAGTATTCAAAAGATAGCTACGCATAGCATCTTTTCCGCTCTACAAAATGCCGTTCGCAGGATTGCCGTATCTTTAATTGCAACAAAACTGCAGGTGTATGAATCGAAGTGAAAATTTTCGAAAATTTCCAACATTTGACCAGTTTCTAAAACCTTTGAGACAATCGATAAAAATCATGCAAACCTCTGAAAATTTACCATTTTTTCTGCTCTTCATAATAATTTTTTCTTGGAATTGTCCTAAGATGCATTGAGTCTAAGATATCGCTATTCTGAAGGAGGATGATATTGCCTTCACCCTGGTAGAAATTCATCCTAGTGTAACACATTATTAGCCATGAAAGGGCCATTTTCAGCCAAAATTGGCCAAAAATAGCCATTTTATGTCTATGTATGTGTTACATCGACGTAAATTTCTACCAGGGCACCGTCCAAGAATTTATAAGTGGTACTGTACGTTGGCGTTTGAAAACGCCATGGGAACCGATGAGGTTGACTTGGTCCTTCCCAGTCCATTCTTCGTAACGTAGTACGTTTTTTCGTGATCCTAATGAATATAATGAAACCCTGTTACCCAGCAGGCAACCGTGTCGCGTAAAAGACCCTTGAATTTGAATAAAAGAAGAACTCCCCTTCCCTCAGTGTAAGCCTGTAACTATGTTGTTCAGTAACAAACTCGATATGCTACGATAAAAATTTTGAGACAAGTCGGATAAGAATAGTTGGCGATGTATTTTTGATCTTTTCGTCTAAAGATCAAAATTTGCGGGCGTAGGTTCACCTCGTCAGGAAGATTATCTATTGAAGATGAATTACTATACTGATTGAATCGAGGTCTATCAAGTCAGAAATATTCAGAATCTCGAAAATGGATGAAGCCGGGATAAGAATAGTGATTTTGGTTCTTGGTTCATCAGTTATTCGAGATACTCCTAGATCACCAAAAAGGATAAGCTCGAACAATCGTTCAGATGAGTTGAAATACTCTATTGACATTTTTTTGACAAATCTTGCGGAACTCCATGACAAGAGAGGAGGTTTTCCCAAGTTCCTCGGATATTCAAAGTACTCCACGAACAATGAAACAATTTGTCACGCGATGTATCGAGTCTAAAAACTAGTCACGAGAGAACAACGTTGGAGCATTCAGTTCAGCAACATGAAGCGTAAGCTTGGAGGGTATGATACTGACTGAAAACTGCGTAACGCTCATGATGAAAGTGTCCGCATTCGAACAGATTGCTGTAACTATATGAGAGGAGTGGTTTTCCTATTGGTTAGAGTGAAGGATCTTGGGCATAAAAAATTTCAAAGTTGACAATGGGCATAGTCACGCCTCGGGTATTCAAGATTTAACTGGAAATTCTATCAATCTAGAATGGTCGAGCCACCCGACTGCCGGGTTCGATGGAAAAACTTCGGCCGTCTCCGGGTTCAACTCAAATAGAGTCGTGAGAGAAATATTTCTGAAAATAGTAAGTTTAAGGTCTTGTGGACAAAGAATCATTGCTTTCAATGAAGATCAAGTTAGATCGTGGAGTTAAGTACTGTTTTTAGAGATAACATCTGGATATTCATAATCAAGAACCAAATAACGTCAACTGCATGGGTCAGCTTTGGAGCACCCATTATCAAAAACGACTTGTAGTATCAATCTAGAGTCAAAAATTCATTCCATGCTCGGAAACCCATATTTTGACTCGTGATACGTGAGGAATTTGTTTTTTATCCATAAGCTTCGCTGCTGCGTCTACCAAATTCAATGGACATTCTACGAATATGCATGGAGAAAATCTGTGTTTTGATAATTTATTTTTTGTGTGATTGATTCGAAGTTGACCAAAGAGCTGTGAGAGTCGGTTCCTCGTGAAAATCGCTGCTCAATCGGGCCACGAGTGGAAAAAAATAGTTTCGGAACTGCGAATTGAGTGTTTTCAAGCCTAGCGTGGTCTGGCATATCATTTTTGTAAGAGTGTTCCAAAGTTGCACCAGTTCATGGTACGTGACACAAAAAATTTCGCTCTTGATACAATATTTTGATCCAGTGGAAGAAGAAATCTGAGTGATCTTATCGTTGAACTGATAGGATTTTGAGATGGATCGGATACTTACACCACCATGCCATTGATTTTCTAACCATACTCTTATCTCAGTCTCAAGTTAATGTATATCGAGATAAAGTTGAGAGTGAAGAGCGTTACAGGAGGTGAGGAATAAAGCAGCAGGAAAGGGGAGAATGAGATAGAGAAATTGCAGTAAATGTTGCGCCTGCGCATCGTATCCAACGGAATCGACAAAATAAAAAATTATTCCGGAAGTTCTATCGTAATAGTTGGAGATGACGTGAATGCCTGTGTCTCGATACTGCCATATAGTGAATAGTCGTTTCATATCTTTCTCTCAACTTGCAGATTTTTTAACTATTTTGTATTGAACTGCAAAACTTGATTCGATTGGGAGATGATCCTGATTGGACTCGATTTTCCTCAATTCATTCGTGTGTCTACCTACAAATCGAATATTCTCCCATCAGCTAAAAATTCTAGAGCTTTTTCATTGTAACCTCTGACTTTGAATTTGGATTGAAGGGATTCTGTGATATTTTTAGGCAAGACTGCATTGTGAAACAAACGTTTGAGAGTGTCATTCATGAATTTTGCATCTAAAAGCGAACATATTGATGATACGAAATTCGCAAATTCAGTAATTTATACGCACCTATCTCACGATTGTCGAGTGTGGTATCTGCAATTGGCTCAATTCGTATTTTGGAATGCCTAATATATTTTGACAGAATGTAGTAGCCGTTTTAGAGTAGAGGCTACTTGGTCAGTTGGTGCAGTCGAATCCTCACCGGATTGCAATTTCCATGTGACCTGGAATATCCCGAGCACTCACACGGTCGCACATTTTTCACTCGCACGCTCGCCACTGAGCCGTATAGCGGTGGAGTGAGTGAGAGGGTACGGCTGACCCCAAAATATCGCGGGCTGTATTTTAGTTGGCGCGCTTGGGAACCGCTGCACTTGTGTAACACGCAACTTTGGCAATGGCTGATCTGAGTGAGGAAATATTCGTTGTAGATTGGAAAATTTCAGCCTACTATGAATCGAGAATCGCTAGTATATATTAAACAGCTGTAAAAGTAGAAACGCTCACGAGCCCATTATAATAAACGTCGTGATGTATAATAAAAGCACCTCTTACCGCACTAAAACGCGTACGTACTACTTGGAACTACGGTATCTATAACAGCGCTTGGGCTTAAAAACTCTATCACTTTGCAGATATGCGTCGAACCTTATCACAATATATCGGACTAATTCGTGCAAACTCGTAATATTGGGGTCGCGCACTTGTCACTTTTTCTTTTAAATAGGAGGTCCACCCGTTTTCGTAGTAGTAGTATATCACCACGATCACCACCTCCGCAGTGCCGATCGCTTCTCGGGACTCGTCGTTGCGGGCGCTCTTCGATCGATCACACGTGCTCGGCCCCAAGAAAGGCCACTGCAGTATACACGCTCTCCGTCTTCCGTGTCTGCACTACATTAAAGCTCTGACACGAGGATCGGGGACTGTTGAGCGTTTCGGGGGCCGGGTATCATCTGGCTTTGGTGGCAGCTAATTGGAGCTCGCTGCACCAGCAGAACCGGCTCACCAGGATGGACAGCAAGCCCGTCATGCTGCTCGATCCGTTGCTCCAGCTATCGGCCTGCACAGGGCCTCGACGCTCCAGCCGACGAGCGGGACAGCGAGGACGGGTAACTCGACTGCAGCCGGGCTATCCCCGAGTAGAAGTCGAGACGGCAACGGGCCGGGCTGCGGCAGCGCATGTCGACGCAGTGCGGCAAGTGGCAGTGCAGGCGGTGTGCGCTGGCTCGATTCTCACCGCGTGGTGGCACCCGTCTGACCGTATACCGACTGTTACTACTGATCTCTGTCTCGACACGGCATGTAGTGGTGCAAGGCCGGTTCTGGGACCGACGTCCCCGACCACGGGCTCTCGAATCTGCTTCACGAGAGCTGCACCTTGATGTTGGCGCGCAATGTGCTGTGTTACTGCTGCTTTAGCACCCCCGCAGCCGCATCGAACCGAGCGAGTGACCCGACTATACCCCGAGTGCACATGCACACACCGACACGGCCGCTGCAGTGACTGCCTTACGGGGGGAGGCGGTGGTGCTGCTGCTGGTTGCGGGGGGGCTCCTACCTCCTCCTGAGCCACGGCTGCGGCAAACGCGCGCACCCAGACCGTCGCATCCGGCGCATGGATCGACTACCGCCGCCTGCACCTGCCCCCTTTCCCCTCCACCCCCTGTCTCAGCCAGCGGTGCCCTTTCAGCATTTATTATCCCATTCTTCGTGAACCTCTGCCCCAGCTCTCTCGTCCTTTCACGCGAACGCTCGGTGAGCCTTCGTAGCTTCTGTATGTCCGATAATCTACGATTTTGAAGTCTGATTGCCCGCGACGAGTGAGCAATGAATCACCTCTAGCGCAAATCAGATATCGAACTTTGCGACGATTAAATCAGACGGCTCACCCGATTAATTTTAACGGAATGCCCGAGAGAAAGCTGCTCGATTGGGCTTGCGAACTCGAAGCAAGCCGAGGCAATGTACCGGGGTATGGGCATCGTTCGTCAATTGTGAGCACGTGGTGTAATACTTCTACAGAGCGGTTTATTAAACGCGATCCATCCGGGCCGTCGAGGACCTTATGAAACTTGATGCCTCACATGGAAGGCCAGTAATTGATGAGAGGCCCCAATGAAGATTTCTCTTCGACGGGCTAACTGCGAGTACTCGTTTTAAGAAGACGAGATGATACTTCATCCACTTGCGGATAATGAAGGTGTACGATAGTCTTCAGGGAATTTTTCAATTTCTAAAAGATCTGGAGTGCGGGGGGGGGTGAAAATTTCTGTGAAGAAACCTTTTGCTTTGACCAAAACTTTGACTCATCTGGGGGCTTGATCAGTTTTACCTGTTTATGAGTTTGGTTAGGCTCGTGAAGACAGTGAAACAGGAAGGTTACATGTCATGTTTATGGCACAGAAATGGCATCATGCGCAAAGTTGTCCATGTAGTACCAAAAATAGCAACCTCAGAACTGGGTGCATCGATTTCCATGAACAATTTTCTATTTCGACGGATTCTCATCTAATCTCAGATTGGTGATTAATGATCAGAAAATTTCTTTCGTGGTGTCCCTACGATGCATTTCGTAGTAGGAAGTTATAGTAAGGAAAATGCCTCTCATCTTTATCTCAAGAACTCGGAAATGGAGAGTAGTTTGTGACTGAAATTCAGTCATTCCGATCAATTATCCAGTTCGGCAAGCCATCCCACAGGAGTATAAATTGATACTTAGAGCAAAAGTTGAGTCATTCCACATTCTATACATAAATTGTTCCAAAAGCTATGATATACCTTGTATCGCAAGGAATCTTAAGCTCCCACAAAAGCTCTGGTGCGCTTACTCTTTTCACACCTTCTTAATCTTTGGAACAAGTAGCACATCTGCAGATGATATGCTTTACTTAAAAGTACACTTACAAGCCATTGCATTCCATAACCACAGTGAATTGCAATATCAATTTCTTGACTCCACTTATCACAAGGACCATTTATGATACAAAGATATTGAACTAACGTATCTCATGCTTTGATCAGACCGCAATCATCCATATCATGTGAAAAATGGATTGACCTCGATCTGTCTTCGTGTACAATCCTTGGCGTCGTATTTTATTTGGCCACGAAGAGTTTCGGGAAACCGAGTTCATATTTAAAAATTATGCTCTCGAGTGCCACTGCATTGTGTCCCGTCAAGAACGCCTCCGGTTGCCCTATTCCAATAGAGCCAAGATATATCTGACCCTACTCACAGAATTTGCCAAGTGGGTCAAATATCCTCTTGAATCTTGGAAGACCGAGTTCAAGAGATTCGAGAGATAAATTTGATTCGATAATTAATCCTTGGATAGATAATGCATCAGCGTATGTCATTCTATTGTAGCAGAATGAGGGATAGCCACAATGTGTGCCGAGAGCTCAGAATTGTTGGGTAGTATATCAAGACCATATGCATGTACTCGAGAGTAGTTACGGAGAGTGTGAGTATACGACCGGCTTCAAACTTGTCCACGCTCTCGACTTGGGTCGCAAAAGCCGTAGCAGCATGGAAACATATCTGCACGCGTGAGAGTGTGACAAGTGCGTTTGACTGAGTGGCTGAGCGTATCCGGGCTCTCACCACTTACACTCTCTCTTTCTCTGCGTATCTCATTCGTTCCGTTACCAAACACCAGGGCCATCCACTCGTATGCTCGAGCGGTTGTGCGGTGCCTTTCCAAGTGAGCTAGTCTCGTCGTAGGTTACGCAAACTGCCACTCGACCATTCTCTCTCATGTGATATTTGGTTTTATTACTTTTCTCGCGACCCTACAACTTGCAACAAAAATTATTACGAACTTCGTCCGAGAGCTTATTCTTTGGTTTTCAAAATCAAGTGGGCATACGTGGATGGTTCTTGCAAAATTCATTCAGATACTTACTTGCGCGCGGATGCTTGCACGATTGCTTATTATGTGAACCATTCTTTGACAGCTCAACCAGCCACAACTGAGATGATTTGATAACTCTAAATTCTTACCAAGCCCTCTTGATTCAAGTCCATCTGACTTTGGACTGTATCAATTTCTTGGACCGACGAGGAAAAATGTGACCCCATTCAAAAATACATAGGGAGAACAGTAAAAAGTGTTTATCTCCGTCGGGGAAACAAATTAATATGTGTCACTCGCCGAGGAAAGTTATGCAGGGCAGCTCAGTTTACAGAAGATGAGAAATTTGAATCATTCTTGAAGATTCATGAAACAGAAAATATAAATCTTAGAAAAGGCGAGTTGTTATAAGAACGAATTTTTAAAAAAGTTCGCAGCGGGCGTTCTCGAAGCAACTCTAATCGGCATTAACGAGCCATGAAAGTCAAAGTATACGAACCCCGTTGACAAAAATGCTAAGAGAAAATAGCTACAAAAGGAAAGAAAAAATATATAACTAGAGACGGAAGTTGCTTCACTCGCTCATAGTGTATGCGAGCTCACGTGCGTAGTTAGACGACGTAGCTCTCGAGTCACATGGCATCTCGGTATGCGCTTACACAGTCGATATCCAGTGGCAGCGACCGCTGATTTTCCGCTGGTAGAACCTACCTATCCCTGCCTTTCCTTCTTCTCATCCGCCTCCTGCTTCTCTGCTGCAGTAAAACCACTGCTGTCGTGTCGTCGCTCTCGGATTAGGGAGAGCGAAAGGGAGGCAGAGAGTCAGCGCCCTAGAATCGCATCCCTACACCCGCATAATGCAATTGCCGAGTAAGCTATGTAGGTCGGCGAATTTCAGCGAATAATTGCGAACCAAATCACACAAACGTGAGAATTCCTCCACGACCCTTAACGTATGAACTGCTCCCGGGGTGATTAACAACTTTTTCTGAATCTCAAGGGCTGTTTCCCCGCGATGGGGCAAGATCAAAATATGCTTTACATTATTTTATTATACACTAGCGTTATTGCCACACTCGCTACTGCTCTTTCGGCTTGTAGATGTCCTTGATAAGTCAGAGGCTCCTGAAGTGCTTTTGTAGTTTAATAATGATGGTTGTGAAATGATGATTGGTGATTGGTCCAAGATGCCAGGTAGAAGTTTCTCATGACGTTTGAAAGAATAGTATTATCTTGAGTCATACCTGCTGAGAGATATATAGAACTAGCCTTATTGCCTACCTCGCTAACGCTCGTCCGGCTTGGAAGTGTCTCTGATATGGTATGAGCCCCTGAAATGCTTCTGTAGTTCAATAATGTAACATTGAGATCTCATAATACAGTGGATTCTACCAAACTCACCCAGAACTCACCACTCACAGATATTCCACACAGAAAACGCCCACATGCTTTTCCTGACTTGAGATTATGGCCAATCATAGCTGGACTCAGGGTTCACACAATGCAATTGGGATGAACACGGTGGCAATGAAAGTAGCCCAGAATTTTCAGAAATGGTGTTGGTCTCGAGCTTTTAGGGAGTACAATGATTTTCCGCATGCATGAAAAATCAACAAGCTCTCAGTGAAATCCTAACTACGTCATGTGATTCACATATCTCCTGACTCAAGTAACGACTATGTTGCTACTCTGTCCATTCATTTCCTTAGCAATAGTTGATATACTACATATGCGTTTGGGAAACGATAGCACGCACAGATAGTGTGAGCCAAATCGTTTTGATTGATTCTGGAATACTTTTGATGCCACCGTTGTCATTCCAATTGCTTTGCATTGATTATTGAGCCTAGCTCAAAATATGCTCGATCTAGAGCCAGGAGAAACATGTGGGCATTCTTCGTGAGGAACATACTGTAGATGTTGAATTTCACGTCGACGGGTGCACTCGCGATTTTATCGTTGTTGGCTAATATTTGGAAAGCCACCTCATTCGTTTTTCTTGCACTTTGTTAAAAATCATTTCTTCTATCCATTCGCTCCTAGCACTCGATGAAAAAATCATGCTAACAATCTATAGAAACACGAAAGAACAAGCGTATAATTTTATGGGTTATGTTGCCCTCGCCATGTAAACAATGCCGCCATAACCTCGCTCGCAAGATCGATGTTACATACGCGTATCACTCTCGCGAATGAAATGTTCAGGAAACTCGCAAGCCCTCAAAAAACTGTCGTCCTCGTATATTGTTGGTGATTGCGGATCAAAATTGTACAGACGTTTGACTGCTCTCAATTCCATGTTGAGCAGACACAGCAGCTTTCAATGCCGAGACATAAACGAACCTGGGAGATCAAAACAAAGACTTACTAAATTACTAACCTCCATGACACCCCTAGTTACCAATGCCCTAACCCGCCGGGAAAGCCCTTGCATTTTCAAAATTTGACGTTTTTAATCGATTAGGCTGGAAAAGTGGACAATTCCAAAATTATCAGAGAAGTTAGTCTGGAACTAAAATTTCGCGGGCTACACGATCCCGCAACTCAAACTAATTTCTTCTCAATATTTCGAAAAAAATCCTGCCGTTCGCATCGAAAAAAAAACCAAATTCCAAATTTGGACCTGCCATCGGATAGTTCGGACCAAAAAATATGAAAATAAATTCCGTCCAAATTGGTACCTCGAACAGAAAAAAAAAACGTCAGGGGGGTGGCCACCTTATCGTGGTCATACGATATACCGTTACATTGTCGAGACGTTATTCGCATCGAGAACAGACCTCCAATAAGAGTAAAGAGCGTATGGCGTTGCAAGCGTTGGCAAGACTACATTTGCGCAACTCTTTGCGCCTAATTGTTTGTAACTTGAGTGAAAAAAATCGTACGGATATATGTAGGAAAACGATTTAGAAGGTCTTGGAAAGAGCTACAAGATCCCACAAGAATTTTAGCGCTATCATGTTTTTCCAATGAATGGCCGACGATTGACTGAGGAGGGGGGCCCACGACGTGCGGGTCACTAAATGTTACCAGGATTATTTTACAGTATCGTACCACCTAGAATATGGAGAATCCAGAGTAACTCCGTCAAATGGGCCTTTTGTTGGAAGCTACAGCCTAGGACATTAGCATTGCCCATATGGGTGATTATGAGATAACTTAGGTATTTCGAGGGCAAAAACGGCGGGAGTCGGGATTTGGACCAAAAATTGACTAGTTGAAATATAGCTGCGATCTGACTGCTTAAAGGTGTTTTTCAGTCTATCTGACATACAAAAACAATTCCCAGACGGGCATAAACGTTAGTCAATCTATGTATAAGATATGAGCAATTTTCGATATATTTTTGCCACGGTAAGGACATTTTGGCATGAAAAGCGATCTCAAAGGCGTGAATCGTAACGAATCGTTTTTTTCCGAATGGATGGCCCATTTTTACGATAAGAGTAGACTGTCAAAAAATTTCTGGACCTTGACGTTGCATAGTGTTCGAGAGCCAGTGACCACGGTAAGGACAATTCTTATTTTGCAATGGAAAAATTCCCCATAAATCATCGCATGGGAAGCTTTTTACATAATTCATCATTCCGCTAGTGGTAGAATTTTGTCTTTCGGTGTGTTAGTAATCAATTACCGCCGTTGTAGAGCCGGTTGAAGCGATTCGCTGACCCGGAGTCGAATTATCGAGAAGCATTCGAAAAATTTGCAAAATTCCAGGACAGAATGTCGGCTGTGTTTTGACTATTTTGAAGTGAGACTTGATACTCGATTTGTGCATGATATCACCTTTCAATAACCCAACTTTAATGTTTGAGTGATACGGAAACGTGATTGAATGAATATCTCGGTAAACTACACGATTAAAATGTGCAAGTCCAGTTTAGCTCAGGTCCACATTAAACTTATATCCGCTCCTGGGACTATTGGGACATCTTCATTTCAATACAATACACTAGATATCATCGTTAGACTCGCCATATTTTTGGTCGTTTAATATGAATGCAAGTCTAGGACATCAAATGAATAAGTTATCTCAGAATCACCCATATAGGCCCATGTTAAAAAGTGATATATATAGATATATTGACAATGCTCACGTTTTTGCTTGTAGCTCTGAACAGGGAGCCCATTTGACGATGTCACTCTGGATTCTTCATATTCTTGGTGGCACGAGACTGTGAAAAAAGTGTGGTGAGATTTGGCGATCCGCACTTCGTGGTTTGCCCTTGTGAGATGGAAAATTTCTCATTTTTCGTAGCCAATTGAAACCATGAGTTTTGGGTTGGAAAAAATGTCGAACCCCATATATTGATAGCTTTTTTTCTCATCTTCTAAATGCTTCTTGGAAAATTGCCGAAGACCCGAGGGCGCCGGAGCAGTCGCTGTTTTAGTGAAGGTATGTGTATTCCATTAATTCCGATGGGCACTGTATACTTTTGAGAAAAGTGAATGAGGAGGGGGGGGCTTCAATCATGTCTTGAGTGAATCATCATTAACTAGTTCATCAGGGTGAGTCAAGCCAACTCATTTTTTTCAAATTTTACAAGCTTTTCAACTCCGCTGTTCATTCTGGGCTGGGAGTTGATCAGAGTGGACCCTGAATCACGCACCCTTAGAAGCCCTTCCCTGGTAGAAATTGTGAGCATTTTTTGGCCAAAAACTGGCCACTTCTAACCTAATCGCATTGTCACTATATCTATATATTGCATGGATGGCCAAAAAAATTGGTCACATTTCTACCAGGGTTGTACACGCAGCTTGGCCAAAGTCTTGGTGGTTAGAAAGTCAGACCTAGATTCGATTACACGGTTTGATGGTAATAGATTATATGTAGAATTTATGACTCGTGTACCTCTGACCTAGGGTCCACGAAACCAGACAGAGGAATAAATCTCTTAGTGCAATACAGTGATTTTTGCATGAAACGCATCCTCCATGCGAAGACTTTTCTGTTAAGCAAAAGAGTTACCGTAAACCGGGGTGAATGTTGTACACTTTTGACCTTCCACTGTGATTTTCTTGGTCTTATTCATGCCAAAAGATAATGTATGGGTAGTAAAAATTTGAGTCTTGACCCTGGTAGAAATTCATCCTAATGTAACACATTATTAGCCATAAAATGGCCATTTTCAGCCAAAATTGGCCAAAAATAGCCATTTTATGTCTTATAATGTGTTACATCGAAGTAAATTTCTACCAGGGGAGCTCAGCTACAAGATCCCGTTGTCAGATTTTGACTTTGGCACCACGGTTTTTCAAAAACTGCAAAAAACAGGGTGGACACATTCACCCCGTCGACAGGGGTGAATGTGTCCACCTATGCCTCGCCTGCGTCTGAAGCGCACAGCTCGTGAATTCAAGATTTTGAAGGCATATCAAGATACGTTATCCTACGTATTTCAACCCGCTAAATATGATCCCAGTAGTTTTAAAACGATACAAGGCAACTTTGTGGTCATATGAGCTAATTAGTCCACCTGGTATTTGGAAGAAAAATCAAAATTTGCAATAAATCTTCAAAAAATCACAATACGGGCTAGAATAGATCAATTTGAACTTTCAAGGTCGCATTTTCTTCTTTCTATCACATACTTTTCAGAAAAAAATTGTCCGTTAGCCGTTGAGGGGCTGGATTGATTTCAGAACTGTTTCTTCATAAAAACCTGTTTTTGCAATAATACTCGCTGTGATGAGATAACGAGGAAAAAAATTTTCCCTTGCGCAGGGTACCTCACCATAAGTTCCCAACGTAAAATTATCGTCTAAACACGATCAGGTGGTTTATTCCGAGCTAACGCGTCAAAATTCTCTGCTATCCACAAAAAACCTGTTTTTTGGGGTCATTTATCTTCAAACTTCATTAAACAGCAAAGAAAGTACTTTAGAGTCCATTTTCATGGAATTGAGATTATTCATTCGGAAAGTAGAGATTTCAAGCTTCAAAATGACCCCCGGCAGGTTTCTGTAGGTGCTACAGAAGCGAAGATATGATGCTGACAATCTTTTTGGCGAAAGCGGACACATTCACCCCGGTGGACACATTCACCCCGGTTTACGGTATCTGAGATGGATTGCAAGATAACGTGTGTGGGTGCACTCAGATGGCAAAATTAAGGAGTTTCATCCCCCAAGACACTTTTTTCTATCCTAGTTTATTCAATAAATTGGTAAAATATATTCATCTCATGACATATTGAATCTTACATTTGCGACGACACATATAGTTAAATGGCTTAAAATTCATCGAGATTCTTCATTAATTCTCCAACTGGTGATGATGAATTAAAGATTCATCTCTACACATGACATGAGATTATATTCGACAGATCTCCGCAATATCTTCATTCAAAGCTGAGACTCTTCATCACCAGTCCACTGGTATTCTAATAAAAATGTGTTGTACAGACTTTCATAAAGACAAAATTCATCGAGCCGAACATCGGTATGATAGACCGAGTATCGGAAGAGAACTGTCTCAAGACAGCGCCCTAGACCTGCTCTTGTCATTCCATTGATTACATTTCCATCCATTTGAGGCATGGGAGAAAAATTCTCAATTTCGATTGGAAGAATGAATGACGAAGACCTTCGGAGATGTCAAGCGTGCAAATCGTGAACGAGAACAATCCACTTTGAACCACGAATGTACTGCTTTTATCGGAAATTCTTCGGTATATCTATTTAAAATGAAACACCTCACTCGCTCCTGACATCTTCAAGTCTAAGAGCCTGTTGAGACGCAGTTTCCTTCTCATCTAACTGAGACTTTTGATACCATGTCACGATATTTTATTGATAAAATTACTCGTGATGTGTTGCATCGGAGTAAGGTCTCATTGATCAACTTCAGATATGGTTATGGTTCAGATATGGCTATTTTCAAATAATCGAGACATGTTAAGCCGCTATTGATCACGATGAAGGATTTGTCTCTTAATGAAACAAGAATGAATATTTTCCATACATTATCAAGTGATTAAAATCCTAATACTAATATTATTATCACAATCATCACTCTTTTTCACAACAGGCAAACTTCAGTCATTCTAGTGTTATGTATAAAAATTAGAATCAACACTTTTGATGATTTATATTGGTGAACTATCCATATGGTACTCATTCATTGCAAAATTAAAACTTATTCAATTAGTAAACAAAATTCTGATATTATCATAGTGTAAGAGACAGGATCTTTGAAGAGTGAAGCAATTGGGGCTATACCGGAAGGTATTCAGTGAAACTTGAGAATCATTAGTTCGTAATTATTGTTACTTTGATTAGAGTGCAACATGAATTGTTGTTGGCAAATTGATTGTTCCAGATCAATAAGTTGCTAACTTCGATGATCTTTGGAAGTTTGTGTTGGAGGTATGCTAGAAAATTTTTATCATGAATCTTGCAAATTATTCCTCTAAAAAGCCTGAATCACTTTTGAACGACAAGATGAAATAATGCAGAGGAACTATTGATTGTTGAATGATTTCTGGCTGGTTGGGCTTTCAAAAAGTTCTAACCTCAATCACCAAATGCAAGTGTATTGGATTGTTAAGATTTAAGACAATTTTGGCTTATTCAGTATTTCTTTTCTACTCATTCCTCAAAATTGTTCCGCTCTCATACGCATGAGATAGGTCGTGGGTGAAAGTATAGTGAATATCATCTTGATATCCATTCAAAGAAAGGATGAGCGACAGATCTAAGAGTGTTGAAGTTTCGAGACAGATCTTTTATCGAACTTAGTATTTGAACGGCTGCATCTTAAGACAGTACATTTCACAAACTTCTTGTTTGATTCCCCAACTAGTCGTCAAGAGTGCGAAGAAAAACACGAATAAAAAATTAAAAAAGCCAATGAATTGCGATAAAAAGGCACAATCGTCGGATTTCGCATCCTGAATGATTCTTTCCTAGCTAAACTCGAACGAGAAGGTAGGGTTTGTCCGATAGATGCAAAATTTATCTTCCGCGGACGCTTGTCGGGTCCTATTTCCTGACACAGTGTGAGTGGAAATCCACCCGCGGTTAGTGCGTGAAGCAAGTTCTTTTAGTGTATGTTGACCCAGACAATAATATTCGTCCGTAATATTGATATGACCCTTTTGGGCCATGACTTAGGACGTTGCCATTTTCCAGCCAGAGCTTAGACAGATTTGACCCCGTTAGTAGATTTACTTCATGAAAAAAATATTGAGATAATATTCCCAAACGCAGAGTCGTGTTATCCATCAAGTTTTACAAAGATTTGATACCAACCAAACTAAATTCTGTAAAGTCTTCAAATGCAGCTATCCAATCAAGAATGAACCTAATGCATCCTAGTTCCATCATGACGGCTCGAGTAGAAAATTTTTCTTATAGGAACCATTCACGATTACTAATATGCTTCATTCAATTTTATCCTCACTCAGACAGTAGAATAACACCTATACAGATATAATACTTATTGTCAAATGAGAGTGAGAATTTCATGAATAACCATGAATAGTATTGTTGTCGCAAAGTGTTCCCCCGGGAATTTTATGTTAGCGCGTGATTCTATAGTTCGGATGAAAAAATTCGCGTCTTCTTAAAACGCTTTCTGTGGATAATTTACATTCAAGTCATCGAGCAGCAGTCAAGCTAAGCTTTCAACATCCACTGAAAGTACGTGAGTCTCAACCCTCAGCGATTAGCAGTGCATCTCTTGAATGAGACCTTTGTTTAACAACTTGCAGAATCGACGAGGTGTATGCACTTGCCGCCCTGTAAACAAACTGTTTTATCCGCACTCTTCAATAACTTTGAGAGCCTACCGATGGTTCCTGGGGCAAGTTGGTAAGTTGACGTTATCGAAGATAAGGTTGAGTTCGATGAGGGTGGCGAGCACGAGGAAGACGGCGTACATGCACAAGCAAGCTCTGCCGACTCTTCGGTCAAGCTGAAAACGGTGCGCCGCAAAAGCCATGTAGAGCAGGAGAAGCGTCGACAACAGCGATATTGCACTGTACTCCAATCCGCGCGAATTTATGCTTATGTAGTGCTGGCCCTTGAACGTTGGTGCAAACGATGACTTTATCAGCCACGGAAGACCAAGGCACAGGAGAATGTCGAACGTGTTGGATCCTATCGAGTTGCTTATACCCATCGAGCCGTGACCTATTTCGGACATAAATTGTTTGAAACTCAATATGAGTATACGAGTGGAATTGGGATATCACGAGTGCTAGTCGGGTCATGGTAGGAGAACTACATGTACCTTGCTTCGCAACGATGACACTGGATACAGCCTCGGGGACACTTGTCCCTGCTGCGAGGAAGGTAATACCCATCACCGAGTCCGGGATCTTGAGTGTGTCTCCTGTTTAAAAAATGTTGTCCAGATCATTCACAGGTCAGTTAATTTGATTATTCTTTGGGGATATCTATAATGGTTCCGCTTGGGGGCCATCCATAAATGACGCCACGCTCTTGGGGGGAACGGGGAGAAGGGTCAGTCAAACATGACGTGCTATGTAAAAAGAGACTCTGTAAACTCTCTAAGGTCTCAGCGTGACAAAGGAAGCGAGGCGATCAAAAATGGCCAATTCCATTTTGCGTGACGTCATTTATGGATGGTCCATTGACTATCTCCAGTTCCAGAAGCGTTGAGGCCAGTCCGGAGAGGATCTGGATATACAATGAAATCTCACAGTAGCGGACACCGGTCGCATTAAAACTGTCCGCAATCCAGAGGTGTCCGCTTATCAGAGGTTCATTTCTGTGGTTATACTTCTGCCGGTCGCAAAAGAATTGTCCGTTATTCAGAGGTATCCGCTAATCGGAGGAGTCCGTCAAGGCCAGTCCGGAGCGGAACTCATATTTTTTGCTCAATAGATGGCACTTTGATCGCCCTACACATGCGATCAGAGATTATGAATCGGTTTTTTGCCTCACAGTATTCCAACCTCACATTTCCGACTCCAAAGGAATAATGCGAGTAAAACACCATAACATTTTCAGCCGAATGAGTTGTGCCACACCCGGGGATTCATTCTACATCTCCAGAAAATCGTAGTTCTTCGACTCGCTGAGCAAGTTATATTGCTCGATGCTCACGCTCCTTCCTGGTTTTTGCGAGCTAGGTCCAGAATTTTCGGACATGGAAGGGCTCATTAGATTGGATCTTTTTCAATACGCAGGCGGGATACTATCTGATTTGGCTGGAAATGTTATGTTGTTGAGTGGTAAGAAGGAATAGGCGAGACAATCATTGCATGTAGACGCAACCTGAAAGTATGCCTGTGCGTATCCGGTTGCGGTTCTGTGCGGACTCCGGACTGGCCTAAAGGGAGAATTCACAGTATTGCCCGATAGATGGCGCTTTGGTCGCATTGCATATGCTATGGGAAATTATGAACCAATTTTTGCCTCATAGTATTTCGACCTCACATTTCCGTCCCAAACGATATATGGCAAGTGAAACACCATAATATTTCCCATCGAATGAGTTGTTCCACACCCGGAAATTCTTCAGACATTTCGAAAAATTGTAGCTCTTTGGCTCGCTGGGCTAGGTATCCTGGTCGATGCTCTCACTATTTCAAGTTTTTTGCGAGCTAGATTCAGAATTTTCGGGCGTGGTAGGGCTTATTTGATAGGAAATTCCAATCCACTGGCGGCCTACTAGATGATAGTGGCCAAAACTGTCTTGTTATTGATGAATAAATCGGAATAGGCGAAGACGCGCTCTGTCCCACCAAAAAAGTTTCTACTAGTTTTTCTCGATTACTAATGAACCAAATGCAATAAAACTTTGCATGGTATCGTGTTATGAGATTTCACAGGTGCCGTACTATCTCAGTAACACATTCAATACCAATAAAAGCGAAAAACAATCATTTCGCTCTCAGAATAATTGCATGCCGACGCAACCTGAAAGTGCGCCGGTACGTGTCTGGTTGCGGTTCTGCAGGGATTCCGGACTGGCCTCAAATGGAGTCTGAGACTCGAAGTGAGGTAAGGCGTTTCAACGGAATTCCAAAACCGGAACAAACTGAATTTTACCTATTATTGTGATCATCCATGCTACCAAATAGCTCAGAGAACCAATCCAAACGATGCACATGATAAATGTGATGGGGAACCAATTTTTGAATCTAGGTTTGTCACAATCTGGAATCGTACAGACGAAGATCAGATGTATCGGCCAAGTTATGATCCATGTCGTCTTCCTTATCCAACCAGCCGTGGAAGGCCATACACAAAGTTGATGCTCGTACTCTGTAAAAATTGTGTTACATCAGATCTTCACTTTCCTTCTCACGTCCCTGTCTATCTTTTTTGTGAGTGGGAAATGCATAAACGTTTTCGTTCACGATCATTGTACCCCATGAAGGTTTTCCTCAGCTTCCTGCCATTGTATTTTCTAACTTTTGATCCGTCTCTTTTCTTAGCGATCTTTTGTGCGGTCATGAAATTCGTCATAAGAACAAAAGCAAGTCGAGTGACACTTGATTCATCAAGGGTTGACTTTTTTGAGAAAAATTTATTTTACGAGGGTTTACCTGGCTCTGGATTCTCCTCGGTGGCTTTTGTGCCACCATTCTGTAATGGCACATCGATAGTCGCAGCTTGCTCCACTCGCTCGGCTGGTGGTTGCAATTTATCGGATCTTGATAAGTGAATTTCTCCAGCGTCGGCTGTGGAACAATATTGAAACAGGTTTCATTGAACCATACATTCTTGCTGATATCGTTACAAAGGTACAGGATCGATAACTACAACCACTGTGACTTTGCTAGCATTCAGGCATCTATAGCTATTCTGAAGGAAATATCAATACAATTTCATTTAGAGTCTGGTGGAAGATGTGCTACTGCGATTGGATATCTTTTTTGATAAGCTCAGGCTTTCATGAAAATATTTACATGGATATCTTTGACTTCATGCTCTTTTAACTGTTTTCAATTGTGTCACGAAACGGACCTTGTTGTATTATAATAACGAGATCGTCAAGATTTCATGAAAGTAATTGATTCTCAAGAAATTTACTCTGTTTAAGACGCTTGAATCCCCGTCAGAGAAAGCAAATTTTCGATACAAGTAATCGAGATAATCAAATATGTGAGTGACCGTTACGTTTCAATCAATAACATGTTTTCACGGTATTGGCCAGATATGAGTAATTGCGATATGATTATGATTTGCATTGTACGTTTTATTGAGCTAATCAGATCGATGCCACAACGATCGCCTTTTTCTTTGATCTGAAACAATCTATTTTCTCTCAATACACCTTTTGATAACAGCTGTTCGGTGTATTCGAAACACTCGATAAACTTAATATTTGTTCTGTTCTTTTTTGAGTCAAACTAAGAGGTTTCTTAAAAGATGAGTCCCTAGTATTCTGTTCAATCGACATAGATCTAACAATATCTACATTTTAAATTATTGCAAATAATTTTTAGATCATATTACCCAGCCAGCACACATCGAAATGAGAACTCCAATCATTTGAGCTCTGTCACGTCTCAAAAACCACGTTATAATTTTTCAAATTTGGAATACTATAATCCAGTTATTGTTATTGCGGCATACGAACCACACGGTGATGCACGATTGGAGTTTTTCAATGTGACAGAGTACATCGAGGGGTACATTGTAATTTTGGAAATACAACGATCCTCAAGTTATTGTCAATTTCACCCCGAAGCGCGCTGACCAATGAATGTGATCCAAAAAGTGTTCGCCATAATTAAATAAAATTGATACTGTTGAGTTCACGCGAGGTCGATAGAACAGAGCACTACGGACTTGTCTTGAATAATTTTCGAAGAAGATGGCTGAGTAGATGTACTCAAATTAGTTTCTATACTATAGTCGTGAAAACCGAGTGGGCGCATATTCAGAGAATTTGTTCATCCAACTGGCTACCTACAAGATGCAGTTAGTGTGCATAACTGACTTAGGCAGTTATGAATGTCTGTTACCTTGTCGAGTGTCCGAAATCTCGGGCACGACCGAATCCTTACGCCGGAATCTCGCACAGCGTTGGAAAGATTTGTCGTAATACATAACGGCAATATAGACGATGTACAGCAGGACCAACGATAGCGCCTCGTACCACTCGACTCGCTCATCGTGGATTATGCAGATCAGGATAGCCACCGTCACTCCGTATGCCAAGCAATCTCTGCTCACTGGCCACCAGTCCAGAGGCACTATTTGCTGCGCAAATCATTTTCAATGTTTAATCGACATGTTCAAGGAATGTCTTACAGAACTTTCTCGTTGCATTCGGAAAATTATATTTCCAAGTATTTCCATCCTATTATCTATTTGAAATCAATAGAATCGCTTACAAGAGATCCTCCAATGAATGAATTGATAACAATCCAAGACTAATCTAGAGATACACAAATATATGAAAGATTGCGAATATCTCCTTACATCACCTTGTTGAGAAATCAAAGCTGCCGTGAAAAGAATAATCTTTCATGATCATAGGAGTGGATGATTGCTACTATTGCTACCACGATGGAGACTTCATCTCTACACTGTAAAAAGTTGGTTGAATTTTCAACCACACTGGTTGAATTTTCATCCAAGTAATTATATCCCGTAATGGATGGATGGATGGTTGATGGTTGGATGAGTGGAGCCGAGGGATGGGTAATTGGATGGATGATAGATGCATGATGGACGAATGGATGATGGATGGATGGATGGATGGATGGACCCATCACCTATGCATCCATCTATCCACCCGCCATCCACCACTCCATCTATATATCCATCCATCCACCCACCATCTATTCTTCGATCCGTTCTTCGACCCCATCCATCAGCAATTCATTGGTCCATCATCCATCAGTCCAACCTTCCCCATCCATCCTTATCTACCCATAGGACCACCCATCATATTCTACCCTCCACACGTAGGCAACCTGATATGCAGGAACCGCACGCACAGATTGTGATCATCCGCATTGGTTGATATTCAACCAGACTGGTTGAATTTTGCGTTCAACCAGTGGTTGAATGGAAACTTCAACCAGTTGATTGAAGTTTTTCGGAAAAATTTTTCACAGTGATATATTGAAATATTTAGACAAAAAGTATAAAGCGAACTATACAAGGCTGTGAGACACTATCAAGAGATATGATGGCAAAGCACTCCGAAAAATAAAACGAAGAATGTATGGAAAATGTGAAGGTAGTTGAGCAGTTTTGCTGCAACGAATACTTTCCGAGTGGTTCTAACCTTACTACAGGCAGCCCTCCGTACTTGTGGTGACTGCGTACATCAGAAATGCCGCTACTACCGAAACCGCGAATACGGGAACCTTGTGCTCATGGGAATAGGGAACTGACATAATTCCGGAAAATGTTATATTTTGACAGTTTGCGGCGGAATAGATATAGGAAAAAAAGTTGGAAACTTCTACGACGCCTCTATGGTTTTCAGATCATCATTGAAGTTTTGACAATTTGAATTTGCGCCATTCAATATGGCGGCGGCTGCACATCCCGTATAGAAATCTAGACGGGCATCCCCAACACAAATTGGGCCCCGTACGGGGGCGCCGCGGGCGGGGCTAGGGCAATCTGAGGGGAGAATGAGGGCATGGAACGCTGCGCAAGACGGGGCCCGCACGGGCGCCCGTACGCAGCCCTAACTTCACCACAGCCCGTCTGGTGCCCTAATGCTGCCTCAATAGCACCCGCAGTCCTGTCTGTACGCTGCTGTCATAGCAGAAAAATCACAGGTTTGCGAACACTGAGCTCTAATTGCACTATCTTGCAGATGTAAAAATCTACTGATGCCTCAAAATTGTTAAGCCATGAATATTCAATGAATGTAATGTTTAATAGCTTGTGTCTTACGCTTGATAGCGTGTTTTTCGGATCATTTGTATGAACTGATATTGTGACTGTTGGTGTGAGCGATGGAGAGATTGGTGCGAAATTCTACTGTGAGGGTCCAGAATTTTCGTATGGAACGAAAAATAATGGAAGAACAAGAAAATAAAACTCTAAATGCAGAAGTCAAACAAAAATCCTCAAAACTTGTTGGTGCTAGTGGTGTGTCTGATCATTCCACAGTTATTCAAAATACAACTCAGTCATCACTCCCATCCTCAGGAAATTTCCAAGGACTTCTCCAAAATGTTGTTGGTGTATCGGTGGACCAAGTTACTCCTCTGAGTTTCAGTACTGATACATGTGATAAAAAAGTGGATGATGATGGATCAGTCATCAACAACTCTCAAAATTCAGAGCAAGAGTTGACGCATAAGGAGGAACCAAAAAATGATAGAGAAGACACTGGGAAGCTAAACATTGAAGCTGACTTGACAAGGCATTTTGCCAAATACCATGTCCCGTATAATCAAGTAAATCATTTGTTGGGAGTTCTGAAGCCTTATCATAAATCATTACCCCTATCATTTACAACTTTATTTGGAAGGCATGGTGATTATAACATCGAAGAAATACCGCCAGACCCAGATGATCCCTTTGATGATTCAGCAGAATTTGTGTACTTTGGAATGACCGACCACCTTAGAAAAACAGTTAATACTAAACTGCATCCTAATAGAGTCCTAAAACTCCAGTTCCATTTTGATGGTTTGACTTTGTTTGGGTCCAGTAAGAGAGAACTTTGGCCAATTTTAGGTAAAGTTTACACAGAAGAAGAGTACTATGAGCCTTGGGCTATAGCTATACACAGTGGAAGAGGTAAACCTAAATGTCTCTGCCAATACCTATGGAAATATATAGGAGAACTGAATACATTGCAGCAAGAAGGTATAGTGATTGATGGCATACATTTTAAGGTTGAGGTGATGTCTATTGTCGCAGACACTCCAGCACGAGCTTTCATAAAAAAAACTAAAGGACATACAGGTTTCTGTTGTTGTGAGCGTTGTACAGTGATGATGGTAGGACTATTTTTCCTGCAAATGAAGGTGTGCCAAGAACAGATGAACCTTTTAGAAACCAAAATGATAAGGAGCACCACCAGAAAGATGGTATATCACCCTTACTCTTGGTTCGCCCACATTTGAATATGATTCTATTGTTTGTACTAGACTTCATGCATTTGGTGTGCCTTGGTGTCACAAAGGAGCTCATGACAGAATATTGGATACCACCTTCTTCCAAGATTTTAGGTAGAACAGAACTTCTTAGATTTGAGCTTAGGCTCAAAAATTTGAAGATTCAACTACCTGAAGAATTTCAAAGATCTACTCGTAGTTTGGATGAAATTGGTAAATGGAAAGCTACAGAGTTCAGATTTCTTGGACTTTACGCTCGGATTGCAGTCTTGAAGGGTATTCTCCCCAAGCCTTACTATGAACATTTCCTCCTCCTCAGTATTGCTTGTCGCATCCTATGCAGCAAAGATTACGACAAAGTTCACATCAAAGAAGTTAGATTGTATTTGGAAACATTTGTCAACACTGCTTCACATCCAAGTTTGTATGGCTTGAAAGTCTTAGTCATCAATTTGCACAATCTACTCCATTTGGCAGATGATGTGGAAAACATGGGATGCTCATTGATGGACTACTCAGCATTCTGCTATGAAATTTTTTTAGGAAAATTAAAGGCTCTCGTTGAAGGTGGCAACAAGCCTCTGATTCAGCTTTGTAATAAAATCAGTGACTATGCGCAAAGTGATAAGCCTGAAATGAAACCACAATTTGAAGTTGTACGAGAGAAGGAAGTCAAAGAAAATGGGCCTTCCAGTTACATCAGAATCAGGCTTCATGACTGTGAGCTTTTTCTAAATGATGCCAACAATGTAAGGATGTTAAATTCTGGAGAAATTATGAGGACCAAATCCATGACAAGTCATGTAAAGAAGAGCCCAAATCTTGAAGATGTTACTATCAAAGGAAGCAGGATTAATAAAATTGGTCCAGCTGTAGAATATCCATGTAACTCATCACTCTTAAACATGTACGGAGTGAAAGAAAATGATAATGATACAGAAATGTTTGTTGCAAATCTATCAGCAGTCAAATGTAAGATGTCTGTGCTGAAGATATTTGAATCATTTGCTGATGAAAAGGAGTTGTATGCTATGCCTCTTCTTCACATGAACTAATCAATTTTTGTCATATGGTAAGCTTCCCCTAAATTCAATTCCTCATCTCTAATGATTCTGACTAGTATGAATTTTATCCTTGGTCCTTCGGTTACTAGTACAATGGCTCATCTCTTTCTCAGAATGAGATGCAGTTATTCTTGGTCTATTCCATCGACTGGCTAGAATGTGATTGATATGCAGCTAGCATAGCTCTACACCCAAGGAAATAAAATTAAGATGTGTTGGAAGATTCTGCAGGGAGATCATTTATTGTGAATAGCTTGTGAATATTTTGTAAATATTTCTGGAAGTGCATAGACCATACGTATTCGTTTAGATAGATCTAGCTATTTTATAGAATATTTTTTTATAACAAATGATGTGGCATCCATGTGCACAATAAAATACTGTCAAAATTATACGAAATAATCCATCATAAAAAATAAAATAAGAAATAATCGATACTTATAAGGAATAATCCATCAGTCATCGCAGTGCCTACAGATTCGCATCGGTTTGGTAGAGATCCTAGTAGGATCATCATACGAGGTTGGGTTAGAACTCAGAGCTTTTCCAGCAGGATGAACTGATTGATGGCAAAAGTTGTTTTTTCCACACAAATTTCGCTGTGAAAAATGGCTGGACGACAAGGTAAATAAATTACTGGATCAATATTGACGACTTCCTCTAATATCTCGCTCTGTGTTGGCACTTTCACACTAATTGATCCGCAGTGATCCACAGTGAGAGAGCTTATAACCTACAAAGTTATCTCTAGCTTGTTAATTATCAATCATTATAATTTTCAATCTTCAGTGCTAAGCAAAGCAGCCAAAGCAACTAAATCTATTTCTAAAAAATGTATGGGCTTTGCTGCTGTTCAAGTCATAATCCATGAAGTGTTTACTACTGAGGAGGAGTCCAAAAATGTAGAAAGAGTCTTCACAACTACAGTGCCGAAGAGCTGGTTATTTCAGGACCAGGATGATAACACCAAATTTTATTTGATATTCAAAGTAGAACCCTTAACACAGGCAGACTTTGACATGATCCTTCAACTTGCTCGTCTAGAAGGCGAGCAAGCTCCCAAACAGTGGAAATTGCATCACTGTACTGTGTTGCAATATTTCAGTGAGTACTAAAAATATAACATACCTCAGGATTCTAGGCTGTAACGCCTTCATGCTTCTTTCAGAAGGATATGATGAGTCTTTCAATTACATGAAGGCTCTAGTCGATATTGGAAAACTTGTGGAGCCTCGCTTGGAGCTCTCAAACATTGATTCTATTTTAAGCGCCTTGCCCCAAATGCAGTGTCAGATTGCTGGTCATTCTGCTACACCAAATCAGGATGGTAAAATAATCCTTTGTACTTCTTGAGCAGAGATGTAACTATTTATGAATCGTATCACTCGACTAAATTCAAGTCTCATTCCCATAGAGACTGTCGCTGGCCAGACTGGTGACTCTTATCCAGAGATACTTGTTACAACTAATGTGCAAAATGATAACTCAAATACATTGGAGGATTCTGGATTTGGATAATTTGAAGGGAACTCACACAATCCCAGAATTGAAGCAAATAGCCAAGAAATTTTAGTGCCACTGCAGAATGATCCACCAGTGCCCTCCATCATATCTCCAGATATGCAAGGTACAACATTTATAAATGATCATTAACATGACATACTGTTGTTTTGATGAGGCTTGTGAGGAGTGTGAGGATCACTATAATAGTTACTTTATTCCAATGATGCTACAAAGAATAGAATTTATGATCAACGCAGTCAACGAGAACTTGAAAAATGTGGAACACAGGTTAAACGACAAGTTACAAATTACAAATGAACGACTGAATTCCATTGATTCAAAAGTGATTGTTGTACAGAATAAGCTCCATGAGCTCACAATTCTTGTTGGAAAAGATGGAGGTCTGAAGAAAAATCCTGATTTCTTTGGATATGAAGAATTTTTAAGCAAGTATAAATTGAAAACGCGGCCCTTCAAGACAATGGATGATTTCAAACATTTTGAGGCTCTATTCCAAGCTGCTGAGTCCAAAAAACCCTGTATGATGACCTGGTAATTGTTCAATTTCCTTCTTGCGTACATAAAGCTCAAACTCATGATTTTGTAATTGATCTTGAACTTTTCATTTTCCAGAAACGACACATTATAAGTACGTGTAACAACCACAATGCAGTCAAAAAAATTGCACTGAAATCTTGGAAAAATTTTTTTGGCGAACAGTTCTTACTAGTTATACAGCTCAAAAGAAGCACAGTAAGACTAATTCAACACAAAAGAACTAAGAATCTTCTTCTCCTGCTAAGGAGAAACTCACATTCAATACCACAGCATTTTATCCTTGCTTACATGGTATGTATATATCTCGTGATTTTTGTCAATTTCATCTGCTTTCATGTCACTAAAATACTTGGAACTCCTCACCAGATGCCCTCTCCAAAGCTTACTATAATCCCATTGATGATGAAGGGGGAAAAAAGATCCCAAAATATCTGACTTCTCTGAAATTATTCTCTTAAGAGAAATCGGACAAGTAATCAATGATGCTAAGGATTGGAATGGTGGAAGGGCACAACGTGCAAAACAATCTTTGGAGAATGTGGATGAAGATGGTAGCTCTAAGTTGACTAGAAGATCATCGAGCATCGAAAGTATAATACCTGAGAGTCATGTGCTCAGTAATAGCCAATCGATGAATATTGCACCCATTGAGTAAAAATGATCAGAGGGAATAGCTAACATTTATTAGTTTTACGCCATCATTGTACCTGTGAGACAATAACTTAGATTCTTTAATGACTCGTACTTACTGTAAAAAGATATTTTATGTGACTTTGAATTAGTATTGAACCAGTATTCAAAAAGACTGAACTTGTAATAAGTCCTTCGTATAGGAAATTGTACAGTCAGCTGATAATTAGAAATGTGTCTTTTGTAAATTCATGTCAATATATGAATTCTCTGTAATTCTTTTCCAAGTTCTTGCCTATATCAATAGAATGAATTGTTTTCGTCTAGTTACACTCCTTTATTAAAGCTCAGACGATCAAATTCTGTACCAAAACTCCAATGGAATCCTCGTTATGCCGATAGACAGAGTTGTGTACAGACTGGTCGGACTCTCATTATAATACATATTCTACGTAAAGAAGCGATCTGTATCGCCGAAAGGCCATTTATACGTCCAGCTTAGCTCATAGGCATTCCATGTGCTCATTTCATACTTAAAGCAGATTTTCTCAAGCCAATCTTGCGATAATACTCTCATGTATGTGCCCGCATGGCGCCCCAATGGTGCCCTAACGCTGCCCTGACTCGCAGTAAGGGCGCTGGCATGCCTAGCGTTCCATGCCCGCACCATGCCCGTACGGGCGGGACGCGGGCAGTCAGGGATCCCGTACGGGCCCCGTTGCGCCCCCTAACTCGATTTTTATACGGGATGTGCCGCTAAATTCCCCAACTGTTGTGATGTCATTTTTAATCGGAAATTCTTATCTGAATCACAATCGAGAGCTTATTTTACTCAAATAATAGAAGTTCGCGATGAAGAAACGCAGGTTTGCCTCAGAATCATCGTGGAAAACACTCTGAAGTCACGTGACTCATGTGTAGTCGCTGCCATATTGGATGGCGCCAATTCAAAACCTGAAAAACTTCAGACTCAAATTTAAGTCACTTTGACAACAGAAAATTCTCGAATTTCCACATATCGTGTCTATCTCAACGTGAACTTCCATAATATGAGCATTTTTGAATAATTTTTGTAGTCATGTCGGTTCTCTATTTGGGGGTTAGGTATATCAGTACATTAAAGGGTGCCCAAAACCGAAAGATGCCTTGGAGAAAATACATAATTCATTCAAAGATTCATGTGTTTAGCAATAATCTTCTAGGAAAAGTCAAAATACTATGGAAGGTAGTTCAAAATTTCTTTAAAGTAGTTGTAGAATTGAGTAGTAAAATTAATTTTGATTTTGACCAAAATATTCTGTGACTTTTGCCTGGTGAGTTTGATGGGCGTAATCCCTGGCTGGTACTTGATAAGAGGTCATGGCCACTTTAATCCTCTGTTGGAAAATGATTAGGTCTCTTCCTAAGAATTCATCAACAATGTTTTGCATTCCACTCAGGAGTCTGGAATGAGATTATTTGTCCTGTAAAACTAGATTTCCGAACTTCGACAGGATTAGGCTCTTTCTTTAAAGGGAGGAGCTATGACTTTGATATATAAATGAGTTTTAACTTCATTACTAGCAAACCGATTTTCAAAAACGATAATATATGATTGCAGTCGGAACATACGCTCAATTGAATGCTGGAAGTTGTTTAGGAACGCTTCATTCGTATGGCGATGCTATCGAAGAATCAAGTATGGGTTATTTCAAAAATCCTGAATCAAACCGCGAATACGGGGGTTGGAACTTCGCGAATACAGAGGAATGCCGCATTTAAGAGGACCGCAAATATCGAGTTTCGTGAATCCGGAGATCGCCAATACGGAGGGCTGCCTGTACGACACCAACTACGCGAGTCAAGGAGATATAACATCACTTTCGCGGATACGTCGATTTTATCGAGATCTTGAATACCGTTGATAACCTTATTTTTATGTCAAACAACGAACGAAAACAACCACGTCATCCATCCCAGACAGAGATATACACGAATTTCATAGTTGAGTGGTTGATACGGATTTTTGCGATGGCTGTTTTTTATTTTGGTTTCTCTACAAACCATGACTCAAAAACGGCACGGTCAATCATAAAGGGACTTGGCCATCATGATCAGATTTTATTCTAGAGCCTATTTCATGGCCATTTTTTCGTCCATTCCCATAAGCACTATGTTGAAAATGGCAAGAACATTCCCGCTCCTTACGCATATGGTATTACAAAGAATAGAAGCCGCGGTGGCAGCGTGGTTAGAGCTCTCGCCTTTCAATGGAAAGGTCATGGTTTCGATCCCTGGTGCCGGCACCACTGGAAATTTTTTTCAAATGCCTTTGCCGTGGTTTCGGTGGTTGGGAGTCCACCTTAAACTGTAGGTCCAGTGGAGATGTGAAATTCACCCTCCGAATTTTTCGCCTCAATAAAAAAGAAGTGTCATGGAGATGAATTTCTCGTCTCCACTATAGGGAATTCAGTCTGCTCATAGGACCTGTGAGCACCTTCTGCAGGAGTACCTGGAACACTCCAGGTACTCGTGGATATAGAAATCAACCTGGTATTGCAATCAAATCAAATGAAATCTCTCGAAATTGCTATTCCCTGCAAATGCTCGTAAATCTAGACTCTTAAAATCTTTCTCATTTTACTCTTCGCAACCGGTTTGGAGAGCTGCAGATGGTGGAATTGTCAGTGAGTGACGAGCGAGTGATGTGTGATAGATGAAAATACAACTAAAATTATAGTGAAATCAACGTAAAAATTCACCAGCTCCTATCATTTGAGTAGAAGAAAATTGAAATAAATTTGATGAAGAATAATCTTGTACTTACAATTCCAGCGCCAATGCCGCAGCAAGCGGGAACGGCGAGGATATTAAAAACTGCTGAGCCGACAATGGTACCAACGCCGATGTCGCCTTCGGTGATGAAAGTTCCAATTGCGTTGACGAAAAGTTCCGGAGCCGACGTTGCCGCGGCCATGAATGTGGCGCCCGCCACATCTTTTGACATCGATAACGCTATGCCAACGAATTGAATTTTGATCATTTTCAATTGGACTTTATCAAGAGTATTCAGTGTTTGAAAATATATAGGTTTCATTAGAAAACTTATCAATAAGATGAGATATATTTTGATTGATGTGGGATTAACTTCACATAGGACTCAGAATTATACGGATACTAGTTTTCCTGGTCTGTGCTAAACTGATTTTGATGGTCACACATTGTATTCCACGGTTTTGACATAAAGTTCTATTAAATGATATTTGGCCATTTTATGGCTCATTTACAATTCTTAGAAAATCTTGGTGTGTCCGACAAACGGGGCTTCAATTCTACAACAGAATGTATTGAAGTCTCTTCAGAGAATGAATACCTATTCAATAACCGAATTAAAATAATTAGAAGCCCAGCCAAAATTTGTCCGTCAGCATCTTGCGTATCTGGTTGCCTATGTGGAGGGGGTGAATTGTGATGGATGGCCGAATGGGTCATGGGTGGGTCGATGGGTGGATGGGTTGGTGGGTGGGTGAATGGGTGAGTGGTCTGATGAATGGATGGATGAGTGGACCGATAGATGAATGAGTGAATGAGATTTGAGGGATGAGGTGTGAGGAACGAGTTTTTGGAAAGAGTTATAAGGAGTGAGTTATGAGGAACGAGTTATGAGGAATGAATCATGAGGAACGAGTCATGACGAACGAGTAATGAGGAGCGACTTATGAGGAACGAGTTATGGGGAACAAGTCATGAGAAACGAGTTATTTTGAATCAGTTATGAGGAGAAGTTATGAGGAATGAGTCATGAGGACTTATTTATGAAGAATGAGTTATGAGGAACGTCGTATGAGGAACGAGTCGTGAGGAACGAGTAACGAGGAACGGCTTATGAGGGACGAGTCATGAGGAACGAGTCATGAGGAATTAGTTATGGAGAGGAGTTATGAGAAATGAGTCATGAGGACTAATTTATGAAGAATGAGTTATGAGGGACGATGTATGAGGAACGAGCTGTGAGGAATGAGTTATGAAGAACGTCGTATGAATAACGGGGTGTAAGGAACGAGCTATGAGGAAAGAGATGTGGCACTGGGAATAGAGATGCTGGAATCTCGTTCAACTTATCTGGTCTAATTCAAAGCATTTCGTTTTAGTGGCGGTCTGGTTAGGTTTTATTTGGGCTTATTCGGTCTAGTTCGGCGAAGTGGGGGATACTTGGGTCTAAATTGGTCTCATTCGGTTCAATTTCGTCGAATTAGGTATAGGTTAGTCTAGAGCGGTCTAATTTGGTCTAGTTAGATCTAGTGTGGTCTAGTCTGATCTAGTTTCTTTTAATAGGATCTAGTTCTTTCTAAATGAGTCTAATTCAGTCTAGTTCGATGCAGTCAAGTCTAGTTCGGTAAAATTCAATCTACGTCGGTTTTGTTATGTCCGATCAAATTTCGATCGGCTCAGCTCGGCCCAGTTCGCCGTAGTTCGATCTAGTTTGAGAGAATTCGGACAAGCTCGGTTTTGTTCGGTGTAGTTAGGTCCTGTTCGATATAGTTCGGTCTACTGCGATCTAGTTTTGTCTAATTCGGCTTAGTTCGGTTTAATTAAAACTAGCTCATCAGTAAAATATTCTACATGCTATTCATACTCCGTGGTCACCCGAGGGTTGATGTCAATGGTGCAGTCGTCGTGGTCTGAGAATCAGTCCGAGTCTCTAGTTTTCTGCAAGGTCTTTAATTCATTCCTGCGCTACACACACAACAGCGCCCAACCTGCGGATCAACTCTCAACCTTCAGGTTACCAACGACTATTAATACCAGTGTTGATAGTTCGGGACTTCAATTAAGCCAAGACAGCCGTTTCAAAAATTGAGAACAATATATTCGAATTTTTCAATTCTATATATCTCTCAGCAGGTGTACTCAAGATAATACCATTTTTGCAAACTTCATGAGAAACTTCTACCTGGTATCTTGAACCAATCACCAATCATCATTTTACAACCATCATTATTAAACTGCAAAAGCACTTCAGGAGCCTCTGACTTATCAAGGACATTCACAAGCCGAACGAGCGGTAGCGAGTGCGGCAACGAAGTTAGTGTGAAATTAACTCAGAATATTCCGCGGTTCGTAGCCACCCTTTGGGTTTTTGATATCCAGACTTGGTAATGTGAAGAATTTCCATCAAAGTATTGACCAACGCTAATTATTGTATCAGATCTCATGATTTTTGTAAAATTGAGAGATTTTCTCATAAATTATATGATTGAAATTATTGGAAGCTCACTTCTGGCATTGCGTCTTGATAACTTAGAATTAAGCTGAAATTAGTTTTGAAATTTCAATTCGAGGTGGCTACGTCTCTGGCGGAGGATCATCAGTCAGTATCAAGTAACTCGTAATTCTAATTGTTTCATGAATTGCCTCAAGTAAGTATATCACAAGAATATGGCCCGGTGGAATTCAATCGCATTAATATAAGTGAGCACTAATTGAAAGGGCCATTCTCAACATTCTGCAAGTGTCATTTGATCTTTCTCATTATCGCATTTCACGCACTCATTTACTCGCATCTTTCAAGAAATATAATAGCGCAGAGATGATATCTATTTCTTTCGGCGCTGATGTCGACTGAAGAAGTTAATTGCAATTGGCACATACTTACCATTGCATATTTTTTCTACGGCAGGTACGAAGAATTTGTCACATACTACAGCTAAGGCAATGAAGAGGTAAAGAGAGATGAGAACGTGGATGATAACGGCACCGGATTGCCGCTGCTGCTCATTGAAGATGTCTGGAGGGAAGTCTTCGATCGCCGGCGGCGTGCAATTCGACCCTGTTTCAGACAGAAAATATTACGTGACCAAAATATACAAGTAACTCGTCGAAAAATATTGATCACCAACGCTCGGTCTACTACTGCAGAAGATAAACTTATTGATTGTGTACTACGAACGCATCGACTTAGCCTTATCTGAATTGTTTGTTTTATCGTTTATGCGTTCGAAATCAGAACAATCTCACGTTGCATGTGCACACGATATTATTACACCTATATTTATCGCTCGAAACTACGAGAACGGAAAAAGCCCAAATCTACAATTCTTTCTGGAAGGCTTCCATTGTGCTGATGGTTTGTATCTTGATACTTGTTCTCAGATTAAATTATTCACCTTGAAACATGTTGAGCCCGATTTCAGTGATAACTTGCCTTGCATCTTGATCAACAATCCTATAACGCGTAATCTATGAAGTTTTCCATTTCCATTTTACGTTACCTAATGTTGGGCCTATTAAATCCACAAAAATACCATAGATACGTTCTTGGAGACATTAAATGGTAATCCATCACTTACTCTCGGTTCGATTTTTAACCGAACTGGAGACTTAGTTTCAAAATTCCCGAGCATGACATGGAGTATGAATAGGTGCAGCAAATTGATCTCGGCTAATTTCGTCTGAATTTGATATTTCAACGATGAGAGCGTATCTAATTGACAAAAAATTCAGAGGGAATCGTATACTTCTTTTTGGATTTCATGAAAATCACTATTAAATGCGTTAGCTCGCTTCGGGCATTAGGGGAACTCGTCGACTAACAAGGGAAGTCCGGAGGGCCCGATTCACCAAATCTCACCAAACTCATTTCACAGCCTCGTACCACCTGGAATATGAAGAATCCAGAGTAACTCCGTCAAATGAGCCTGCTGTTCGTAGCTACTAGTAAAAACGTCAGCATTGTTCATATAGGCCCATGTTAAAAATTGATATATATATATATATATATATATATAGATATACTGGCAATGCTGCTGTTTTTGCTTGTAGCTCTGAACAGGGGGCCCATTTGACAGAGTTGTTCTGGATTTTTATATTCTAGGTGGTATGAGACTGTGAAAAAAGTTTGGTGAGATTTGGTGACTCGGACCCCAAGGACCCCCCTTGTCAGTCGGCAAACTCTTATTCAGTCGTTGTAGAGCAAAACGAGACAGACATACCCTCTAGTGCCAAAAATGGGCTTGCAACCGGAGTGCGGTAATTTTTTTTTGCAATTTTTCCGCAATTTTCTGATGTAAGGGTACTTACAAAATTGCAAAAAAATAGTATTCACGCCTCGTTCATGAGGTTTCTTGCTTCCGAGCGATTATTTCGACCTTCGCCTACGGCTCAGGCTGAAAAACAGTCGCTCAGAGACGAGCTACAACCTCGTAAATTCGGTGCGAAATGTACTATTTTGCCATTGTATCGAAATTGTAGTAGTGGGGTTGTCATCCCACTATTACAATTTCCAAATGAGAAAATCGTGGTTCTATTATTCTATTCATTTTTCAAAAAATTTCGAAATTTGGAACAAACGGCTCATTTGTTATTATCCAATATGTGAATAAAAGACGGGGCTCGAAATGATTCGACTATGTACAGAATTGTGTTTTACCCGCTTATACTTGGTCCCCTCCAGGGGATATTATCGATTTTCAATAATTCGTGATAGTTTTATTGTAATGTATCGAAAAAATATGAAAGTATTCTGAAAAATTTCTGTCACTACATCGAACAAAATGAAACACCAATGGGGTCCTCAAAGTGGAATCATGCGATAACAAAAAGAAACAATTTCAAAAATCCAATTTTCTCATTTTTACCGTTTTTCCACCTCAGAAACACATTCTGATGGAAAAATAGTACATTATGCACTATCCCGATACCAGGGGCAATTTTTTAGTGACTTCCATGTTTTGCTGAAGAATAAAGCATAAAGTAACAGACTCATTAAACAAGGCTTTGAGATATCTCGGATGAGATAAACTGTCGGTAAGAGTTGATTATCTAAAGGGCGCCCGATTGAAAATCGATATCTCCAGATCAGCGGCGCTCACTGCTTCAGTTAGTTGGGGATTCACACACGACAATCGAGATACGCAGATAATTAGAACTGGAAAGCTTAGGCTCGATAGCGCGATACGTGTCAGCCCGGCAAAGTACGAACGCGAACGTGCCTCTCGACGGATCCCACGGGATAGGCAAGTATCGGGCATGAAATTATCGGGAAACGCTCGTGTCGAGGGCGCTAAAGCCTGATGTGTATCCATCTCTTCTCCGGACTCGAGGGACGGACACGACGGATCTCGCTCGCTTTCGACTCTGATGATGGCTTGATGTGCGCGAGGACTGTATCTCGTTATTACGTTGCACATACTTCGCTCGTCGAAATCAAACGATTGACCTGGTCCGATGAGTGCGCTGGATATTATATCGTCCAGAGGAGGCGCCCAAGCGTGACGAATTGCACAGCATTGCAACTGGCAGTGGCACTCCCAGATGCGTGCGATTTAGACGAAAAGTTCGGAGGCCATGCAAGGACTATTGTAGTCTTGTAGATGCCGATTCGTGACAAACATTTTCTTTCGAAAACTGCGAAACATGTTGGATTCCCTCTGCACGGTGAACAAGCTATTAGCCAATAGTTACTACAGCCAATACTTGTTTTCGGAAGAAGCTAATATCCTTCTTTAAAAAGAAGTAAAAAAAACTCGACTTCTTCCGTAATTATGCGAAATCACACTATTGCGGTGTTTAGAAAATTTCATCCCTGAAATTCTTCTAATCCTCGTGCCGACTTGGGCGAAAAAAGTGTGGTCAGGTCGGGGTTCCTATGCATAGGTATCCCGTGCATAACAGAATAATCCATGACCGAATTGAATTACAAAAATTAGCCTTCTAGCGAAAGTGTTAATCTCAGAAGCTATAAAAAAGATATTATGAAGTTTGAATCCAATCAAAGCCATGGTTGTATGGCGCGATCTCAGAATCGTCATTATGCATGCTGGAATAGATTTGGAAAAACTTTTTGAGGTCCTACGATTTGTTAAAAATGACGCTGACGCACAAAAATCAGAGACTATTAAAATTGCATAATGAGAAAGTGGAGGAGAAGAATGAAAAATGTCGAGTTATCGATTATTTTGCCATTGTTTCTATGCTAAGGTCGAAATTCATACCGGGTATTCAAAGGATCGTGGGATGACTGTTTTCAACTATTTCATTCGCTATAAATAATTTTAATGGTCAACAGAGTAGCGTGAGCAATTTTGCACGAAAGCGAATCACGAATTGCAGCCTTGTCTCGGATAGCCTTTTAGCCACTGCTGAATTCTATGGTCTTAAATATAAACTCTTCACTCCCTATGAATTTCAAAAGAATTCTTTGTATTCCCGAGGGATATAGAAAACTTTTTAGATTTCATTTGAAAAAAATATCAATCTCCTTTAACAAGGAGGGGGTCAGGCCTTTGGATCACGGATTCCCCTGAAACTCTGGGAATAATCTTCTTTTGGCACAGACTGAAGATACCCAAAACCGCGCTTGCCAACGCTCAAGCGTTTCTGAGCTACAGCATCCGACCTATTCATAAAAAATGGTATATATAGATATATTGTAATGCATATGTTTCACCCTGTAGCTCAAAAATGCTTGAGCGTTGGCAAGTGCGGTTCTGGGTATCTTCTTTCTGTGCTAAACGAAGACAATTCCCAAAGTTTCAGGGGAATCCGTGATCCGAAGGCCTGACCCCCTCCTCGTAAGCAAAATGCGTCTAGCTCCGATTTGACGCAAGATACGCATACGTAGTAGGTATCATCCGAAATATCTACACGAGATCTAACGAAATGCACCTTGAACATTTTTTTTATGGCGGTTATGGACGTCTTTTACGAACAAAAAAGGAAAAAATAGAGAAATGAGTATTTTTGGGTATGAGCAGGAATTTAGGCGTCTCAAACGAAATCCACTGAAAAGCCAAGGAATTTGACTTCTGTACACCAAGTATTCAACTTTCGTTCCTAGGCCGGTCACCCCCGGGCGTCGAGCAGAGATCCGCTCTGCGCTCAGGCAGAAGCCATTTCCGAGCGATAAGTGATTCGGGAATAATGTATAGCCCTCTACGCCAACTACCAAACTTTGGTCTGGCCACCAGGACCCGGTCAAACGCAACCCTCACTTAGTGAAGAGCTGGGATTCGTCTAGACTTTCTTCCAGTCCAGGAATCCCTCGGTTTCCAAAAGAGAAGATTGATATGATATTCCACTCGTATCAAATTACATCCTCGAGAAATATGAAGGGTTTTTCCATGGGGGTATCAATATGGAATGAAAGTCCTTACTTAATCTTAGAACTGATTTAAAAATTTAATAAAACAGTCCGAGACGGGGCTGCAATATGACGTCAGCTTTCACGCAGAGTTGCCCTTACGCAAAATGGAGTTGAACAAATTTTTCTAGGAAATCGTCCAGGAGCTGCGATCTCAAATCGTACGTTACCCACGTTTCTAATCATTTCTGTATCATTTTGATGGTAATGCTTGGCTGAAGAGTTCTCATCATCATCACAACAGAGTTCTCGTACCTCATTCTCATGTCGCACGAAGCTTTCGCGGTGAGCTTCAATTGTCGAAGTAGTTTCATCTGCATTAGTTTTAATAGCAAAATAACGATTTCTATCGATGATTTGATTGATGAGTGACTGAAACTTTCGCGAATGCTTTAAGGTCTCATAAGACATCTTGGCGGTAGTTGATTTTTCCCGAATAGGGCCGAACCAGTTCCTCACAGCTTCGTCGCTCTCATGCGATTCGGACCGTATACGTAAACTTGCGCAGTGCTCGGACCACCCTCACATCATCTTTCTCTTCATCAACGAATAGGTTACATCTTCGTGCTACTGTGCAGATGTGAACCAAGTCATATAGCTTGAATCATATGAAAACAAGAGTGACGTCTGAGATGTTAGTTAGAAGAGACCATATTTTGAGGTTAGGAATCCACAAGTGTGATCGCCGCTCGGACCTCTCTTTCTTTTTCTTATGTGTTGAGAGAATGGGCGGGGCGCCGAATTCGCATGAGAATGACGAAGTTGTGGGGACCTGGTTCTCCTACTCGGAAAGAATCATCAACCGCCAAGTTTACATCTACCTCATTCTCAGCTCATGTGAGACTCTAATATCATTCTTGGGGTAGTAATTACAAAGAACTAATAACTGATGAATTTCGTAGTCAAAAATTGAGAATCATCTTCGTCAAAAGTAGCAAGAGTAAGGAAGCTACAGTTTGGGGTCGCGGGAAAAAGACATAACTCGTTTGGGGCACACAAGCATGTGGAGGAAGAAGGTATAATGAGAAATCGCTCCATGACACTTCTACGTTACAATTAACACACCCGTTCACTAAAGGCAAATGCTAACTCGACACTAGTTTGTCCCATGCATTCTGTGAGCATTATATTCTTTTTCTGATATTGCCTCGGGAGTAGCTCCAGCGCTTGAGCTGTCTAATGAAAGGTTCAGCCAAGGAAGTCTGAAATATGAACTTTGAGAAATGACAGTATTTTGACAATTTTCAAGAATATCTCCGAAAACCTACGTAAACCAAAACATGCCAGTCTTTAAAAGATATGAGAGTATGATGAAGCCAAAATTCACAATAAAATTCACGATAAATTTTGGAATGAACTGCAGCATGTGACAAAAAATCACGAGAAAAATCTAATTGGAAATATGCCGTCTTGATAAGTCAGTATTGGACTTTGGCAAACATGGTCATTAAAAAAAAAATCGGCGGAATGAGTGATGAGTATGGAAGAAAAACGCAAAAGAGAAAATTACAAAAAGAGAAAGAGTAAGGTTCGCAAAGATGAGAGGTAATGTGGCAGCTTTCTAGAGCAAAGTGAGCTGCTGGCCGAGTCGTTGAGTCGTGTTATATCTAGTTTATACGACGTACATTAGGCATGAATGGCATCTACTCTGCGCGCTTGAATGAGACCAATTTAAATTTCTTTAGACTGCTTAATCGCGTAGGAAGTCACATCAACCTCATAGGTGATACACAAGGCGTACCAAGAACCAACACCGATATGCGTCAAAAATCTTCAATGGCCAACAAACAAGTGTGGTGCCCTAGAATCGAGAAACCCATCGATCATCAATTTGCGGTATCGTCAAGTTGGGTAACTTTGGTACAGTGGGTGCAACTTTGGTACACCCCTGTAACTGTTCCGGGACGAACTACAGGTGGATAATGGTACAATTTGACCACATACTATATCAACATATTGAAGAAACCATCGTTACATTGGGGTACTTACAGCGTTTGGAATTTTAGTGAATGAAAAACAGGGGGAAAACTATGAAAAAGTGTACCAAAGTTACCCCACTCTAGGTAAGAAGCATGATTCAATAGACCCTCCTATGACAGCTTCTTTTCATCTCATCTTGAGTCGAGCGATGGCCTGTGAGGTTTTGAAATGTTTCAAACAGCTCAAAATAAGACTTCTGAACGATTAAAATGAATCCACTCGCATAGTGGTGAGTAGAATCGAAATATCTTGTAAGTGTACCAAAGTTGCCCGGTCGGGGTCTAACTTTGGTATGTATATGTTACCGTGAATGTCCGAAATCAGTGAATGTTGGGCAATCACTAGTGAATCTGCAGATTCACTAGTGAATGTCCGGTATAGAATCGCAATTCGGGTTTTCACTAGTGATTCTCAAGATTCACTGGTGCACATCGGTGAATGTCCGAACTCACCCTCTTGACATAAGTCGTAGAATATAGAAATGAACTTCAATCATCAACCGGATTTCCGCGCAGTCAACCGACCCGTCGATTCTAACCCGTAATGTCAAAAATTTCTCATGTAATTCTAAGTGTCATCACAGTCTCGATTAATGTAACAAATAAAAGAAAAATTTATATTTACATGTCTTTTCAACGCCATGATCTGTACAAACGCGTAAGGTAGCGAATTTTAGTTCTGTTCCAATTTGTATCAACATGCGTTAATCTTTGTGAATCATGTAATATATGTGTGCCTAATTTGCCCCCACTACTTTTGGTTTGCTCGCCATTCTAGCTCATCCCAATAATTTTCAACGTACTTCAGTTCATTTCAAAGCTTCTTTCAAGACCTTCAAAATGAGCTAAGGTACGTTTGGTTTTAATAAAAGGAGAGCCGAGCTATCTTGATTTTTGCACAGAAAGATTTTTCGCGAGTTTTTCACAGTGTGTTCCTAATTTGCACCCACGGGGAAAAGAGGCCTATTTTCATGGGATTATACGGGTTTTTCGTGAAAGCGGGATATCTCGGCTCCCAGGCCTCCAAATAAGACGTACTTTAGTTCATTTCGTAGCTTTTTTTACCTCTTTTCAAAACTTTTAGGTTAGATTAATGTTTTTGAATGGAGTGAGGATCGAGTTTGAAAAAAGACTATGAGGGCAAATTAGGAACACTGGGCTATTTTTAGTGTAGAATCGGATAGAAATCGAATTTTGCAATTCGGCAAAAAGTATTTCAAAGTTGGGACAAAAATGAAGGAAGTAAGCTAAAGAACGCTGAATAATTGGTACAGTAAAGTGGTAAAGTAATAATTGGTGGCAAATTAGGCACAGTTACTTTGACTTTGGGTTATATTGAATTGTTTAAACCCAATTCCGATCTTGTTTGATTTTCAAAAGTTAATTTTTGATTCGATTCGGACATTCACCGATGCACACCACTAAATCTTGAGAATCACTAGTGAATGTCCGAAGTCAGGTGCATATGACATACATTCACTGGCTCTATTAGAGAATCTTAGGATTCACTGACCTCGGATATTCACGGTAACATAATCACTCCTTTAACTGCTAATAGCTCCAGCTTAGACACATCAAATTGAACTTTGTAGCCCGTCATTCGAAAACTGAGACTGTAAGCTTTCGATTGACTACTAATAGAATTGGGTTTCGTCAATGTATGTTGGAATGCCGAGACAAACAAAATAAAAAGTACCGAAATCGTACCAAAATTACCAAATTTGACGGTACTCTATAGAGCAGAGATACCACGTGAATTCTGACACTTGAAATATCAATATCACTAGACCTGATTTTTGCTCGGTGGATGATCATTAATTTTTTAAATGAGAAAGATTCATTTCGACCTTCAAATGCTCATGCAGTCTAATATTGCAAAGTGATAACAAATCGGAATCACAATGCACCGTGTAGTAATCTCTGTAAGGGCGTGGTTTTTCTAGATACATTTATAAGATTCTATTAGAGATCTGTACACAAAAAATAATAACTGAATAGAATCCACATCAACAGCAAGGGATTTCCAGGAATTAACAAATTTATTTCAGAATACTACCGGAAATCTTGATCAGTTAGTCACTATGGTGCGCTCGCTGTTTTCACTAAAGTTTAATGATTTCGAATCGAGGTTCGTAGAAGATTATGAAATTCAAAAAACCAATATTGAAATCCTCGTTTTTGGTCAACTTTTTGCCCCGTGCCAGGATGGAACTTGAGTTCTCAAAACAAAAGCGAGGTTTAGAACTACTCATTTGATGAATTTAAAAGAAATACAGGTGAATAAACATACTTGACAACTACAGACACCCTTCACCAAAAACCGTAGACAGTGTCATGGAACTGTGTTCGATGATGTAATTGATGGCGGTATATGAATAGCTACGCGAAAATTTCGATATTTGGGTGCCGAAAATGTGGTGACTCACTTTCAAAGATCTTAAGGCGATGCGGTCACCGGGACCATGGACCTTGAAAATACACCTTATATAAAAAGTTTGATGATTCAAAGTGTGAGACGAGTTGTCGAATACTTGTAATTGTCCAACTTGTATTCCTCAATCCGTCGCTTAGCCCAAATCATAAGAGAATCGGAGAAAAGTCGGAATAACTTGGACGCGGGAAGCTCCTAACCTATAATATACGCACATTTTCATTCCCAACTTTCTCCGAGTCTATTGCAATTTGGGCTTAACGAAGAGCAGACAAATCTAAGTTAAATGATAACAAATATTTGTGCGCTCGTCGTTTAGCCCAAATCCCAACAAAATCGGAGAAAGTTGGGAATGATTTTCAGGTTGCACGGTGACCGCATCGTTTCGACTCATTAGAATACATGGAGTACAAATTGAAACCAAATTGCGCACAAATATAAATATTTTCACTCATCTTTACCATAAGAGTAACACGGAACCTGACATTTTGAAGGATGACACGCAACATTACAAGTTTCCACAGAACTACTCATGTATGATGTGGCATCTGTCACAATTTAGACTTGGGTGATTCGATTTTGTCAATGTTAGGATAAACGAATTCGATCCGATGATCATAGCGTTGTGTGGATACCATGACCATGGTCAGAACCTTCCAAGAGCTTCCACGGCTTGGGAAGCCAAAATGTTTACGATGATTGATTTACTTGATATTCTAAAGAGGTGATTCTAATTCACGCAAATATAGCAGGATGTTATTCAGTCCCTTTTTAGATTGATTTTGATCTCCGCTTGTTGTCATTTGTGTTGAAAATTCTAAACGTGCAGATGGAAAAATTCTGAAAATCAACAAATATCCATTCTTTCAAATGACAACAGTAATGGATCGAGATACTTGGAATTTTGTTGAATTCACTCTGAATTCTCTAACCATTGGAAAACGCTCTCACTCGGTGCGAGACCCACTGCGGATGTCTATTGTGTACTGAACAAACGATATCTCTAATATTTTGTGATAGCTTTTGAAAGATGCATCGGAAAAATCTAAAAAAATTCAAGAAATCTTCCGAACATCTCAAGATTGTGTTGGCCTACAGATTATTTTCCAAGAGAAGTTTATAATTCAGCCAAAAAATTTAACTAGAAAAATCTTTGTCATTAGAATACTAACAATTCCATCATTTCAACGCTAATGCTGACTGTTCCAAAGATCAGAATGTTATCCAGGAAGCTGAAAGTTGGTTCAGCATTGAGCAGGGATACCGAGAAGAATAGCGATGAAATGAGTTTAATATTGCTCCATCCAACGTGTTCTCACTCGTCATATAGCTCAAGTTGCTCTGGTGATAACTCGTTCGACGAAAATGAGAAATTTTCATCACTGGGAGATGAAAGAGTTTTTTTCTTCATGGAAACCATAACCTCAAAGTTAGCAATGTAAGAGAGGAATGCATGGGTGAGTGACCCTGAAACTATTTTTTTCACATCAAAACATGTATTCTTGAAGGATTTTCTTGATGGGGTTTCGCTTCAGCCTTGATTTCAAGCTTTGATTGGAATGAAACTATTCAAGTTCTTCATCAAGCATCATCAATAACACGTGGGCTTTTTGAACAAGCAGGGTGGTAAGGATTTGATATCTGTAGAAACATACCAGTGATCGGTGGATATTGTTGGTGATTTAAGTAACCTGTTGAGATGGATATAACAATTAGACGTCGATATGAAGGTCGTAAACAACTTTTCAATATTCTTATAATACAAACAGTTGGCAAGAAGCTTGACGCATGATAGTCTTATGCTAGCTTTCATGCATCTTTATGTTGACTTTCAAACTCATGCCAGGTAAAGGATTGAGTTAGTTGTGAGAATATCCCTGATTGACAGAGACTAAAGTGACAACCTGTGAATCGCACTATACAAGGTCTATCTCAGACTCATCTGATGATCAAACAAGCGTGACTTGAAGAAAATATTGAGCGAGTGCTAACATATGTACTCAGTAAATCTCGAGCCTAAGTTATCCTCATTCCTTGGATCTCTCTTTTATCTAGCATATCAGTTTCAAATTGAGTTAATCGAAAGTACCAATCTCCAATCTTATGCGCTCGAATCCTCCAATGGAAACGAGGAGGGTTTCAAATTTCAAGAATTTGAGGCATCCGAAGATGGCAGAGCTATTTATTAGCGTTGATTCCATCAGTGATGAAGTCTATCTTAGCATTGAGGAAATTTATTTGGATTAGAAGTAACTGCAGTAATTTTTCGTAAGCATGTGTGTGATGGTGCAAGAGATTAAACGTCAGAGCACGCATGCCATGAGACTTTAACTGAGCTAACCTTATTCTTCTGATTGAGTGAATTAACCTTTGAATTTTGTGTTACAGCAAAAGTCTAGATCAGAGATCGCGTGAAAAGGCATTGTTAACGCTAGCGGAAGTTGGTAACTTATACGATTACGCGTTGCAAAATTCTTGTAAGGGTTCAATTATTCTCCATGAAACATTCTTATCCGGTAGAAGAATTGCCAAAATATGAGACTTTTCTTCGTTGGAATCTTACATCTTTCTGAGAATTAAGATCAAAATTTCATTTCTCTGTAATTGTGAGTGACACTTGTGGCACGAGACCGCACAAGCAAAAATAGTTTACCGATTCAGTCTACGATGAAACTCTGAGATAATCGTTGTGAATGCCACGTGGAACCCCAATCTCGACCAAATCGCTTGATTGGATTTTTCTGATTTTGATATCCCTTTCGAAGATTTGGATCAGAATTCGAATTTGAAATTTTGAGGACTTCTTCAATATGGAATTTTTTAAGGAGATTTTCTCTCACTTGATCACTTCCACAAGAAAACAGTTGTTACGAAAAGTTGAGTAACAACGTACTGGAGTTCCACAAGAATAGAGCTATGCAATTTGTGCTAGTTACCCGCAATGGCATATATTTATTTTCTCAGAGTTCTGATTTCCATGTAATGGCACTTATTCTATTTTCAAGTCACCTCAGTTCCACGAACTTACGAAGCTTTTCTGTCCAGATTTATGAATATCATAAGCAAAATCCCCATAGATTTTGGACCCGGGCCTATTCGACCAATTGCAAATTCATTCTGAAAATCATGCAGACAAATTGAGTAGCAAAGATACACGACACACAGAAGAGAGGAAAATCTGTCGAGTAGTAGAACTAAAAGCACCTGAAATATCCTCGGTAAGGATAGGCAAGGAACCAGTAATTTTCACATGAATATTGAGGAATGCGTCAAAATGAGAGGCTTTGTGTGACGAGGCATCTGACTTGCACACTATGACGTGACAAAAACTTGGGTGAGTATGACACAGCCTTTCGTCGATCAAACAATGATTTGCAAGTCGGTGAATTGTGCACTCGGCAGATGTAATTCGATTCATTTGGATTTCATCTGCGGAATGGCTCGTCATTTGTCCAGACATACGTAACCACTCGGCCACTTGGACGACGAACAATTCACACCGCGAATTTCTGTCACTGAAACGATCACACTTCTCCATGCACTGCATAATTGTGCAAATCTGCTCGAGACCTCAAGTGTACAAATTCCATCCAAGCAGTTGATGACCCATGATGTTTTTTTCTTTTCGAATTAGAGATCGAGGCAGACATTTTATGGTGTCGGTGTGCAAATTCAGCGAGTGACTTGAATGACGGCATCGAGCATGTATAAGCAAGTATCAAAGAATTGGGCCAGGGATAGAGGAAGCGCTCGAGCGTCAATGCGAGAAACGGAGTTGGGCTGCGGCACTGATGCTATACGATGACGACGACGATTGCTCTTGCAAATTATCATGATCAGAAATGGACCCAGTGAGTCTGAATATTGCAAGCCGTGCAGATGCGGCAACGTTCTCGGAGCTTGCAAGCTTGGATGAGAGCTTTCGGCTGCGGCACAAACAAAAACACAACAGCAGCGGTGGCAGCAGCGTCAATCGAAGCACAAAATCGAAACGATCGGTTTATAGGCGCGTTGCGATGAATCAAAAAGGGACCACCAACCTCCTCCTAGGTTGGACGTGGAATCCATGATGTCAAAGCCGTTGTCGCACACATACTACATTGCCAACTACTGCGAAGTCGGAGACGCTTTGCGGCGCGCGCGAGATGGATTGCTGGTGGCGGTGCGGCACGGGCGGGCCCCTTCCCTTCTCTGTTCAGCTTATATACAACACACCTAACAAACTGCAGCGTCCCTGGCCCCTCTTGTCACCGGTACTGTCCCTTCTCGCTCCAATACCTCTGCCGCAAGCTCCATCACTCTCAATCATCAAAAGCTGCCTGCTGATGCTGCTTCACTGCAGTTGGTACTGCTGCAGTTGCGAGTAATGCAAAGCTCGCTGTACGGAAAGATCACAAACTGCGAGTGCAGCTTTGACGATTCTTCCAGCTGTATGGATCAATGCCTCGATTAATGAGGTGTATATTCGAGACACGAGACAACACCAGCCCTGAGTTGATCAGTCAACGAATCTTGTCAATCAGAGATGACGTCTGCTACACTTATAGATGGCTTCTGAAGCAATATGCCTTGACGCTCGAGTTCTGTTGGCGCCACTTGAATGGGCATCATGGATCTCGACGAGGTACCGAAATATTCAATAACGTACCATAATAACATTTAAATTTGAGTCTGCACACCTCAAGGTGCACCAAGAAAGCAACTTTGTTTGCATCCATTGCAATGTGAATCTTGACTTAAATTCTAAAGACAGTATCCAGGTTTGCTCAATATTGATCATGTTCAAACATTTAGAATTATCTCATTCAATTGTTATCTTGGTAATTTTGCACGAGATTCTCTTAATTGTGTATTCTGAAAGGATATTTGGATAGTCTCTGCGAGTTATTCAATCCAGAGAAAACTGTCATTTCGGACACTTTCCGGAGAGGTTCATCGGTTTATGTTCGACATATCAGTAAATTTGAAACGTTGTGCGCTAGATGAAGAGTAAGTTTGTTTCTGCACATCGAGGCGAGACTTATATGCCGAGTTAAACTAATACTCATGTGAGTGTTTGCGCTATGACACGAACTTATTGGCTGCTAATTTTGTTTCGATTATGAAGTTAAACATGGCGCCCAGTCTCGAATTTGCAGAAGAAGTGGATGTTACGAACTTCGAGAGCAATGTGGTGTACGCAAAGCTATCAAACTTTCCAAGAACAGCAATACAACTGTGTCCTGTATACTTTGAAAAACGAAACTGAAGTCATTAAACGATTTGGATGTAGCAATGTGACTATTCTGGTTGAGAGCATGGTTCACAACTAAATGAAACAACGTTGGAGCGATTCCGTGGAGTTTGGAGTGCCTGTATCCCAGTTTCAGGGTCTATGATTCAATAAGCAGTGTTAGAAATTTTACAGTATTCAGATCCTAATTTCGTGTTTGTGGCATCTAACGGATGACTCGATAAACTCCGCATAAGTTTGGAAGATCACTTCAATCCGTGCATAAGGAAGCTGCTGCAGGGTCTGGGGAGATCAAGTCCGCTTGAGATAGTTGCCTACCAACCATCATTAAGCCTTATCTACTGGTGATTGTTTGAACTTCATAATAATTAAACTCTCAGTCGAAGTCTTTCGGGTTGCATATGTGAAAGAGGTGAAGTATAATGGGTGACCCTATGGGTCATATGTATATGAGTCGAGGGTCATGACATAGATGGGTCGGTCCCTGGTATGTTCCTGGTATAACTTTGGTATGTTGAGTACAATCAATAAGTGGATATTCATGAATCTCAGTCAGACACCAATGGTTGAGAATGTTGGGTATTTGGATATCGATGAAACGAAAAAAATTAGAGACGATTGGAGAAATTTCGATGTAAAAACTCCTTTGGAAGTACTTCTTAGCTTTGCTGAAGATTTTCGTACGGTTGATGCCATGAGCAAGATATGATCTAAGTGCTGTTATGATCGAGAACCTATTTGAATGCAGTCATTCAAATGCGAGGTGCTGGAACAGATCCGAATGAAGAGTTCAATGTAATATCGGCCAAGATTGAATGACTCATGCCATCTGTTGTGGCATCTGATGGAAAGAAGGTGGTGATCGTAAGGAGAATTGAGGAAGACCATCCTCTCGGAATGAATTTACGATCATGAGTGTTGTACGAGTTCCGTGGACTACCAAGCTCCAACGTAACATATCTGCCCCCTTAAAGTATCGAGTTAACTTAAAAAACAGCGGGGCTTAGACCATTCGAAAAACGAGAAATTCCAAGTCAAGTCAGTAAATTTGATCACTGCAAGAAGGCCAATGTTGAGCTCCATCTCAATACTATCAATACGAGAATCTCAAACTCGAAATGACAGGGCAGCAGTATGCACTGCTGTATGACATATGTGCGAATTTTCAGAAGACCTACAATAAAAAATGCCCTGAAACGGTGCTCAACAATTCTGATTTCATAAATCATATGGCTCTCATTGTCATTGATTGTTCTTAATAACACGAGGCAATAAAAAACGGTGCAGTCAACGCATGCTTGGAGTTTCAGACAAAGGGTAAGTCTCAGAAGAAACATTAGATTACTGTCTGACTCCGCATGACAGAATGATGCAGTACAATTCTATCAGTGGAGCTGGTGGAGAAGTTGACGTAAATTTCATGCGAGCGTGAAATGGGGGAAGGGGGTAGTCGTAATTAGCTAGAAGAGTATATTTGTAGCCTCTCCTACTGGTTCTGAAATCCATGTATCCTGGTCCAGAAACCACTGATCCAGGCAAAAGTAGTCCAGAACTCTCCTAGCTTCTCTACTCATGTCCGACTAATCATGATTAATACTACTCATTTCGAAAACCTTTGTAACAAATTTCAGGTATTTCGATAACAATACCAGTAATCTGATCGGAACGCATTGTATCGAACGAAATCGTCAACACCATTGTGTCACAGTACAACCCTGAGTAGCGGACACCTCGATATATCTGACACTTTTCGACGCTTGATTAGGGTTCCATTGGTTCTTCACCAAACTCTTGTAACAGCGGACAATTTTTGTTAGCAAAATGTTTCAATTTGGTGTGGTTTTACCATAATTGCAGTAGTGGGAACCCGAAACCCGAGTTATTCTCAAACACCAAAAACTCGAAAATGGCAATTGAGTCACGCTAGAATTACTGCGGTTCTCAATGCCTAATTGCCAGTGATCAATACAGCAGTTGAATCTCTATACGAGTATTCACTTCGTCTGTCAAACAAGAGAAATTGTTTCGAGCCGTCCTCGTCGATCCTTTCTCGCGTTTCAGAATAGACCAAAGTACACATGGCTCAGAATTGACTACCAAACCGGGTTGACTTGCAACATCTTTTGACTTTCAGTTTGGGTTTCTCTACAATGCAAGGTCATTTATAAACTTTGCAGTACCGTAAACCAGGGTGACTTTGAACACCGAAAGTTTTCCCGAAGAAGATTGTAAGTGACGTAACTTTCTTCTGTGAGCTCTGTCAGGGTCCTGCAGGAGGTCATTTTGAAGCTCAGGGTCTCTACTTTTATCGTAAAAAGGCAAGAGAAGTATAAAGTAACTTAAACGAGCTCGTTTTTTCACTTGAAACGGAATGAAAATTTATGTCAATTTTCTTTACATCACAAAAATCCTCCTGAACGAGTGCTTTAAAGGGTTCCAACGCTCTCAAAATTTAATCCAAATTGTTGGCGAGGATATTTTCTTGAAGGAAACCCATTGCCGATATTGTTTTGAGTCAGCAAAGCATCTGCACACCGATAACAACGGACGACAGTTGTTTCCTCGGCTGGATCGGGGTGACTTTGTAACATAGTACTGTATTGTTTGAATGTCCTCGTGAGGTTCTATCGTGACACTCGCATTTTATAACCATTTTCAAATCTCCTCAAGCTGTAAGGTTTCTATCTCAGGATAAAAAATACCGATTCTGTCCTGTATAAACTGATCGAAACCAATTTATAACTTTAGAAACGTGATCTCGCACTCTTCGACCACATCGCTATTCTCATTTCAAAGTGATATGACTAGTGAATTATTGTGAAATCTATCTCATTAAGATACGACATCTCTCCAGATCAATCAAATTTTCCTATCCATCAAGATTCCAATGCTCTAATTTGAATTTGTGGCGAATTGAAGAAGAGACCGAATCTCTTCTCAAGGCTGCAACTCATTGAACCGGAGAGCTCGCTATGTAGAAAACTTTTTCTTCTGTTATTCTGAAACGATTTTCGCTCCATCTACATTTTAACAATCTTTCAACGATACTAGGAGCACGATTCCTTGTGTTGGATATTTGAAATTGAATGGAAAAAACAAGTTTGTAAAACTGATGAAAATTATCCAATTGAAATCTATTCTCGCCTGATGATTCGTTCACAAAGATTTCATAATGGAAGTTCATTGTTTAACAAGTACTCTCTATTAATATAGTGTTGAGTTTCTCCAACTGCTTTCCAAATTAGTTTCGAAGATCTAATGTATTGTGATATCACTATGACCAATTCATAGAAATCATTTTCTGCTCGAAAGTTCATCATCATCTCATCATTTATATTCTCAACATCAGGCTCAAACAATTTGATTTTTCCTCCATGAGTTTTCAAAATACCCTGATCATCCAGTATTGCCATCGTGAGGATCTCATCTCGTGAGTTGTGACAACTGTTTTGAGGAAAAATCTGATCATTTTCAGAGAGTAAACATGTTTCGTCTTTCAATATGACCTCAGATTCTCGCGCTGATATTTTGCATCTTCAAATGATCAGTAGGAGTCTTTCGAGTGAGGGCATGAGACATACTTTTGACAGTGCACGGATGCACTCTGGACCAGATTCGGGGAGAAAGATGATCTAAATAGGCATGAGCGCTCGCCTCAAGTCGCTGTTATTATTGGGATTTGAGTGTTACAAAGTCAACCCGGTTTAGGGGGTGACTTTGTACGGCCAGTCTTTTGCGATTATTCGAAAAATCACTCAAATACAGAGAAAAATAGCTACACCAATTTGTTGCTGGAGTCAAGACTGACATTTTGACCTATTATAAGGTCATGAAATGTGCTCGCGTCGTAGAAAGATCCAAGCCGGAAGTACAAAACTGTTCCAAAGTCATTCCGGTTTGCGGTAGGTCAAAATGTCAGTTTCGACTTCAGCTACAACAGGGTGTAGCTACTTTTCTCTCAACTTGAATTATTTTGCAGATTATCGCAAAAAACAGGGGTGATATGTCAATTCTTATGCCGACAGCGACTGAAATGTACAGCAGCGACGAATATTAGGTTGCTGAACCTTGATGCTTTAGAGAAATGAGATTTACAGTCTCTGCCTCTGATGTACTTGAGTAATCAAAAAGCTTGGATAATACGGAAGAAAGTCGCTGGCAAGGAGCACCCAGGTGTTGTGGGCCTCGGATTTGGCTGAAAATCTGGAGATAGTCTCCTTTTACCATCAAAATGAGAATCCCAGAGCCGCATTTGCAAATGCCCAACCGTTTTTAAACTATAGCCTATGGCATTAACATTGCCCATATGAGCCCATTTTCAAGAAAGATATATATATATAGATTAGATACACTCGTAATGCTAATGTTATAAGCTGCTGCTCGAAAACGGTCGGGCATTTGCAAACGTGGCTCTGGGTTTCATCTTTTGGCAGTAAAAGAAGACTATCCCCAGAGTTTTGTTGAAATCCGTGTTCCATAATCCCTGGGCATTTCTTGTGAGTATCTGTTGGATTCAAATAAGGTAAACTCCGTAGATTCATCAATGAAATGCATCTGAGACGCTTCGTGACCGTAAAAATGAAGCACCAATCCTACATGCCAGTCCGTTTTAACAGTCGATTCCAAAGTTATAACTTGTTTTTCCTCATTCTTCCGCTTCGATCCCGTTGGCTAGGATCCTTTCGTTATGCATTGATGTACTACTACATCTCAGGAAATGGTGGACCAAAAATGTCCATCTCAAATTTATCACGTTCTAGGAGTAGACTGATTGAGATGAGAGTGAGGTGATCACTTCCCGACAATTATTGACTGATGATTGACTGTGTTACAAACGAATGTGCTGAATGGCCAAGAATATTCGCACAATTGAGTGGATCCACGATGCCCTGATCTCTGACCGAACAATCCACAACTATCTCATGTTATTTGAGAAAAATACCCCATCTTTCGCAGGATTTCTCTCGTGATTAGATAACTTTCAATTAAACATCCTGTTTTAGAGCAGCTGACACCTGAGAGTATTATTGATAACACTCAGCATAAAAAGCGCTGATATAATTTGTACAATTAGGTGATAGTCTGTCTCAATGCCAATTAGTGTTGACTGAAACTCGGTCATTGTAGAAGCTCACTCCCCAGTATTTCACCAGTCTTGAATTTCACTTTGGGATGAAATTGACGTTGAACTTTTGTTAAGTGGGATTGAGCCAACAGGCTCCAGAAAAAAGAAGTTGTACGTGTCAGATGTTGAAACAATGTGTTGGAGATCAATACAATTTCGGCTCCAGAAAATGTTCATCTTCACTAGTCATCACAATTCAGATACAATAGATGTTGATTCTAGATCTTGTACATGGTAATGAAATATTCGGAATGCATAACATCACCTCAACAAAATTTGTGCACAAAAACTAGGAGGATTTTTGCTACTTGATACCTAACTACAGATGTCTCTGCGGGCTAACAAAGTGTGTTCATCTGAGGTGAGTTCACCCAATATTCCTGCACAATCTCAAAAATCACAGGGCACTTTCAGAACAGTATGGAGAATGACAAAAGAAGTCATTTGGATCAGCTTGAAACGATTCTTGGTTTTTTATCACGTCGTGAACGTGATGTTTGGCATTTTTTGGCTTAGCGCTCTTGAAAATCATTTTAGTAAAGCCAGTGTCAAACTCGATTTTCAATCCATCAGAAGTCGCTAACGGAACAAATCTTCAGGTACTTCGGCTTGTTGCCTCAAAACTTTTGGAACGTGATTTTTCGGATTAATGGAACTCAGATCTACATGCAAGGTTACTCATGAATGAGAGATGGTAGATAATCGCTTGTCAAGAACTGCTTATTTTGACTACGCGTTCGCGACAACTATTTTTTTGGACTCATACGGCGTTAATTCGACGATACAATGGTAGAAAAGGTGATGATTTGGACTGACGCAAAAGCTCGAATTACACACATTACATGCGATGATAGCCTTGTCTGCTCCGGTTTCCGTTCGAGTACCCGTTAGCCATTATTTTTGTTAGTAAGCTTGGCTTGTTTATGTGAGATAAATTAGCTCTCGTTTGGCTAAATTAGACGTGACAAAAGTGTGGCTCATTCGCTCCCACTCAATATCGTGGATATACACATTCGCAGAATTATTCATTTAAATCCTCGACAGAAAATGCGCATTTGCTCCTTTTCCATCGTCGAATTAGCGCCATTGTCCCCCCGTGGCACGCGATGGGACTACGCTGCCTATACTTATACACGGGAACACGGGAAGAGCAAACGCGCAAAAAAGCAGGAGAAACAAATGCGCGATTTTCTGTCGAGGCCCTATAAATTCTTACCGACTCGCGTTGGCTTGAAAAATACTCCCAGTGGTAATACCTATATCATATCGATTTACCTTAGTTCATTCTCAAGTTTTTGTATGTACAAGCTCTATAATAATAAATCAAGGTTTGAGAACATCAAATTTCGACAAATTTATGAACAAAACAAAAAAAAATAGAGGAAAGAGGGGTGACTTATCTTATCCTACACCAATCTTGATTTTGCCCAAAAAAAACTTGCATTGACCATATTTCATCTCTAATATTTGCTCATTCGTGTTGTATACCACTTGCACCCCGCTCACATATAATTTCCTGACCAAAATGAAATTTCGCATCAATAAAGTGGTTTGAAAAAAAATTCTATCCAAGGCTTGCTATAATGTAAGCACGCGTTCTCTTGTCTGGCTGCAACACGTTAAACAGCCTCGATTTGATATCTTATCATTTGGTCAAGAACGGTATCATAGCGTTAGATAAGCTTGAGACTCCCTTAAGTATTACCGTTGACCGTCGCAACGATTCTTGATCAGTTCCTCGCGGAACGTCGATCGCCGACGTTCGCAGTGGAGATAGTTTCCCAATTCCTAAACTAATACCTCACCCCATATCTACGATTTTGCAATTATTGCATCAATACAAGTCTCTAATAAAAGTATACCCTCACTGTACTGTGCCCGAGGAGCTCAAAAAAATCAGAACCAAAAACCGAAACAGACAATTGAGTTGAGTAGCTATTGCAGAATCTCTATATCATCGTCGCAGTTTTAGCAGCGGAGTATAGCATCGATCGATTAAGGTCGGCCGGCTATGGGAAAAAGGAAACACTCTCTTGGATTTCGGTTGCTCCTGGCACTGGCAATACCGACTCTCTACTGCCTCTATTCGAGCCTCGCGGGCGTAGGCGTGAGCCGTCGCCCTGCCAATGACGATACTGCTTCTGCAGAATCCAGAGCTGGACTACTTGGGGAGCTAAGTCTCAAATCTGAAGCTGCGGCCCGGCTACGGGCAAACTTTGTTGGTGAGTTAATTGGGAATATCGTCAAGTTTAATGCGAGCTATCGCGCGTGGTAAGAGGCGCTAAATGATAAGTCAAGTTCTTGACGAATTTTGGTTGTGTAAAGACATCCTGTCAAGGGTTCTGAATCAAGGACAGTGTGAGTCTCTGCCTTTGTCAAAAATGTTCGGGCTTCCGTAGTTCCAGCAGCAGTGTGATATTGCTTGGAATATTCTTGAAACCTCCTTGGAATCAAATCGAATAACAAGCACCGAGATTATAGCTATTTAACTTCATGATTGGGTTATTGCAGTCAAAATCCCATGAAAACTTCATATGCGACAATCTTGGAAAGATTCTATAAACTGAAATTCAACAAAATCTCTGGTCGCCTTCTCGAACATGTTGCTTGACAAAAACACGATCTGTTATGCGATGAATTACACGAATGGGATTGGCAAGAATGGTGGAAATTAGCAGAGAATCAAACATCTGAAAACTTTTAGTAGAGAAAATATCACGATTCTCATCATTCATCACTAATTCTACAAGAAAATCTTGCAAAGAAATCAAAGTCTTACAAGACTAGCTAAAAAAAAATGATTATTTTTAATTTGAACATCCATTGTAGTTTGACTGGGCAGCTCAGTTTTGTTATTTCAAGGTTGAAACAGATATGTAAATCAATTTGTTTTGTCAATTTCAAAGGTTCTTGACGTCTGGTGCAGCAGAATGATCCAAAAATTCAAATTCGATGACCGAGAATTATGAGAACGAGACTGTAGGTATTTAAATGCCAGAGCGTTGAACATACATAAATATCACCAAGCCTATCTTATTATCTCGATCCATTCAAACAAATTGAAAATCGAGAAGATTGACTTCTAAAAGAAATGAGACAATGGAAATTTCCGATGAAATTATATCAGTAAGGTGATCACGATATCATCGATAACAGGGTGACACGTAGGCCTGTGATATAATCAGCTACTAGACTATTCATTCAAAGCCAATACGTTTCTCGTAGATCAAAAAGCACAAGTGCATCGGAATCGATCTTCAATACAATGATTCAGGCGCACAGGTTCTTTCTGTAATCAGACAAGCAATCCTATCAAATCTATGAAACCTGGATTTCATTAGGCATGGAAACCACTCGTATCAGTCTACAAAATTGAGAAAATACCACTTTTTCCGGAGACACGTGTAAGAAGGAGGCAAGCCGGATAACTTTGAGAAGATGAAATTATTTCTGGGCCCCTCCTTAAAATTGAGATAAACAGTGTATATTTTGTTTTGCTCCGACGAAAAACAACACTTCAAAGTTCTACGTCACGATATCTTATCAATCGAATGATGATTCGATAACTCGTATCCAGATTTTTGTATCATTAGCTGACCTCATGCTCAACACCTTCAAGTGTTGGTGTCATGGGAGAACTTAGAAAGTGACAGGAAATTGAACACTGAAACTCAGACAAAAAAATCAAGTTTTGCGCAGAATTAAATTTTGCGTGTTAGGTGCATGAGGTAGAGTGAGGAATTCTATTCAAAGGTACATTCACTAATCGGATCACCAGACCAAGAGCTCACGTCTAAACTGTATCAGTCACCTAATATTGTGCTTAACGCGTTCACTGCGAGGGCGGAATCGCGACTCCGGTCTAGATTGCGAGAGAGTACAAATGAGCGCTTGAGCAGTTACGGGAGCCAAACCTTTTGGAAAATCATCAGTTTGGCATTTATTTACAGTATTTCTATGAATTTTTGTGGACCCCACCGGTGGGGCCCAAAAAATTTTCTTTAACGCTGAGAATATCCATCAGGTTATCAACCAAATCGTCAAAGTCTATGTTTGCAGCCTCCAGAAGGACCTGCGCTTCAATATACCCTCTAGGCATAAATAATCGTGACCATATTTTTTCCGCGCTTGCAACTCACCCTCATTATCTTTCATTATCTACCCCTTCTGCGCAGCTCACCCTCATTATCATCATTCAAACTCGCTTTAAAGTCTCATTTCTTCATGCTTGACTCCCGGGGCTCCCCGATCATCCCAGATGTATTGGAATGAGCATTCTCAGCAAGATAGAAAAAGGTATATATTTCATTAGTGCAACCCTGTCTTTTTTTTTATATTTATTAAGTGACGTGTCATATCTGTGATAAACTAAGACTGCTAGAAGCGCTGACCAAATATCTATACTTATTATATTGTAGCCAGAATTTTTCTTATTTCTTTGCAAATGGTATTTTTAATGTGTGCATCTAGTAGTGAAATACTCTGACAATATGTTTACATATGTGATGATTATCTGGTTTTTGCCTATTGGCAGAATAATAAACGTATCTATCTATCTATCTAACTCACATGCATTGCTAAGTCTGATCTCAGGCTGCGGTTCGTTGACGTACTTCGAATGTTTCCAGCGTTTGAAGCCAGATACTCGAATATAACAATCTTTTCTCTAGTTTGAATTCCGAGAGTTACAGTGCATGACAGAACACATACGACACAACAGATGCTGTGCTTGAAAGAATCTGATGATTTTTGATTCACCCCAAACTTTCCTTTCGCATAAACTGAGGATTGCACGAGTAAGGTTCGATATTTTCTAATGGATTTCGACTCAGTTTGTAGGTCTTGAAATGAGCTTTCAAATGAGCTAAGACACGTTGAGAATCGTCGACCTCTTAAGGGGAGATCTGCTACTTACCGATTGATCTCACGTGATCAATGAATAACTATGTGAAAAACGGAGATAGAGAAAAACTCACCGAAATCAAGTCCGATACCAAAACTGCTGTGTACACACGGTCCTTACAACATAAATAACGAGAAATAATCACGACATAAGCCATGGGATATGTCTCCGCTGTTTAGTGGAGGCTGCAACTCAATGAAGAATAGGCCCCACGGGTGGGGCCCATCGCAGTGAACGTGTTAAGAATTAGAACTTGATGACACCTTACCAAGCCAAGAATCGCGATTTCCCAGAATTGCAGATCGTAGCTCAAAAATGTTCAGAATTTCTTTCTTTCTCGTTTTGATACCTTAAAAGGATTATCTGACAGAGTACTGCAACATTTCAACAGGATCAGTGAGCCGTCAGCTTCTGCAGGTAAACGAGAACGACACCGAGCTAGTGCTTGAATCGTCGCTGTTTCCCCGAGAAAATTGTACTCCACCCTCGATCAACGAATTCCCATCCGATGGCCTCACTCGTGAGCAACGCCAGCAGGGCTACATCCTCATTCACGTGCTCGTCGCCGTGTACTCATTCCTCCTGCTTGCCATAATATGCGATGACTTTTTCGTACCCTCTATCAGCAAGATCTGCGAGAGTGAGTTTATTTTTTAAATTTCACCCGATGGGGATGCATTAACAAATTCCGAACTGGTAAGACAGAAAAATTTGGTTCTTTCAGGAATTAGCGTAACCAAAGATGTTGCGGGTGCAACTTTCATGGCTGTGGCCTCTTCGAGCCCAGAGCTTTTCATCAACATCGTCGGCACTTTCGTGACGGAAGGTGACCTCGGAGTTGGCACCATAGTCGGCTCCGCGGTCTTCAACATCCTTGCCGTTCCTGCCTGCTGTGGCCTTTTTGCCGCTCAGGTACTCAACTATTTTTCTTATTCTATGTTTCTTGAACATCATCCGCAAGTATCCCATATTCATGTATAAAATTTGTTTCAGGCCTTAGATTTAGAATGGTGGCCCGTTAGCCGAGATTCCGTGGCTTACGGTATCACCGTACTACTACTAATAGTCACACTAAAAGATGGTCGGATTGAGTGGTGGGAGGCGTTTATACTCGTATTCACCTACGTCCTTTATATTCTCGGTACGTAATAAATCTCTTTTCATCCTTGTTGAATATCTACACCGTTGGATAAAAATCTGGAATCACGTCGAGAAGAAATGATTACGATGCAGGATTATCGATAGTGAGCTGAAACTTGAAGTGTTTGTGTACATGGACAAAATGAGTAACGATGCATCATCGACTGATACAAAACAAGATGAAGACAAACTTCAAAATCTGAAAGGTCCGAGTTGTTTGTGTCTTCACGAAGATACCCAATCTCGCGTTTGGATGGAATTTTTGAACGGCAAACGTCGGTCTTTTTGAGTAAATCTACGATCTATGTACGATCCACGATAGATAACACAATAACTGCGATGATCATTCGTATTCCTAGTGCAGGAGCGATATTATAGAATTTCATGCATTAATTACACTCTGTTCTCAAATTTCAGCCATGTGCTTCAATACCCGGATCAGCACCCACATGAACCTCCTAGTGTCGAAGAGACGCAGAAGAAAATACAGAAGGCTCAGCGAGAAAACGCCACTGATAGGCAGAGACAATAAGTTCCCAGACACGCTCATGAGCTCGAAATCAATCAAGAGCTGCGATAGCTTCTTCGCGCCGGCAAAGCCCGGCGATAAGCTTTATCAGGATGGTAAGTAAAACTTCACACGCCCACTCGTGACTTACAAGAGTCTAATACTCGAGCTGATATTACTCGACTTTCATTTTGTTGATGACAAGCGGATCAATGATTTTGAGTGATTTCTATGATGATAATGTGTGGAAGGATAGTATTTTCCATTCATCAAGGATCTTGAAGAATGAAGACATTTATCTGAAAGATGTCCACTCATATTGGCAAAATTTGCGTAAAGTTACGATGAGTAGAATTTTTGCACAGGGCAGTATCAAATCCTTCATAATGACTAGGAATAAGATGGAATTTTTGAAGTATCTTAAGGGGTAATCATGAATTGGTTGAACATTTTTTCCATCCAGACCTCATTATTTGACTCGTTTTGTAAGCAGACTATTTCTTGCAAACTTGAATCCAATAAAATTGACCTTCCATGAGATTTCTCAATTTTTTGAGCCTCGACATTTACTCTTTGCTCGAGATTTCTCTTTCAATGTTTGCAAAAAAATTAGATGAAGACTGAAGTGCTGTGCAAAATAGCAACCAATGCACTCAAGTGGAAAATTGAAAGTATCAAAAGAAGTAATAATAGCATGATAGAAAAATGACATATTGTAATAAACGTTGTGAGTACTAATGTCAACTGTTAAAATTTCAGCAAATTGTAACACAATCGTGCAGATTGAGAGCTTGGAGAGTAGCGAGGAGAGTGAGTATTATTATCCACTATTACTTAGAATAAAAACGCACGTTATCGCATGAAATTTTCAATTCATCACTATGAATTACAGTGGACATTGTAAATATGACGAGCTGGCCAGATAGCGGTCTGCAGAGATGCTGGTGGATCCTCACGTGGCCGATAAACCTTGCGCTTTTGATAACGATACCCGATTGCCGAAGGCCCGGAATGAAAAATTGGTATCCGCTCACCTTTCTTATGTGCATCGTGTGGATTGCATTAATGTCCTACATTGTCGGCTGGGACATCACTATAATTGGTACGTGTGAGAGTCAACTCTAATAAAGTTGGCGTGACAGATTTTCTGTGCCCAGGACAATAATTTTATCAGAAAATTCGACTTCTTATTTGCTACATTCTTGATTCAATGTAAATTCTAAATAATAAAAATTTTTCTAATCTCCAGGTGACACTCTTCAAATTCCGGATTCCGTGATGGGTCTGACCTTCCTCGCAGCGGGTATGAGTGTTCCAGAGGCCGTTTCTAGCGTAATTGTGACGAATAAAGGTAAGCACTCAATATTTCCAGACTGAATCAATTTCTCCATACAGTGAATCGTTTTACGAACCCTGATTGAGAAGATATTTCTAATTTGGGATCTGATATCTAAAACGTTGTGTATTGTCAATTGCAGGTGACGGAACTATGGGAATCAGTAACTCGATAGGATCGAACGTTTTTGACGTGTTGCTGTGTCTCGGCTTGCCCTGGCTGGTAAAATCGACCCTCTTTCCCACAGTCAAGGGCGAGCATTTTGTGCAGATAAACTCGGAAGGACTGATATACAGTTCGGTGTCGCTCATGTCGACTCTGATGCTGCTCTACGGCACCCTGGCTCTCAATCGCTTCAGACTCGATCGAAAAGTCGGGCTTATTTGCCTCGCCATGTACAGCGTCTTTCTGGTTTTTGCCTCGCTCGTCGAGCTCAACGTATTTTTCGTCGTAAATAGGCCGACTTGCACTGACTGACATCGGAAAAAATTGTCCAGCTTCTATTGAAATTCCTCATTGTGATGTTTCTTGACTCTTGGCTACTATACTAAGCCATTCTCGAACATTTTTTTTTTAATTCCTTGTCTATGCTGAAAAAGGTACACAATCGATTAAATGCAACTCGATCTCCCAGAAGAAATTTGAATCGCACATCGAATTCATCTTTGGTGAACTTGAAATACTTATCTACTTTAGTCCACTTCTCAACGTTTTATTCGTTCAACTACGCATTCGACTACGAAGAGATACTTCAACAACTAGGTACACCAAAAAAAGTTTAAGCAATCGATTTCACACAAAATCTTCCAGGCTTTTGCTGTTTTGTTTTCGAGAAATACTTATTGTATCGTACACGCCATGTCAGCAAATAAGATCAATACTTGAATTATATTGATTCTGAAGCGGTATCAATCTGGACCAAAGCTACCTTCGAGGAATATTAATTAATCTTAATATAAATTATTGGTTCCAAAACATACTACAATCGTATGGATCTTCTAATATATATACAACTTTTGTCTACTACATCTAATAATTTTCAAATAACTAAATTCGTTAGAATGGGGGGTTGTTTTGACAGAATACTCGTGCGAGTAAATTATTTCTGAGAATGTGAGGTATTCTCTGCGAGTCCGAAAAATTTCTTTTGTATCAGCGGGAGCCAAGAGCCTAATACTATTGAGGGTAGATTCAAGCTAGAAAATGAAAATGTGAAAAACGATTCATCTCACATTTCAGATTTCTCAAGATTTAGAATGTAAAATGTGTCATTATTCATCTGTATGCATTAAGTACAAGATGATATAACAAACTTTTTGTGAGATAACACCTTTGTATAATAAGATTAAGTAGTGATTTAATTGTTTCTATATGGCTGTATATTTCCTCGTTATACATCAAAACAAGCGACCATTGTACGTATATCTATGAATAGTACCCTACACTAGTCGATGACAATATTAATTTAACATATGAATAAAAACATAGCCGTTTTGTAATAAATTCTGCACACTCTATTTGCTTAATTACTTTTCCATTAATTAAAACGTGAATCTTGCTCAAGAGAAGAACGAGTTCACTAGGGTTGGAGATGCCTAAAAACTGCACCTGCCAAATTTTCAATCCGCCAAAAAAATAATACTGTGATTTAAAAAATAACAAAGTCGGTGAGAGTGTGCTGGAACAAATTCTGAGAATTACATCGGCCAAGCGTTGATGCAAATTTCGAGATTCGTTTCCGCACCACGCAGGAGTTTTGAAATAGAATTTGGCTACGTCAGATGAAATTTTTGCCGAAATCAAATAATTTTCGCCTCGCGAGCAATGTTCTACTTTCGCGGTATTTCAACAGATGCGCTTTCGCCGGGCGGGGGACAAATCAGAAAATCAGAACGTCGAGGCACGAGTCACGTGGTTCTTCCCGGCCCGCATCCATCCCACACACATAACCCACAAAAATACTGAAAAACTGTCTGCTGTTGTTCAGTTGTTGCACTTCTTGGATTGCTCAAGTTTTCTGTGTTGGCTTTGCGAATCATTATGACCAGTCGTTTGCCATCCAGACATTCGTGCCATATGTCTGGTCATTCATCTACCCAAATGTAAAGATTCACTTCAAGTGTATTTGTTTAGCCAGTTAGTTTTCCCTCACCCGTGTGTTTTTGACTCTTATCAGCAAATATGATAAGATCCTTGTGTTTATTTTATCTCCTCCTGGTGCTAGTGTGTGCAGATGAACATAAAGATTGTGGCTGTGGTAAAAGTTTGAACAGACAGAGCAACGATGCCTCCTCGTGTAGTGCTGAAAAAGATGATTCTGATGGATTTTGTTCAATTCAAACAGAGGAGGATCTTCTAGATGATGATTTGATAAAACCTATTCATAAGCAGTCTTTGATTGACAATATGGTACAAATACCAGCTGGAGTTTATACAATTGGCACGGATGATCCTATTTTCCTTTCTGATGGTGAAGGTCCAATACGATATGCGGAACTTGATAGTTTCTACATGGACAAATATGAAGTCAGCAATGCAGATTTTGAGAAATTTGTAGAAGCTACCGGACATAAAACTGAAGCAGAGAAGTTTGGTGACTCCTTTGTCTTTGAAGGACTTCTTAGTGATGATGTTAAAGATGACATTAAGGAAGCTGTTGCTCAAGCTCCTTGGTGGCTACCCGTTAAAGGTGCTTCTTGGAGAAAACCTGAAGGAGATGACTCTGATATAACAGGTTTGTGAGAGAGATGGGAAAATGCTGCCGCTTCCTTAAATTGGCAATTTGTGTAATTTATTCAATTTCACAGATAGAATGGATCATCCAGTTGTCCATGTGTCATGGAATGATGCTGTAGCTTATTGCAATTGGCTTGGTAAAAGACTACCTACTGAAGCTGAGTGGGAAGCCACTTGTCGGGGTGGATTGAAAGATAGACTGTTTCCTTGGGGGAATAAATTAAATCCTAAAGATGAGCATAGGTATAAAACAAAATCCTTCATGTTCAAAATATATTCATTGTACCTGACCTTCTTGACTTTATAAAATTCTATTCATTTTTTCTTTGTTACAGAACAAATATTTGGCAAGGAGAATTCCCAACAAACAATACTGAAGAGGATGGATTCAAGGGGACTAATCCTGTATCACATTTTAAACCTAATGCTTATGGTGTTCACAATATTGTGGGAAATGTATGGGAGTGGACATCAGATTGGTGGCAAACTGGTCATCCCATTGGAAGACAGAAAAATCCTGTAACTACCTTTTCCTAAATGATTATTTATATTAAAAGGTAGTCTCTAATATTCTGATGAATATTTGTTCCAGCTTGGAGGTCCAAAAGGGTCCGACAAAGTAAAGAAGGGAGGTTCATACCTCTGTCACAAAAGTTACTGCTACAGGTATAGATGTGCAGCCAGAAGCCAAAATACACCAGACACTTCTGCAGGGAATCTTGGTTTTAGATGTGCATTGTCAGCCTGAGAGTAACATTATGAAACCTATATTCTCTGGGAGACCACTACACTCATGGGAATCATTCTTATCGGGTATGCCAAGGTTGTTAGTAAATATTGTTTCAGTTGGTTTTCTATAAACATGACTTTCAACTGTTTAAAAATAATCTTCTCTCAACTGGCACTCATAAGAAGTATACTTTTTGTGCAATGTGATGGAATTGATTAGAATAATTTTAATGTTTTTATATGAACAATATTTTCATACATTTTCTATATTGTTGTTGATTGCTTAAATGATGATTAAATGTTCAGTAGGATCCCTCCACTCCTGAACTTAAGCTTGATGAACAAAGATCTTTTGTAAATAAATATAACAAAGAAATCTCAGACTCATCATTGGTTGAGTTGGAGTTGTAATTCATGTAATGAATTTTGTAAATAAAAGAAGAATACTTCTCAGATATGAATAGAAGTGTTTTTCTCTTCATTCCATAGAGGTATTACAAAATGTAATATCTGTATGCTTCATTCACCAATACTCCAGAGAAATTTCATGTCTTGCAATTGTGAAAATTATCCCAAGGTCGCACTCATAGTGGATGCTTGTATGTTTGCTAGATTATGGTGAAACGTCAAACGAAAGAGACGGCCCACCTACAACTCCTGTATACATTATTTGGATCTAACAATTTGTTTACTTCAATCCCTGCTGGATGAAATAAATGAAGTAATCCAGCCGACACAAATATGCGCTGGAGGTATGCAAAACCTATATAGTTATAATCTCAATTGGAAGCGGTGTGTCGTCGTTCTATGATCGTGGTCGTCGTCGTATCCGTCTGGTTCGACCGACGCCCATCTATACGGTGTCACACCGTCGGTGTGCAGTGCAACTGCGTATGTGTGCGTGCACATCAGTTTAGTTCACCACCACGGCTTATGCTGCAGTATTAGTGCCGCATAGTCGCCGATTTCGCAGAGAGCAGCCACGCGTGCAGCTTTTTTCCTCTCGTGGAGGCTCGTGTCCGGCCTGCATTCGACCGAGGTGTGCCCCAAAACTGCATAATATAATCGTGCACGTCCTTACCTCATTATTTCCTCACTTTCGTTCCAAAAATCGCCCGCATATGTGGACTTAGTGCAGAGCTGTGCTGGTGCCGCCGCGGGCTGTATACTGATCTGCCGTTATGCTCGTCCGTTTTCTTCAAGGCTCGCCTTTCGAGAACCTAAAGTCCTCGACCATCCTCGACTACCTAAGTATCTTGCCTCAAGTTTCCTGGTGTCACTTTGGTTCTGTTCATTACTTATGTTGGGGCGACGATGAAAAGAGTGGAGATAATCGTCTGCACTGCTGTGCTGTCATTTGCTGTCATTTTGAAAATGACCTCACAGCTGAGATCCTGTGTGTCATCCGCATCAGTTTCTTGTTCGAGTGACAAGTTATTCCCAGTGTTTTTGTGAACTTTTCACTGATCTTATGAGCAGTGTTTTGTTGTCATTAGAGTTGAGCAATATTTGAACAAAGTCCATCGCTTGATTGTGATCGTCTTACTCATGGAGATATTCCTGAATTCAATCAAACTCATCCGCTTGTGGTCAATATTGTAACTCACTTATGCTGCACACTAGCATCCAACTCACTCGACGTTCTCCTGGTAAACTCCAGCATGAACTTCAGAGTTTATCGCATCAACACTGTTAATGTCTCAGTAACATCTTGAATTGTTGAAATAGTCTCATCAAAACCTTCGATGAGCCAAAAACAACTAAAATATAATCTTGTGTGGATCGGACCATAATCCATTATTGTTGGTCACAAAATGAATACATTGACTAAGTTGAAGAAAGGAATACCTTCACAGCATACCAATGTCTCATAAATAATCCTACAGCATGATTCACCCAAGCTCATTCATATTTCATTAAGCTGTTCCAACCTACCATAATTTTTAACCAAATTTCATAAGGTTCTAATCATATGCAAAGAATATCCCTAGAATGTTTGCTTTCTCTCTGAATTTTATGTTGTGAGTCGTTATATGTTTCTATTTATAGGTGACACAAATACAACAAATCCAGAATGCAGACAATAAAATGTGTGGTAGTGGGAGACGGAGCTGTGGGTAAAACTTGTTTGTTGATATCATACACAACGAATAAGTTTCCTTCTGAGTATGTGCCCACAGTGTTTGATAATTATGCTGTAACGGTTATGATTGGTGGAGAACCTTACACTCTTGGATTATTTGATACAGCTGGTAAGTTAGACATACAAACTAGAATAGATGCTTTGACAATGATTGAGAAATCTAAGAAACTAATTTTGGAGATAAGAAAGTTTATTACGAAAACTGCTCATTCACAGGTCAGGAAGACTATGACAGACTCAGGCCGCTTAGTTATCCCCAAACCGATGTCTTCTTAGTCTGCTTTTCAGTAGTTTCGCCCTCGTCTTTTGAAAATGTGAAAGAAAAAGTGAGACATTTTTGTCAGATTTTGAAATATTCTTTCTTTGCATTGAATTAATATTTGTTTCTCAAACTTTTCAGTGGGTTCCAGAAATAACACATCACTGTCAAAAGACGCCATTTCTACTAGTAGGAACACAAATCGATCTTAGAGATGATGCGGCAACCATAGAGAAACTTGCGAAAAATAAGCAAAAACCAATCACGGGAGAGCAAGGAGAAAAACTAGCAAAGGAACTGAAAGCTGTCAAATACGTGGAATGCAGTGCATTAACGCAGGTTACTATGATTTTGAATTTTACTCTCATTGCCAGTAAGATTAATTCTCATATCTTGAGAAAAGAGTTCAAATCTCTTGCAAGCAGCTGTGAGCCCATGATCAGAGACATTACAAGGAGAAATAACGAAGTGTGGGTCGCGATTCCGATGAAACTTTGAAACTGCAGTAATTTTTAAATACCAAAAGATAATATCTACAGCTGAGCTGTATAACAATCTACCATGTTTGATTATAGTCATCAGCACTATTCGTTACCGTCCGCGTTAAAAAATTATACAAATGATTGATTTGCAAACCCAAATTTACGACCTGCACTCACTGATTCGTCTCAGTTTGTCCGGATGCAGAGATCATGAAAATTCATACTATGAGTCGGGTAACCCTCGTGATATTTATGGTTTCAGAATCCTTTATTTTTACTCTGGACTCCCTCACACGCATGACATCGAGTCCGGAATAAAAATGGATTCATCTTTCATTGTATCTCGTTGAAAATCTCCATCTCAGTGGCTGATCATTTCATGCTGTTTAATCCTCGGATACTTCCGTAAACTTGACCAGACTATTAAAAGTCATCAAGTTTTAATTTATAGTTGACTAAAGTTTGTTGATTCACTTTGACTATTCTTTTATTCGACACATTTTCACACTAATCTATGAATTTAAATCTCTTGGAATATTGCTATCCCAGATGACTGGATTTCTGACATTCCAATGCTCATTCATGTAGTTACATATCACGCTCTGAAAGAATATCAAGTACCAGTTTCTCGAAGTTGATACTCCGACTACATTTTATATTCAGAAATACGTCAGTAAATGTAGGTCGTAGAGCTCGTTCACCTGAGTTTCTTATGTAAAATTCGTGCTTGAATTCCAGAAAGGCTTGAAGAACGTTTTTGACGAAGCAATATTAGCAGCTCTTGAACCTCCAGAACCTGTAAGGAAGCGACCATGTGCCATCTTGTAATAATACATGCTCAACTTATTTCCTCCTGATCGGCCAGCCGAAGCAATGCATTGTGAGTGATAATTCTTTCGTTTAAACTTCTATCTTGAATAATGTTGAACGTGTGATTCGACGTCTTTCGAGATCGATTACTTCCTATTTCATGCCCAGATGATAGGAATTGATCGATCCCTCTTACATTTCCACTGCTCCACACAAATACGAACCGGGTCATATTTTTAACTGTTGAAAGTCTTATTATGTCTTATCATTATGGATGAGGCCATCATCTGCACCCAACCAATGCCCTTCTCTTACGAAAGACTAATTGGAAAACTGTGAAAATTACCGATTTAAGAATTACCGGCCCATCTGGTGCCTTGACTATCAAAGATTTTCGGTCGAAGTCTTCATCCTCACCATTTATGCAGAAACGTCTCGATATCACGCATATTTCTAGCCCGTGCCCTTAGGAATCAATTTCTACCTCCAGGAAAATTTTCTGATACGAAATAAGTCAATGCCTAATTGCAAAATGATAGAAACAATGCAAAAACAAAATCAAAAATTCTCGGTTTTCATCTTTTTTTCGACAGAATAGAAGTGTATAGAGACTTCGTCGGAGATATACTTCTGGCGTTTACACAGATTTTTGAGAATTTTTTCATCTTTTTACCTCGCGTCAACCAAAAGTTATCAAAAATATGGTTTTTCCCGCATGCCCATTAGTGATTTTCTGAAAAATCGGAATTATTGAAAGCGTACAATTGTACGACAATGAAGTGAAAATCTACTCGACACTTTTCTAGTTAAACTGTATCGAAGTATTTCAACACTATGAGACTTACGAACTTGCTTGTTTCAGGATCGCATAAATGAATTCAACTTCATCTTTTCTACAAAGAAACGAAGGAGCTGAAAATGCTGAACGATATCACGGGCATGTCTCACTTAATTGATGATAATGTAAGGCATTTTTAATCGAATAAGATGTATGTATTAAGGATCTTCTCCCTTTAAGCATTTGACTATGAAAGAAAAGGTGAGGTTAAAGAGAGTTCACAAAATGATCACGCATGCTTTCTTAAGGAGCTACGTTAGAATATAAGGAATGCGCTTTTGCGCCCTCACAGCAATTTCTATATTTTTTGTATAAACACTTGTACAAAACGAATTATATAATAACGATATAAATAATACATACATTACGATTCGAAAAGGAGATTAGGTAGCCCGAACGGCGTTGAAAAACCTACGAATAAATGAATTCATGGAATAATATTGATCAAAATTTGATCACTTTGCGAGATCATCACACACCAGTGTTGAACGCGCCGGCTGCTAAAATTAGAGATGATGATTGAAAGTCTTGATGCATTTCACGAGCTTTTGACCTCATATCTACTTATTTGTACTCGATTGAATTAATTCTAAACTATAACGACAACTGATACCAATTCTGGACACATCCAATTAGGTTCTTTTTGTAAAAATTTTTGAGCCTACTTTATACTATTGATGGAATTATATTTCGTTTCTCGATAGTAACGCGTAGCTCGAAGTGAATCAATTTGTCACGTAGTGTAACATCATGTAAATGCGTCGCGCAACGTGTTTTATTCCGTATTACTGGATAATTCAGTAATCAGTTTTAATTTGATTAATTGAAATTTTTGTATTTGTTGTATAGGCATCTCTCCTTCCACTTCTATATAAATTAAAATATTTTAATCTAAGTAAGTTACACTTGAATATTCAACACTCTGAAACAATTGCCATTCACAAAATGTTATTTTTGTGACTCTATATTTACAATAAAAATTTTAAAAAATGTGTCCAGAGTATCAATAATATTCCACTCCTGATTACCTCGACTTGATGCACGCACGCGAACCTTTAATTAACATCGTGGTAGTATTTTGGCACCACCAAAATTTGCCTTACGGCTGAAACGCTGAAAGTTCTTTCCAGCCTCTCGGGAACTAAGTAAATGTAAACTCGTATAATGCTCTCTCTCAAAATTGACCGTTCAGAAATTTTTTGAGTTTTTTTTCAAAAATATTGATAAATAAAGTACCTAAAATCCGCCAATTGCAACAGTCAAAAAGTTCATTTTTGACAATGGACCCCTTTTGTGAGGTCCAATTGCTAATATGAAACCTACTTGGGGTGACAAGAGCATTTCAAAAGTGAATCTTGCAACCACGATCTTCTTGCAACTTTTGATATGGTTTATTTCGGAAATTATAAACTTTGTCATCAGCCTAACCTACGAAGGTGATATTTCGACATGCTGTGCGAAACAGTGTCTTTTCCCCACTGATTTTCTTTCTTCTCGCACAGTTTGTCGAAGAAAAACACAGTTCGATACACCGGTGTAAAACCTATTGTTCGCATCCTCGTGTTGATTCCGACCTGAACCGTAGGCTCAGGTCGGAAACCCATCACTCGGACGCGAAAAAAAGTTTTTCCACCCTTTTATCAAAATGTATACTCTCTCGTGGGGACCAGGAAACTTCTCTACGGTCTAATCATGCTTATACTGATTCTACATTTCTTGAAGTTCAAGATAATTTTTTCATAACATTTTCTCAAAAGATTTTTCAATACGGAGACACCGTGCCAAAAGCTTATAACAATAGTTGGAGCGTCACAAAATTCCACAGTATTAATCAAGTGTTAATCGAGTTGTTTTTTGAGATGTACAGTCCCTGACAAAATTGAGTGGACAGTATGCGAAAATTCACAGATCAGTGACTCAGGCTAACTCTTGAGGGCTTATGCTGCTAAATTATGCACAATTGGATCCCCGAGCATCTCACTTTTACTCATGAAGAGCGGCGACTGCAAAATTTGCGTGGTGGAACTGCAGAAGGCATTTTGTACGAGCACCTCGATTTTCGATCGGACAGAATTGAGTGGACACGCACTAAAAAGCCTATGGAAATCTAAATAGACCACCCGCCCATGCATATAGGGTTCTCTAGTGACAAGGGCAATTCCGTAATCACTAATGCTCGTCCATCGGTGGCATATGGGTTTCGCGGAATCTCGTTACACGTGACGGGAAGACCGGAAATGGAATTCTCCAGATTTCTCTTCAATGTGACCACGAAAAGCGCATCAACGTGCTGCATTGAAATGGGAGGACTCAAATGAAGGGAAGGAAGGAATACCAGTCCTGGGAGTCCACTCTTGTAACGGTATCACCAAGATCTTGTGTGAAAGGTGTCCAAAATCGTCTATAAAAGAACAGAGAAGCAGATCTGCAGAGAAGAGAGAAAATACTCGGGAGAGATGACTCCACCTGATAGTGACTGGTTGAAATTGAATTCAAATCTTCAGTTGGATGTACCCATGGAGATTTTTCAGTTGTTGGACACAAAAATCTCGAGTTGAGTTGGTGGTCAGATGGGTGCAATCATCGCTCCAGAGAAAGGGTAGGGGGATACGACCCAATATGTAAGCGTAGATGGTCGAATGGGTCTCAAATGCTTGGAATTAATGAATTTGTAATTTGCAATCAAATTCTAGCTTATGGTAAAGAATTTGGGACTCATTTCATCATCTACGTTTACATATTGGATTGTATCCTTCCACCCTTCATCTAAAGTGATGATTGTACCCATCTGACCACCATCTCAACTCGAGATTTTTGGGTCCAACAATTGAAAAACTCCATGGGTACATCCAACTGAAGATTTGAATTCAATTTTAACCAGTCACTATCAGGTGAAGTCATCTTTCCCGAGTATTTTCTCTCTTCTCTGTTCTTTTATAGACGATTTTGGACACCTGTCACACAAGATCTTGACATTACGGCGATACGAGTGGACTCCCAGGGCTGGTATTCCATCCTTGCCTTCATTCTTGAAACCTCCCATTTCAATGCAACGCGTTGAAATGGGATTTTTCGTGGTCGAATTGAAGAGAAATCTGGAGAATTCCATTTCCGGTCTTCCCGTCACGTGTAACGAGATTCCGCGAAACCCATATTCACCGATGGACGAGAATTAGTGATTACGGAATTGTCCTTGTCACTAGAGAACCCTATATGCATGGGCGGGTGGTCTATTTAGATTTCCATATAGGCTTTTTGGCGCGTGTCCACTCAATTTTGTCCGATCGAAAATCGAGGTGGTCGTACAAAATGCCTTCTGCAGTTCCACCACGCAAAATTTTGCAGTCGCCGCTCTTCATGAGTAAAAGTGAGATGCTCGGGGATCCAATTGTGCATAATTTAGCGGCATAAGCCCTCAAGAGTTAGCCTGAGTCACTAATCTGCGAATTTTCGCATACTGTCCACTGAATTTTGTCGGGGACTGTATGTATGTATGAACACTATACATAGTCATGGATAATTGATAGGTTGGAGAACGAAATAAGTCGAATCGGATATTCATTTTGAGATAAGTTCTCTTTTTATCATTCAAGTTTTATTATTTACAGAATTACTAGTTAGTCCATAACAGGTAAATGTTTCTATGTACAATCGGAATCTGGTGATTTTTGGCCGTCTTATGATTGTATAAATTACATGTATTAACGTCTTAATGTATCTAAATTTGCAATAATTCATCTTTGCGAACTCATTCTGTTACACTCGAGACGTTAAGTATTTAAATTTGCTTATCTCTCATCGAAATATGTACTCGCGCGCCCCAAAGCAAATTCAATCTATGCTATTAAATGTCAAGAATCGTGGTCGACCATGATTCATGTGTATGAAATTATGCATACATATATCGTGTTACCATGCATTGCAATCAATGAGTTTCGAATCCACGAAATTCGGTTTCCTCTCGTCATTAACGCCTATTCAAACTTATCAATTTTTCTCTAAAAATTGAGTCGACATATATCATACATACGACCATCTAACTTCGAAGCTTGCTTTTTCATTTGGCCTGTTCTTTGAGGATAATGGTGGTAGTGTTTATGAGTTTCCACAGCTCAGTAGTATATGTATTTTCAATTATCAACTCCTAGTGTTGACGTTTTTTGGTGCATTTCGGAATATTTTCTACTATCAATACCTGATATATGAGAACAATATGGAGCTATTCCAATTCAAAAGTATCTTGGCACTCATAGGCAGCAAATATCGCATGTGCGACGAGGAGATCCTCTGCATTACTATTTATTACATTTTCATACAATCATATTTCTTAATCCTTTCAAATTTTCTGAATGCAAATGATTGTACAATACCTCAATTTACATGGTGATGCATGGTAATAAGAGACTTTCCGAACAATATTGAATATTTGAGTTGGATCTGTGCTCTAGTCGACACGTGTACGAATAAATCACGATCCAGTTATGATCTGACTGTAACAGCTCAATACAGCAGTTCAAGATTGTTCTTCATCCAGGATCATATGTATGCTTCTTCAACCATTTACTTTTTACTGAATTCAATTGTCAAAATTCCATGAAGACGATAATTTGCCACAGAGTTTCTTCGGTTTGGCAGTAATACATACTTGTCACAGGAATATCATCAAAATTCTTACAAATCCAAGGAGTCATTCTAAGGTCAAACAAATGTCCCAAACTGGGTTTAACTTCGGTCCGGCTCAGAGTCATGCTGAAATTAGACCACAAGAGATTTTTTTGTAGAGAAGCCAGGCTAGGTTTGAAGGTGTTGATGGAAGGTCAGATATTATGTACAATACTGACTGTTCAAATAGATTCCTCCGCAGTGTACACATATTTTGCTTTCTCAATATCTACGAAAGCATTAAAATTCATTCAAAATACGGAAATACGGACCAATGTGATCTCATTATTCATCTGTGGACTATAGCGGCTAATTACATTTGATCTTTTTGAAAATTGATGCAAAAAGCTTTTACCAACCGAGGATTTTCAATTCACCGGAGCAACTTGCATGAGATTAGACCTGAGCTCATTGAACTGAATATCCAAGGTTTTTTGAAATTCATTCCTTGAGACTGGTTAATTTGAGATATTTCTATGCCAATGTTCAATCAACAATCAAAAACTTTTGGAAATTTTACCACAAACAATAGACTGGAGTTGACAATAGGTAAACCACACTAGTTTAGTTTGAAGCTCATTGTGCATAGTTTTTTGCTATCTGCAAACTTTCCACAAGTCTTATGTCATTTTTAAGAAATTCAATTGCGTAACTGATGAGCGCAGACCCCGCTTGCAAGATTAAAGTTGGGCCTTACAATGTATGCATATTGCGGATTTTTGTCAAAAAATAGGGATTTATTGACGGTTCACACTTAAACATGATAACCAACTCGTATCCACATCCATTCTTAGACCATTGATACCATCTTCATTGACAATTGTGTGTTAACACTTCTCTAAACAATGATATTTGAATTATAATGAATTGAACGCGCTTCATATTTGCTGGGAGTATTGAACTATTCGAAGCTTTTTTGCACACATGATGATCTTACGAACTATTCAAACGTCATAAAATTTTTTTTGCTAGATTCATCTTTACTGGTCTAACAATATACACGAATTACGTATGTATAATAATACTTCTTTTAGTAATATTCCTATTATACTTGATTCCATCTCATTATTCGAATAGGCCAGGAGTTTCAATAACTTATTGCAGTCTTCAAAAGTCCGAAAAATGTGGTATTATTTTGAAAAATCTTCTGCATTGGTTGCTATATACACTGGAAGTACTCTTCATCTCATTTCGTTAACAATAGCGTCCGTATTTTGACATATCCACGATCGCCGATTGTTCTTTCTTACGAACAAGATTGTTCCCAAAGCACGATATATTCACGACTCATTCCATGTTTTTCACACCTTTGGCATTTCAGAATGTATATAAATGTGCAAAACGCTGCACATGCATCGATAAAATTCTGAATCTAAATCTCACGACTAGTCCCGTACATCTTCCGATGTATGTTTTAGAGCAGCAGATCTGTGTTGTTGGTTTTGAGCATCGCGTAAGTATGTGTTTGCAGCTAAACTTGCCTGAAAATTATCGAATGAATTGCAACACAAGAGTTTCTCAGAATTCAAGTATTTATATCGCGAAACTTTTATCCGCACTAAGAGCACGTGGTTCTTGATACAATGGAGTTAACTACTACAGTTTTTCGTATTTAATACTTTGGTTTCTTACTGACGGTCGAGCTTTAAAATATTACAAAATCTAAATACTGCTTCACAATTATCCTTAGAATAATATACATTCAACTACTCGCACAACAAATAATTGTATTATCATTTTGTATTTATACGCTAATTTTGTGTTGACCTGTTCAAATTGTGAACCATTTTTCCAAAAAATCGCTCAAGTGTCAATATTTCATTCAAATTGGAATGTGGCAAAGATTCTTGCACCATTTTGTTTTCAGAACTGCTAAATCCAATTAGCCTTACGCTTATATCATCTAGGATGATCATCCGTCATTTTTAATTCGACCAAAAAGCGCGAACAAATTATATCAACGTAAATTTGTATAAAATCAATTACCTCTAAATAATATCACATGATCAGTTGATACTAAGCCGTCACTTTGGTGAACAGTGAAAATTCTTAAAATACCACTAGAAAGCGATGGTCTCTTTCAATGAACTAAATCATCTCGACTTATTTATTCTGAATGAGGACCTCTATTCAAACGGAGCAGAAATGCATATAAATTCCCCTAGCCTAGTCTAGAGACATCCAATTTTACTATAAAATTTGTGCTCGAATATACCAGTGGATAGATTTTTTCCGCGACAAAAAGGAAGGATCCCTTATTTATAAAAATGACTCATACTCTCATATTCTCGAGAGAAAAATAAAATCAACGTCAGGTTATCAAGATGAAAATCATTCTGGATATATCTACAAGGAGGACATTACACTGTCACACGCATGTACGATTAAAACTTTTGATTGAAAAAAAGTCGTCGAGTTTTGACAACTCGTCGATTCGAGGGAAATTAAAAACCTTATTCCCTCTTTATCAGTGATGATTTATTTGGATTTTGTAATAGGCAACATGCAAAGACTACGATGCCTTTTTGTTCTTTCACAAAATTCTGAAATTAAAAATATTCCTCCTCATTAAAGGTGATCAAAAGTGCAGTAATCAAGAAAAACAGACACAACGTTCCCGTCACATAGCTCAGCGATAAATTTTTTTCCATCCATTTTTTGAGTGGAATACTATGTTTTGTTAAAATTGGCCACATGATAAACACGTGATTGGACGTCCAAAAGTGTTTTTGCAGAAAACTCCATGTGTAAAGCGTTGAAACATGGTCGAGAATTCTCTGGTTCCTATATTTACGGGTGTTACCTAAAATCGGTCAATAATAATCGAAGACGGTCAATTTCTAGATAAATATCAACAAATGTAAAAGTCTTGTAAAAAAGTTCAACAAAAACGCTTCGTAAACTCTACAGATAATATCTCGAAATCTACTTTTGTATACATAAATACTCTACACTAATTCTATATATAGAATTTTGAGATTTTTTTTCAGAAAGAGGGACGACTCGTAGGACGCTTCACACCCAACGAATAAATTTCTACGAGAGACTCAACATCTTTTCCACCAACTGTCTTTGTCGATCCAAAGAGACAAAAAAAATCAAAAAGGGCACTACACAATAGAGGCTCGCTTCGTCCGACGCTGAAAGTTATACAACTACACGCGCACTTTGGCGATTCATCACATTCAAGAACAACACGCCACTTCGGATCCCTGTCAGCTCGTATTTTTTTCCATTAAAAGCATAAATTCTGCCAAACACCATTAGAGGTACGATTGTTCAATCTTCGAAATTCATCTTGTCCGATGCTTCTTTGGCATATACATATTCTATCTCATTTCAATGATGAATTGATTAATAATAATTCTCATATTTACGTGTTTCTGTGTACAAAATACTACTGTAATACTGGGAATTGTTTTCTTCGTCGTCGCTTGTAATTACAGACGAGTAAAATCGACCCTGCGAAAACTCGCCCAAATTCTCCTAATAAGCTCAAAATCCAAAGCTACGATGAACTCTACGACAAAGTTCATGGTATTCGCTCTACCTCAACTCTAACGATATTCCATCACAATCACTCGTTCATTCCGCTCAACCCATCTAATACCGATCAAATATATCACGTAAAATTTTCACATTATTTCAAAATAAAATCAACCCTAGAGCTCACGATTTATACACAATAAGGGTCAGTCTCTCACATGAGTTCGCACTTGACGAGATCGGGTTCTCAGACGTTCATGGCATAGTACACGGGGTTTTGTTGATGCTGTTGAGACTGCTGCTGATTTTGAGACTGATTTTGAGTATTAGAGTCAGGTACAAGTCCATCACCAGTAGAAACCATGTACGAGCTGTAATCGTGGGCCGGTGCACTTGCCGCTCCCTCGGGAACTCCTCGTTCGGCAACGCTACAACCCTGTTGTTGAAGTGCAGGCTGAAGTTGTTGGTGAATGGAGGTGTGACTGCTTCCAAGAGGTTGTTTGGTGGGTGACGAGAGCAATGACGAGTTGATCGAACTGAGGCTTCCGGAGCTTGCGAGTAAACTGGCATTCGCGGCTAGTTGGCTTAGACCGCTCAGAGACTGCTGTTGTTGGAGCTGCTGAGTCGTTGAGAGGTCCGATGAGCCCGAGGATAGTCGACCTGAAATCAAAATATGCGTTTTTTTACGCGCTTGTTGGTAGCATTTTGACTCCTGATTCATGAGAGGCAAGTTTGTTGAGCGCTAGAAGAGAAATTCATCGTGCTAAGACAATTATACAGTTTTGAACTGAAAATGGGCTTTTATATTTTGCTGACGATGCGGGGAGTTTGTTTCGATATTTAAATGATAACATTTCTTCGCTATTCGTGCTTTTCTTGTACTTTTCCATCTTCGCGTGAGAATATGACTTTGACGCATAGTTTTTTTCATTTTTGTTCTTGACACAAAAGATAGAAAGAAAGAACCCCCGATTTCGGCTCTAGGCAGAAAATATAACTTGTTGTGCAAAAACCAATATTCCCGACCCTGGAATGTCATATTTTGGGTAATCTCATTCAAACTATATCATCAAGGAATAGCATTAGATTTATAGAAAACATAGACACCTATTTGCGCACCAGGAACAAATTCAAATTCAGATGCTTTTACACTGATTAGAAGCCGTTAAAAATCAAGTTATTGAAGAACCCAAGTTACGCTTATTGATGGGAGATCTGTTTTCACTAAATTTGCAATTACTTTGAAGGGAAGGACCAGAACAGAGAGTTCCAAAAGATACCCTTAAGCTCATCTCAAAACTCAGAAAATAGGCTACGATGTACTCAATTTTAATCCTTTCCTCCAAGTTACCGGAAACTTAGACGAAACTGCGACTTTTCAGTATCCGGCACAAGTTGAATAATCAAACAGCATTCACATCTTTGCCTTGGTTGATTAGCTCCTTCTCAGGCACTATTAGGACAGTTCGTGGCTCTAGCAAGTGAAGGAATGAATTCTCAATGTCTGAAACGGCTGAAGAGTCTCTAATGGTTGTGAAAGAACATGGTAGTATTTTATTAGCCCATCAGAAACACGAAGATTTTATCGTCGATGTCTAAGAGTTCAAATGGCGAAGCAGAGATTTCTGCTCGGATTTCTGAGGTGCATTCCAATTTTTTAAATGAACCCTATAGATAACACTTTTTACATTCATGCATTGCTGAGTATTTTGTCATTTATACTTCGCTTGCTGTGTTTTCTCCTGATTGTCAAAAATTATAGTTACAGATTTGACTCCTTCAGCATTTGAGACGTTTTTTACTCTCGCTTTTATTCTCAAAAGTAAAACTACGGGAAATATTGTTGAATGATGAAGTTTCCCGGGAATGCGACGCTCAATCCCCAGGGCAATATTCAAAATATCCATTCACAAGGAATTTTTTGGATGTTCGAAGAATCAAGATTCTCAACCTTGAAATTTTAGACTTTCTCAGAACTACCCTCAAATTTGTGGATCCTGAATCAAAAGAACTGATGAAATTCCAGAACTGTTCTGCAAGTCGCGAGTTTTTTACGTTGTGAGCACTTTAAGCCTTGATTTCTAGACGGTGTTGGGTTCTCACACACCAGTCGTGATTGAGCAGTTGATCTTTTTCTTGAACAAAAGTGTACAAAAGCACCATACCAGTGAGAAGGAAAGGATCGAGCGCGTAATAGAAGTCAGTCGATATTGCGTTGCGTGGACAGAATTCTATCAGCTAACAGTCACTCTCTCTCTCTCCGCGTACTCGGAAGCAAACTTTTTACGAGCTAAACTATGCGGCATTGTCATTTCAACGCCTTCCTTAACTGCAGCACACACTTTTGCCCACGCAACGAGAATAAGTTCAGTATACTCATCAGCGACGACACAGTATACCGTATATTCATTTCCCACGCGGGAACAATGCGCGTGAGAAGATGAGCAAGCTGCACATTACGAGCAGAGCTTTGAAACAGGGCTCGTGAACCGGACTATGAATTCGAGGTTGCCGTGAAAATTTTCCGAGCACAGTAGAAATTTTAAATGACATACCTTGTATCTGCATCTGGTAGGTATAAGTGGTCGTGCTGGACATGGGTGGTGGTGGTGGACAAATGGAATAAGTAACCCCAGAAAGGGTTTGCACATTGTAAGCAGACGACGTTGAGGAAGACGAAACGGATGAACAGTCGAGTGATGACTGTTGCTGAGGTTGTTGCTGTTGCTGTAGCGAGTGCTGAAGACCGGCAGATCGAGCCACTTGCTGCTGTAACTCCTCAGACTGTTGGAGGTGAAGCTGAAGTGCACTCGACGCCGACCCCGTGTTCTGTTGGCAAAACAAAAATATTTTTTAAGCATTAGAATGTGACTGAGCAGCTTCAAACAGTCACTCGTCCCTTGCTTAGTCTACTCGGGCACGTTCGCGAGACAGACTCAAAGGCAAATTGTATATAAGGCTTGAGAAGCTCAACCCGGGTGTTTTTTCGCTCCAGTGGCAACAAATTATACGAGTGCATGACTTTGGCTGCTTTTTCACGCTCCGATGACCATGGACTTCCTCTGGCCATCACAACGAGAGTAGCGTTGCAAAATTTATATCTCCTTGTGTTGTGCAGTGTGGAGCTTGATGGTGAGCTTGCATCGCAGGGTCAAGGCTCTATGATGAATTCCACGCCAAAGCGACCTACGGAAAGGGGTCATCTCTCAGATTCTTTTTTAACCTTTTTCATTCGATTCTATGGCCCAAAATAGGAACTTCGGACCACCTATGGGGCCCAAAAAAAATTTCTCCTCTCCATTGTACGCACATCCGTCAACAGACCGAAAATTTATCGTGTAAAAATCGATGCTCTTTTATTCACGAAAATGGGAATATTTCGAGTTTTTGAATAGCTATCGATTTGCGGGTTGCGGCATCTGAAAGGGCATCAAAAAACCTATCGAAAACGTTGTCGGAAATTCCTTCTCTGTGATTTGGGGGCCTCCTGGAGGCAAAAGAGTGTTTTTCACTAAAATGTTGATTTCTCAAAAAGCCATTTTTTTTATTTTTTGAAAATCATATATTTGACGTAAAATTTTGCGTTCTTTCGAAAAAAATGGGTTTCAGAGAAGTTTGGGGCGATCCGAGTGACTTATGAGCCATTTTTTGAAAATTCAATTTTTTCGTTTTCAGAAAAAGGCGATTTTGTGCGCATGCGCACAATTGTAGACTTTCGGCGCTACTTTCAATAGAAAGCTGACAAAATTTCCTATAAAATGACTACCCGCAAAGTTGAAATTCATGCACTGAAACGCGATCTGCAAGGATTAATTATGTCGAATCAAAATCACATGAAAATTCAGCCCATTAACGCCTTCGTGGCGCCTGCTGAGATGACACATTCACGAGATCTTCTCGGGACTCAATTTTGAGTACGAAATTGACCTGAAAAAAATTCGGACCACATGGTTTCAACGTAAAATTGTATGAACTTTCAAAATATGCGATGAAAAACCCCATTTGAGGCGAACCCGAGGTGCTACATTCAATTTTTCGCAATTTTGAATGTGAAATATCGTATTTTCTGGCAAAAAAATGGATGTAGCACCTCGGATTCGCCTCAAACGGGGTTTTTCATCGCATATTTTGAAAGTTCATACAATTTTACGTTGTGGTCATGTGGTCCGAATTTTTTTCAGGACAATTTCGTACTCAAAATTGAGTCCCGAGAAGATCTCGTGAATGTGTCATCTCAGCAGGCGCCACGAAGGCGTTAATGGGCTGAATTTTCATCTGATTTTAATTCGACATGATTAATCCTTGCAGATCGCGTTTCAGTGCATGAATTTCAACTTTGCGGGTAGTCATTTTATAGGAAATTTTGTCAGCTTTTCATTGAAAGTAGTCCCGAAAGTCTACGTTTGTGCGCATGCGCAGAAAATCGCCTTTTTCTGAAACCGAAAAAATCGAATTTTCAAAAAATGGCTCATAAGTCACTTGGATCGCCTCAAACTTCTCTGAAACCCATTTTTTTCGAAAGAACGCAAGATTTCACGTCAAATATATGATTTTCAAAAAATAAAAAAAAATGGCTTTTTGAGAAATCAACATTTTAGTGAAAATCACTCTTTTGCCTCCAGGAGGCCCCCAAATCACAGAGAAGGAATTTTCGACAACGTTTTCGATAGGTTTTTTGATGCCCTTTCAGATGCCGCAACCCGCAAATCGATAGCTATTCAAAAACTCGAAATATTCCCATTTTCGTGAATAAAAGAGCATCGATTTTTACACGATAAATTTTCGGTCTGTTGACGGATGTGCGTGCAATGGAGAGGAGAAATTTTTTTTGGGCTCCATAGGTGGTCCAAAGTTCCTATTTTGGGCCATAGAATCGAATGAAAAAGGTTAAAAAAGAATCTGAGAGATGACCCCTTTCCGTAGGTCGCTTTGGCGTGGAATTCATCCTATACTACATCACTGTAGAGGGCGTGGAAGCTAATGACTTTCGATGAGTACCCGAATAAAATTACTTAGAAGCACCCCTCAGAATCGATCTATGCAGCAATTACTTAATAAAGTCAACTAATTTATTCATTACTCTGGAGCTGAGAGCCAATTTGACATCAGTCTTCTTTCTTTGAGGTGTGCAGTCACCTCTGGAATCAATGCGATACTCCTCTACGTCGGTTCAACAAATGTAGTTCAAGTTTCGTCTCAGACTGATACATGCTTCATTCACTGGTACAGTTTGAAATAATTTCAAGAATTTCTTTTCATTCATATCTTGTGAAGCGTTCGTCTTTCGGGAAACTCAGCAATTGTGTCTATCAGTAGAAAAAATAATTTCACTTGAGATTTATGTAGGTTCGACTCGAGATTTGAACTGTGGTTTGTACATACATAGTTTAAATGAATACGGTTCAACGAATCAGAGAAAAAACATTTCCTCGGTGCGCTCAAAAGCACCGATGGACTTCATTTAATCATCCATGGAACACAGTTTCAATTCCATGATTCCAAACTACAATTCAAAAACACAAATTATTCGAATAGATATAAAATTCGTCAATGCACTAAAAGAAGAATTCCTAAAATGGCAAAGGCCGGTATCTGAATTTTGAAGTGTTCATTTCTAATTTTATGAAAATTCTCTCCATAGCACGATTCTTATATGCATTCTATTGACGCATGTAGAATTCCATGTGTTTTAATTTCGAAAAACTCGAGATATTTCCAGAACGGATTTTGGTCCACCTTTGTAGGCTATTCGACATGGCGATGTACTCTAGCTTCCCATTAAGGCTATCAATTTTGACGAGGGGCTTTGGACTCCATTGAAGACAAGTGAAATGGAAGGATTAATTATCAGCGGTTGGCCTGCAAACTTTGAGTTTTACCTAGTAGTTCCAGATGAGGAATTATTTTCAGGGTATTATCGTTTGCTTCAGGTCATCTCCAAAAATGTTCACATCTGCCGATAGCTCTTCTATTCGATCGGAAAACTTCTGTTCTGATAAGAGAATGCCGGATACCGACATTGTTGAGTTCACAAACCATTCGATGAATTTTTGAGATGTTGCAATTTTGATAAGTAACACCGATTTTGTTTGGTCCATAAAATCGACGCTACTTATTAGATTTGCCATATCTCAAAATTTCATCGAATAATTTATGAAATTGACAATTTCGGTAAGTATGTACCGACATCCCCTTAAGACGTTTTTTACTCTTCTGAGAAGAATCTTCTCTGTTAACATAATCCAATTAATCCATCATCAAAAGAATACGATATACTCACGGGTACGGATGCAGGCCTCAGATAATAGCGTTGCTGTTGTTGCTGTTGGTCGATCCTGGTATTCCTTGGATACGGCGGATACCTTTCGATCTGCTCGGCGTAGCTAGGCGAGGAAGACGAGGACGAGGGTGGCATCTGAACGCTATAGTAAGTTGGCTCCAGTGAAGTCGTGGAGCCATTATGTGGCACGAAGTACATGGTCCTATAGCACTTTGGTGGCGTTCCAGCCACCGAAGCACTAACAATCGAACTACCCGCGGAGTAGGTTAGCTGCTGTTGAGGTATGCCGGTTGCTGCCGAGGGATGCGGACGGTGATTCTTGGGTAAAGTGCTGTACATCCCCGTCGCCGCTGCCGCAACTGCCGAAAGCTGATGGGGCTGCTGATCGAGGCTTGAAGCCGGAGTGAGGTACCGCCTGGACGGGTCACTAGCCACTCTAGGCAGGGTTCCGGCTGCATCGAGGTAGCTAGCGGGTCGTGGGTTCGCCTGAACCAACTCACCGGCCCCTACTCCGGCTCCAAGAAGCGCCGCTGCAACTCCACTTTCCGCTATGCTCTGATAGATGTCGTTGATCTGGCGCTGCATATTGTTGATTCGGCTGATTGTGTTGTTCGGATCGACCGCCAATTGACCGTGTTGTTCGGCAGAGTAGGCGAGCCGGTAACCGGCAGTCTCCTGTTTGAGTAACTCACCAGGCTCCAGACTAGTGTTCGACGCACCGATAGATGCGGCTGCGGGCAGGCCTAACCGGCAGGCCTCTGGCAGCGAGTTGGCCGCAGCACTTCGGGTTCTCAGTTGGCGCACGATTTCGTTCGTGGTCTCGAATTGCGCCTTGATGCCCCGCACCGAAGGCCGCCTGTTGAAACCGTAGTCGTTCAGTTCGTCATCTTCGTCGTCATCTTCGTTGCTTGCTGCTTGACCGTTGTGCTTTGGATCACCGTTGCGTTGCTGTATGACGTGATTTCTGGGTATTTCAAAACCATCGAGTGGGTCTAGCTGCTGTTGTGATGTCGAGTCAACAGGGTCGTTGTAGCGGCGCCTAATACGCTCCGTACGCGACCTATCTTGTTCGACGAAGGCCGCTAGCATTTCGTCCCCGTTAGCTTCGCCGCCGCTAGAGGGCAACAGCCGCTCAAAGCCGCCTCCTTGTGCCGAAGTGGGGGTACCCCTAGTGACGTCAGGAGCCTCGCTGTTCAGCGCATGCTCGATGTCTTCTAGGCTGTAACCACTTCCGCCATGCTGCCGTTGCTGTTGGTGCGATCCAGGCTTCGGGCCGGGTCTTGCTCTGTAGTATGGTTGGTCGTCGCGGTCTTGGTCAGCAGCACTGGCGCTGTTCGCTGCCACGCACGACAACGGTGCTAGACTGGACAAAAACTGCCTGTTATTGTTTGATTTATTGCCTGACGACTGCTGTTGTTGTTTTGAGCCAAGTCCAATATCGGGCATGTTTTCACTGCTACTACTGCTTCCACTACTGTTCTTGTTCCTTTGACCACTGAAGAGGTCGGTAATCTTGCGGTAGGCCGAATTGGTCGTGTGTTGATGATGATGGTGGTTGTGCTGGGGTCCGGGTGGTGGTTTACCTTGAACGCAGCCACTATTGGGCCTTTCCTCACCAGATGGCGAAGTGCGCGTGCCCAATTGCTGCTGCCGATAATCATCCTGGATATGTTGATGTTGATGTTGATGGTGGTGATGATGGTGATGGTGACCACCTATCCGACCGTTTGGTAACTGTTGCTGTTGAAGGTGGTTGGGATGTAGATGGAACTGGTGATGTTGCTGGTTGTCACCAGAACCATTGGCGTTTTCGTCGTCGTCGTCATCGTTAACGCAGGTGAGCTGCCTGATACGTTCTTCAAGACTGAGATCTTTGCTGCGCAAGTTGTTCTGCTGACCAGGCTGAGACTGGCCGTGGTGCTGGTGTTGCCTACGTCGAAGACTGGCTGCGCCATCGTACCTGGCTACCAGACTACGCCTCAAGGCGTTACGCTCTATGGCCCGCTTTATGTTTGAGTCAGGCCCACCAGTACCACTGCAGTCGAGCGACTCGGATCGTCCACCCAACTTACCGTTGGCTGAGTTATCGCCGTTGTTTAGCTGCTGTGTAGAGTCTGCCTGTTGTTCTGACCCGGATCCAGAATCACCGCCAGGGTCGAGCGAAGCGCTCCGCGTTGGAGCAGGTGGTGGAGATATGAACCGCGGATCCGGAAACAGTTGACGTAACGCCGAGTTGGGTTTCAGGCTATTGGAGGGCAGCAGCGTCTTAAATGGGAGTACTGACTGTTGTTTCTCTTCGTCGCGCGACTCGTTACCGATTTCGGCATTGCCATTGGACTGAGGAGAGTGTTGTCGGTCGGTAGTTACAGAAGATCCGTCTGTCTCATCGATTGCGGGTCTGACCTCACCATCTTCGCCATTGACACCGCTGCCAGTTCCACCGCTACTGATCTCACGTACGATGCGTCGTTCTGTCACTGTCGTCATTGTAATCGTCTCCACGAGGTAGCGTTGAGATACATCTGCGAACATGGGACATGAGAATATTTTATCACAAAGTTTGGACAGTACACAGATTCTTAATATTCGATATCTTCGTGAACCAAATCGGCGCCTAGAAGTGGAGAAATATCCCACACATTTCCGGATCATACCAATAATTACTATTATGAATATACAAACTTATCGTTATGATTTATGTTTCTGAAGGAAAAAATTTGGTAGACCGGAGCAACAACATGAAAGAATAATATATGGATTCATCAGAGAAACCCCAAAAGTTGAAGGGATGTTGATCATCACAAACTATATCCACCGATACCACGGGTTGTAGTTGAATTACAAAGTGAGGAACAACGGATCAGCTGAATATGCCAAAAACGTAACTAGTACGATGACCTGGCCTGGTTATTAAAGATATTAAATGAATTTGTGTTGACTTAGAAGGCAAGTTCGAGATACGCCTGTGCGCAAATAGAGATTGGGCTCTGAATGAAAATTTGATTGAAGCGTGTAATGGTAGCTTCCGGACTCCCCATTCTTCGCGCATTAATTATGAAAGTTGAGCGACTACCAAAGGGAACCGAATCATTATCGAACAATTATTCACTGATTTTCATTCGCGTTGGTTAGCAGACGAGAATGAGTTAGGAACTTCAAAAACTAGAGCAAGAGTATAATAAACTGGGTTTCAAACAGCTCCTCCAACCGAAATTTTAGGCATTTACTTGATGAGGTACTATTATTGAGATGCCGGGTGCGGAAGTGATGATTCCCTCTATTCATAAGCTGCGATGGAGCTGAAAAGTTGCAGGCAAACTTTGGGCTGACTTTGGAGATACTGTTAGTTGGTATCGTGAAAGCTTTGCGGGCATAACTTTACTCTTACTGCATACATGCAACATAATTTGTGCAGCTCTTGGCTCAGATTCTCAGGCCAAATAGATTTTTGACGATGAGTTTAACAGGCTCATTAGATATATATGACGCTGATTCAGAGTTCAAAAAATTTATATAAGTACTCTTCATGAACAGTCACGGATGGTATTTTCTAAGACATATGTTTGAATCAGGCATTCGAACAACGGATCCGAAAAATCCTGCTCAGATAGGATGCGCACAAATGCATTCCAAATACAACCGGAAACAAAAACGGAGGAGATTCATTGCTGGTTAAAGTCGGACTCCACCCGCACGTAATCCAGAGAGAGCTTTTCCACGGTTCCGCAAGCTCCATACGTTTATTTACAAAGAGGCTCTCAAGCATTAAAGCCTCCTTCTGTTGGAAGGATAGAGAGGTTCTTATACGACCCCTGAGAGTCGCAAATTTCAGTCCCGATTCGATTACGCAATTGAATTCGAGCAAAGACATCTTTGGCAGAGCTTGCAAGCTCTAAAGATCCTTTGCAACTCACCGGTCGTTGGCTGCTGGCTCTGATCGATCGCGAGCTGAGTACCACCCGCCTCTTCTGCCTGCTTCTGAAGCTGGAGCTGTTGCTGTTGTTCGTTTCTCGATATCCTGGACTCATCCCCATCGGTTGATAATGGCGTCTTAGTCGAGTCTGTTGCGTCGATTTCGGAGCCATTGACGCTTTTCGATGTTGTCGTGTTTGTCGCCGCTGCGGCAGCTGCAGCCGCTGCTTCTGCAAGCACAATTAAATGCAATCGTTAGAGGTTTTGTGGTATTATAAAATCCGTGGTTATTTGACTAGGAGATGTAAGATAAAATTTGGGTGTCGGAGATTAGCAAATAGCCTGAGGGATGTAACATAAAGCACAAGAAGGTTTTTGTGGGTCACGCCCTTGTGATAGGCATGAAAGGTCGGGCTGAGGGTATGGTTATATCTAACGCTCTTCTCGCGACCCGAATAGCTATTGTCGCTTGCAGATTCCTCTGTGCGAGGAGCTTGCATCCCGAACTCGAGAATTTACGAGCTCGTTTGCAGCTTGCTCTGCGCCCAACGATTTGGTCGCTTGGAAACTGAGTTGGGTATCTCTCTGGCTCCAATGACAATGTGACAACGCAACCAACCATTGTTCTTGGCCAAGTTACCCATGTAAATAGACATACATGTACATGTATAAGGAGTGTGTTTCATATGCATGCCATGAGTACGCTGATTTTCCAAAAAATCAATTGTGATAATTACCGCTAAACGGTTTCATCTGCGAATGCAACATTCTCTTTTCATTCAATAATAATTAAGAAACGCTGACTTGGGTAATAGGAATACATACGAAGAATGAGTATACTGTGTACCATTAGCATGACAATTATACATATGAGTAGTTCCACGCGAAAGCGACCCACGAAAAAGGGTCATGTCTCAGATCCTTTTGTAAAAATTCTTATTCGATTCTATGGTACAAAATATGAACTTTTCACTACCTATGGGGTCCCAAAAAAATTTTTTGGTCTCATGGCGAGAATTTTTCGAAAATGAAGTAAAATACATTTTCTTAAAATTCTAGCAGCTTTTTTGCACTAAAATGCAAATAAGTCGAGTTTGCTCGCAGATAAAGATATGCGGCTTGCGGCATTCGAAAGGTCTTTCAAAAACCTATCAAAATCGCTATTGAAAAGTTGTTTTTGGGGTTATGGGCAGCCTGTACGAGCAAAAGTGTAAAAATCACTAAACAGTGAGTTTCTCAGTTGCCTATTTTTTTCAATTTTTGAAAATCACATATTTGATGTAAAATTTTGTGTTCTTCCAGAAAAAAGTGGTCCCGATTCCCTTCTCCGACGTCTAAGGCCTGTTTCTTCTCATTTTCGCAAACCTATTTTTTAGGCAGTTTGGAATCGTCTGTTTACTGCGCATGCGCAGGAATTTGGACTGTTAGAACCAATTCCATTGGGAAGCCAAGAAAATTTCCTTCAAAATGACCACTTGGCAAAGTCAATTTCATCAATTTGGCTCGGAGCTACAACGTTTGAAAGACCACCGAATCTCGATAACCAACAAGAGGTGGATCGGAGACACCGCGACAATAGTATAGGAAAATCCGGGCACGATCTCTGGTCCGATGTATCGTTTGCCTATTGACGCACTCGAGCTGAAACTTCATCTTTTGTAGGCTGTAACTCCGAGTCAAGTTGATGAAATTGACTTTGCCAAGTGGTCATTTTGGAGGAAATTTTCTTGGCTTCCCAATGGAATTGGTTTTAACAGTCCAAATTCCTGCGCATGCGCAGTAAACTGACAATTCCAAACTGCCTAAAAAATAGGTTTGCGAAAATTTGAAGGAACAGGCCTTAGACGTCGGAAAAGGAGATTGGGACCACTTTTTTCTGGAAGAACACAAAATTTTACATCAAATATGTGATTTTCAAAAATTGAAAAAAATAGGCAACTGAGAAACTCACTGTTTAGTGATTTTTACACTTTTGCTCGTACAGGCTGCCCATAACCCCAAAAACAACTTTTCGATAGCGATTTTGATAGGTTTTTGAAAGACCTTTCGAATGCCGCAAGCCGCATATCTTTATCTGCGAGCAAACTCGACTTATTTGCATTTTAGTGCAAAAAAGCTGCTAGAATTTTAAGAAAATGTATTTTACTTCATTTTCGAAAATTCTCGCCATGAGACCAAAAAATTTTTTTGGGACCCCATAGGTAGTGAAAAGTTCATATTTTGTACCATAGAATCGAATAAGAATGTTTACAAAAGGATCTGAGACATGACCCTTTTTCGTGGGTCGCTTTCGCGTGGAACTACTCATATATGATCCATCACGCGATTGGGTTGGGTCGACTTTCATTGGAATTTGATCGGATCAAATCATGGTTTTATTCATTTTTGTACAATCAATACAAAGTAATCTTGAAAGTAATTACAGATGGTACAATCGCAACTATCTGGGATTCTTGTACGTTTGGTTGAATTTTATTTCTATTTAGATGGTGAATCCAGTAGTGATGAGGACAGAAGATAACATCGGTTTTCTAGATATTCTGGAACATTTGACCCTCAGTGGGACAATTTCTTATTAGTCGGGGTTATCAGCAAAACTAGACTCTGACACTCCGTAATGTATGTACGCACACTCGGACTCAATGAGTACTTCCTGGATAAAATACGAATCGTTGCCTCATTCATATGAAGTAGGCCTATGGAAACAAATGAAAAATGAGGCAAGGACTCACATTCGTTTTCATTCGATTCGGAAAGTATTCATTGATCTCACGTACGTAGAAGTACAACAAAACCATAGCGTTTTTAGATACTACGTGGTATTAACTGAAAATGTCTCAACTATTTTCGGCAGACACTCTATTAGGATATGCGAGGTTCCCGATGCCTGTTCAAATAAAGACAAACAATAGTCCCCACCATCACTCTCCCAAATGAGAGCTCGCAAATGTATGGGCTTATTGCGACACTCTATTATTTTCATTGGCAGATTGAATCTGAATTGTTTCTGAGAATCAAACAGGGTTAAAAATATTTCGAAAGTGTTCGAGTTCCCCAATGCTTCCGACCTTAAGACAAAAAATTTATCATTTGCTGTATTGTAGATCACAGGATCTCTGAGCTGGGAGTTAAGGGTCAAATTGAACCACGACCTCAGATCGCCAGAAGAACAATTCAAGAATCGGTTGTCCGGCTTTTCTTGTTTGCAAATAACCATTTTTTGATGAGCTGTAGTGAATCGCATACTGTAGAAATCAGTATTTCTCGTTGGATCTAGAGTTTGATGAACTTGCTCGTTAAAAAAGAGCGAAGCATTCAAACGTGCCTCCGATGTAATGACGAAGCAATGCCCAGTTCCCGAGGACTCAAAACCAACGTAGGATGACCTCCTGGGTAACACAAAATCACCCGATAAATGCTCCGTGAGATCCAAATTGGTGTGGTTTTGGAGTTTTGTTCCTTCGCTGTTGTAAATCAGCGAGCAAGCATTCTGGCAACTCCCCTCATCTTTGTAGATGAAATGATAATTACTCGGGTGTCGTATTATCAATATTTCATCCACAATGTCATTATAGCTTGAAAAATTTTGTCTCAGGGACACAACGACAGATGACCAGTAGCAAAAGAGGAGCTTACGAAAGAATATACTGAGGAATGACCCAGAACGTTCGATATCACTTGTGCCACTGAAAATTAGAACGATTTCACCATCATTGCCGATGAATATTTTTGGGACTATTCCGTACCGAACTCCTGGACTGACTTTTAATGGAATATTGCATGTTATAGGCTCATATAAATCATCCAAGATGTCTGTAGTCAGATTGCATTTTCTGTTGGATTGGTCCAATTTTTCACAAGTGACGTACGCTGCCATGGTCTGATAAATAGTTGATGCTACGATGTGAGTATCGGGTGCAAGATGAATTTCTCTCGTTACAGTTGTAACTCCTTGAGAATGAACCATCTCCAAAATGTGACTCAAAATTAATATTACACTCGATCCGAACATTTCCATTGAATGTGATGATATTGAACTGCCTCAGATTATTGTTGGATGTGAATTATAGTGAGTATCTGGAAAGAAGGTATGAAAAATGATTGAATGGAATGTGACACTGCTACCCGGACTCATAAGTTGTTCCATGAAGAAGCAGTACATCAAAAATAGGCGAGTCCTGGATTTCTTCATTGATGATATTTTTCACTACTGGGGACTAAAGGACGCGTTTTACTCCCGCTTCGCGGAGCGTAAATGACGCGAGTTTTCATTGCCTCGCAGTGAAAAGTAATATACGCAACTGCGGAGTAAAGAGGGCGACCACCTCCCGGGTTTTCATCGCGCGCCAATATCCTACCGGGAGGGACTCGTACTCTTTTACTCCCTAGTTGCTTAATGTACTATTTCAACGAGATACATCAAAATTGATAACACTTGCGTGACGCAAACGGAAATGTAAAACATTCTCGGACTATGGCACAAAACAAATATTCTGTATTGAATGATCCTTGCGTAAATTTCGTATAATTCACTGGCCAAGTGTAGCAAGATTAACTTTTCAGAATCTTTTACAGTTACGTTATGACATCTGCGAAAGTAGGAATACCGAGGAAGTAGTGGTACCGATAAGTTGATTTCTTTGCGTCATTCACATTTTTGAGATTTCCCGAGCTCTTCAAAACTCCCCGACTCAACTGAATCTCATAGATCGCAAGAGAATCACATAAGAAATTGCTCAGAAGATTTCTGCTTCTTGCAAACACAAGAGCAGTTCTGGACAAGCATTTTTGAGAATATTCTTTCATTTTCAACACCACTCCACAATAAGATGGATTCGAAAGGTTTTACAGATGGACGTTCCAAATACTCGACACAGCATCATTTCTCCTCACATCCACTTCATACACACGGACAGGGCTATATCATCAAAATATGATTTTCTTACATGAGAGAACTCAATGCAGTTGCGCGAGCACAAAAGCTGTAGTGGGCTTGTGGAAGCTTTTGATGAACTATTTCTCATTTCCTGGGTACACGGCCAGCAACCACTTTAAATTGATATTTGAGTGGATAAGAATCTTTGTCATACAAGCTTCCCAACAGTGTAAAAGATCCAATATTGTTAACTCGTTTGATGTATTAGTTAGATCAGCTCACGATTGAAGTAAGAAATCGGTCCACCACAAAGAAGTTCCATTTTTACTGGTGAGATCTTTCCACAAACGGGTGTTCTGAATTCCATGTACGGTGGTAAAATTATTAAAATTGTTCTGGATGCAACATACACGATACTCTCAAATGAGTTGTACTTGGTCAAATTTCAAGGAACTTTTTTTCGATCGAGTCACTGAATTTGATTTCTGACCACCATTATTCACTGAATTAATCAACAAAAAAACTGAGTCACAGGATTTGTTGAAACAGCATCGCCAAGCTTGATGACCCAGGTCCTCCCATCCAATAGTACATTTCGATACGAGGGCGAAAACCACCCCGGCCAAGTGTCAAATACTATTCTTGCCACGTCGGCGTGGCAAAGAAAATCAAAAATCCGCACGAAAATGGCTCTTTCCCGCACAGACGATGAAGAAATAACTTTTTGTACAAAGCTTCATGACACTCTGGTCAAAAGCTACTCATGACCTTTCTCACTTTCCGGTGTTTTTCAGACTCGTTACTGACAAGCAACCTGAACATAAATTGCAGAAAAGTCACAAACATAATACCTTCTCGATATCACATCACCTGTCCATTCCTTTTTCAGTACACATCAAAAACTGCTTGTCACGAGTAATAACGTCTAATCTTGAGCTTTGTATCCTCAAATACTGTCATTCTATCGCAGGATGCCAAGAAAATTCCGAGACATTGAATTTATGGATTTCTCATCATATTTATTCAAATGTTCGTCAAAGCTTGTATGCTTGAACAAACATCTGAATGAATAGCTGGAGAAACCGATAAATTTTATGTCTATGAGTTTTGAATTCTATTGCGCACGCTATACCCTGCTTCTCTCAGTGGTAAGCTTTGTATGCGATATCAAATTATTCAAGTTACAAATTCTTTTAAAAAATCGACTACTATCCCATCAAGTTTTCCGCTTTTAAGCTCATTTCAGATCTCCATCAATGAAATACAACTCATCCGAAGATTAGATTTAATTATATGATAAAATTAATTTCATTCTTAATCATATCATGACCAGTGCGCTGTGAAATATCATAGCGTTGTTACTCCGTGAAATCACAACCTTTTTCGAACTTCTAGATAATGAAAGATTCTCGGTCACAGTCTAAGTTTATCTCCAAAATCAGATATGAATGCACATGTCTTTGGGTTCGTTGTGGATCCATCACAAGCAAAACATATCAAATTTAGATCGAAACAGAAATTCTCATCATCAAGACTCGAGAAAGATAGCAAAACACCTTGTAAAACGCTCATTGTGCAAATGGAATCGTTCCATCTGCTTATGTTACATTGAAATTATACCTACGTCCATGAATGTTGAAATATTCAATAGATTCTTTTGCTGAACGGGGGCTTACACACCGTGTAGAGTACTCCTGGGAAGCCGAATGTGAGACCACAGAATATTGCATTGTAAATTACATCAGCGATTTTCCATTCCACCAATTCATAACCACAAGGGGGACAATAAGTCCTGGGGTGTATAGAGCACAAGTAATGGGCTAGACTGGGGGTCCAAACATACTTTTCCAACTTAAAATAATCTTTCAAACACGATCTTATGGTCGACTTAGCCCTAAAAAATCATCCTTCTGCCCCATGAAGACTGACTCTGTTGACGGGCTTGGACACCGTTGAGGCCTTCGACAACGTTTTACAGCTAAACTGGCTTCAAAATTTCATTTAGATGGTCATTTTGGTTCCAAAAAGTATGTTCAAATCCTCATTCCAGCCCAATATCTCATATGTGAGCTGGTACGAGTAAAATCATGCCCAAAGCCATCTACGCCAAGAAAGCCAAATAAAAGTAATGACCATTTTTGACACCGTAAATAGAAGCTACAGCTCGCTTCTGGCTCGAAGCTCGTCTTCGCAAGTTTCTCATATATTCAGGGGTACTTAGGGGAGTAATTTCCACACAGATTGAGGCACATTAGTTCAGATATAAGCATATCAGAGTCCATGATGCCGTTTCTCCATTGTGTAACGCTCAACAAAAAAAACGAAACAAGATAACCTTCGCCAGAGTTTTTCCACAGAAAGAACGGGTCTTGAAGAACATTTTCGCACAGGTGTGGGTGGGAAAAGTCTAGACACATTTGAGGGATTCTCTTCTGGATTTTCGACTTTTTCGAGAATTGCTCAACTTCTATGGACTGTAGCTTGTACGAAAAGTACAATAATCGACTTTTACCAATAGGGAAACTGTGGGGTTTTTCAAGACCTTCAAGATGACTTTTGGTAATTATCGACTGTCATCTTTCTAGTTACAGTTAGGTCGTCCAGGAGATGACGCAAAAATCACTAAAATTTGCCCTCAGTAATTAGCTCCCAGAAGTCACCTGATTCAAAGATCAAGTGTGGAAAATTTTTTCTGCAAAGTACTAATATCAACAGAGTATGTGAAAAAAGATTGAATTTTTTCCTTGCCATGATTTTTCGGAATTAGACCAGAAAGGGCCTCAGGGCCCACAGGGTCTCCAAAAATATCTGAAAATACTTTTCGTGCTCATTTAACATTTTGGAAATCTCCCCACCCCCCCCCCCCCTCGCGACAGTTTTGTCCAGTTTGCTCGAGAACTACCGTAAACCGGTGTGAAAACGGCCACTTTGGAGCTTCTAATCAAATTCTCATTGCAATTTTGTAACCAAACTTTTATGTATCTTAGGCCATTCGACACATCTCAACTTTTTCTTTAGAATGCTGTGCTCAGAGTTTAATTCCACTGATTTGCATTCTCAAGGATTGTGTAAAACAGGTTGTCCATAGTCATATATGTATAATGTATATGTCTAAGCAATTTCTCTTGCAAAGATTTTATCGCAGGCTGATCGTTGATTTCAAATAATTTGATGACTATCGGTTTTTCCTGCTAATTTTTTATTTTTCATTTTTCATTTTACACCTTAGTGCAACGTTTCGGCTGTTTTCTATAGCCGAAATATGTCTAAGCAAGTTCAAATCATGTGAATTAACGATTTGGAATGAAGTTTGCTACTATTATCATTCGTATAGAGAAATGTTTCTTGAGAGAAATTCACTTGATGAATAGGGATACATATTGAGAATAAGTGTACTACGTATCATTAGCATAATAATAATACTTGCATATTCCATCACGTGATTAGATTACTTTCACTGAAATTCAATCGTTTTCAATCATGTCTTTATCAATCTTTGTCCAATTCATACAAAGAAATGTTGGAATTACAGATGTTATAATGGAAACTCTCGTGGCTACGTTGGTTAAATTGCATTTCATTTAGAAACTGGATATGGTAGTCATGAAGTCAAGAAATATCATCGGTTTCTTTTGGCATCTTGGAAATTGGACCTTCAGTGGAATAATTTTTTATAAGTCTAAATTATCAGCGAAACTATGGAACTCCATAATGTGGTGCACGTACGGTACAACAAAGCCATAGCGTTCTTTGATACTACGGGGTATCAACAAAAAATGTCTCAACTACTTTTGGAAGGCACTTCATCAGGATATGTGAGGTTCTGGAAGCTTCCTCAAATAAAGACAAACAATAGTCCCCACCATCACTCTCCCAAATGAGAGCTCGCAAATGTATGGGCTTGTTGTGACACTCAATTGTTTTCATTGGCAGATTGAATCTGAATTTTTTCTGAGAATCAAACAGAGTCAACAATATTTCGAAAGTGCTCGAGTTCCCCAATGCTTCCGACCGTAAGACGAAAAATTTATCATTTGCTGTACTGTAGATCACAGGATCTCTGAGTTGGGAGTTAAGGGTCAAATTGAACCATGACCTCAGATCGCCAGAAGAACAATTCAAGAACCGGTTGTCCGGCTTTTCTTGTTTGCAAATGCCCATTTTTTGATGAGCTGTAGTGAATCGCATACTGTAGAAATCAGTATTTCTCGTTGGATCTAGAGTTTGATGAACTTGCTCGTTGAAAAAGAGCGAAGCATTCAAACGTTCCTCCGATGTAATGACGAAGCAATGCCCAGTTCCTGAGGACTCAAAACCAACGTAGGATGACCTCCTGGGTAACACAAAGTCACCCGATAAATGCTCCGTGAGATTCAAATTGGTGTGGTTTTGGAGTTTCTTTCCTTCGTTATTGTAAATCAGTGAGCAAGCATTCTGGCAACTCCCCTCATCTTTGTAGATGAACTGGTAATTACTCGGGTGTCGTATTATCAATATTTCATCCACAATGTCATTATAGCTTGAAAAATTTTGTCTCAGGGACACAATGACAGATGACCAGTTGCAATAAGGGGGCTTACGGAAGAATATACTGAAAAACCAACCAGGGCTCTCAAAATCACTCGAGCCACTGAAAATCAGAACGACTTCACCATCATTGCCGATGAATATTTTTGGAACTATTCCGTACCGATACCCTTGCTTGAATCTCAACGGTATAGGGCATATGATCGGTGCATATAGATCATCCAAGACTTCTGACGTAAGATTGCATTTTCTGTCGGACTGGTCCAATTTTTCACATGTGACGTACGCTGCCATAGTCTTATAAATAGTGGATGCTACGATGTGAGTATCAGGTGCGAGATGAATTTCTCTCGTTATGGTCGCAACTCCTTGAGAATGAGTGATGCCCAAACTGAGATTCAGAATAAATATCACTCTTGATCTGTACATTCTTGTGAAATGTGATCAATTGTTGGGTATAAGTTCTTGTGAATTGCTGAAAGATGAACGAGGAAATGATGACTCAAATCGTGTGATATTGGAAAGGACTTATACCACGATCAAATGAAAGTGACTCTCTTAACCTTTCCGAGTGAACCCCCCCCCCCCCCTCTCTCTCCTTCGTGTGAACTCGGGAAGAGTTGATTCACTCAGTCTCGAGTGGAATTTTTACTCCGAGAGAGTGAGACTCGCTCTTCTCGGAGTTGCCACAAAGGGCGGATTCACTCGGAAAGGTTGAGAAAGGACCTTCTGGATATTTTCCAAGTTGACTCATATCATTTCAGAGGAAGTTTGATAATTTCCGTTCAATAGTATTTCGCAGCATGTGCCGGATCGTAGAATTAATTGCTCTCGAAAGCAAACGTGGTGTTTCGCCAAAAGGCTGCGACACATCAGCCGAATGACCAGAATAGATTGTGAGAAGAAACTAAATTCTAGTAGGAAGAAAAATCGAGCATTAGTCTCCTCAACGATGAATAATTGAGCTATCAAGAGAATTGGAGAGAAAGATTCATGAATGATAAGGGTTAGAGTTTGACGCATGAGTCTCTGGATAACATTAATATTTTCAATAACGTGGTGGCAAGATGACGACATTATGAATGTCTAAATTCCCTCTTAGAATGAAGTATTTACGTTAAATAGCACTTCTATCGAAATGATATGAACACTATCCTAGCATATTTGACGAAGCGGATTTCTCCAAACGATTAACTACCGGAATTTATCGCCATCAGAGGAACAATTTTTTTGATGAGGGAATTAATTGGCTGAGCTTACCCAAAAACTGTGGTGAAACTGTAAAGCCTTTTAACGAATCATTCCTTGTTCTGTGGATATATTATCAGCGCACGCTTCAAATTGATACGTGATTAAATAAGAAATGTTATGTTACACAACCTCCTCACAACCATGAATGGATAAGTAATTGTTGACGTAATTGCATGAACTTTAGATAAGTGGTGTGAGGTTGTGGAATAACTTAAGGCTCTAATAAGTTACAACGACTCAACTTCAATAGAAGCACTCTTGGGTTTGTAATACATGCAGCACGGCTGCCTCAGCCAGACTGGCTGATTGTCGCGTAGCGCGGTAAGTAGCTCTGGACGAGGGACGAAAAACCTAGCCTCGCCTGAGCAATCATATAATGAGAGAGAGGGTCAAAGACTATATAAAAATATTTCTAATTACTCAAATGTAAAATTCAACAAACCACCTCATTTGATAATTTGAAATTCATCAAAACGAAAAATTAAGTTTGAGATTCGACTGAATACAAAATAAAGCTTTCCTCTCTACTTCCCCTTATTACAAAACAACTTCAAGAGAAGCTTCGCGCAAATGAATCGAAAACGAAATAACTCTCTCTCACAAAAGATAATGAATACAATTCAAAAAATCTAAGTAAATGCAAATATTCTCTAAAGCATTATGTTCTCATCCTTAAATAGATTCATTTCTCATCTCTTAACAAAAAATCGCAATATGAACAAAACGTATCAAAAAATGAATATAGATTTTTGAATATTCACAATCATTGAAAAATTAGAGATTCACTTGAGTTCATGAGTTCGCTTGTACGATGTCTATTTTACAAATCATATTCACATGTTCCTGAGTTTTGAATCATGTAAAAACACCCTCAATTTTGGACATGCTACTAATTTGGGCAATGAGTCAGCAAGCATTCTTTCGCTGGCTAGATGGTGCACAACTACTTGACTCATTTCCATCCTTTCCTTGATGAAATGGTGTTGTACATCCACACTTTTGGTGCGAGAGCTAAATTTAGCATTCTTTCCCAATTCAATTGCCCTCATACTGTTACAAAATATGCTATGAGCCTTTGATTCTTGAAACTTGAGCTCAATAGTCAGTCCTCGAAGCCAAATTAGCTCATGCGTAGGTGCCAATAGAGACTGATGTTCAGGCTCAGTAATTGAATGGGCAATCGTTTTCTGTCCTTTGCCATTCCAGCTGATTGCACCTCCTTGCATTAGGAATATATAACGTGTTACAGATCTTCTATCATTTTCCTCTGAAGCATAGCTAGCATTACAAGAACCTTCTATTTGGAAATTTGACTGCTGCGAAAACATAAGTTTAAGATCTCTGGTACCTTTGAGATACCCCATAACATTTTTCACCACTTCCCAATGGTGTTCATTATAATTTTGTTGTACTTACTCACAGTACTTACAGAGTAAGACAAATCTGGTCTTGTACATTGACAAAGGAACAGAACTGCTTCAACTGCACTCTGATATGGAATCTTTTCCAATCTTCCAAGTTTTTTGGGGGAAACGGGAGACACACTATCATCCAAGCTTTGGCCAACTTCTAATGATGTGCTTGTAGCTCTTGCTTGTGACATTCCAAATTGTTGATGTACAGAATCAATACAATGCAATTGGTCCAACTTCATCAGACTTTTGGCTCTGTCTCTAGCGGTATTGATTCCCAAGACTCTTTTTGATTCACCTAGATTCTGAATTGGAAAGCATTCTATGATCCTATTTTTGAAATCAAAATATATGTTCTTATGTGTTGTAAAAATCATCATATCATTGACAACTATCGCTGTATACGTGGTTCGCTCATTGAGATAAATATAATAAACACATGGATCATGCGTACACTTTTTGAAACCTAAATAGTGAAGGAATTCATTAAGTTTCTCATTCCAAGCTTTGCTGCCTTGTTTTAAGTCATACAAAGTTTCGTGTAACAAACACACAAGGTCTTCTTGACCTTCAACTTCAAAACCTCCTGGTTGGGTCACATAAACTTCTTTCTTAAGCTAGCCGTGAAGGAAAGCTGTATCGAATATATGAAAAAGTTCAAGACTATAGCGAGCAGCAACTGCAAAAAGTATACGAACACTGGTATATATTACGACTGGATAATAACATTAATCATAATTTATCCCATACTCCTGTGAATAACCTTTTGCGACGAGTCTCGCTTTATATCTTACTCCGCCATTACTATCAATCTAAGATGTGAAAACCCATCGACACCCAATTGGTTTGTGACCTGGAGGAAGTTAACAAAGAGTGTATACCTTATTTTTGATGAGCATCCATTTCTAACCCAGCTGCTTCCAACCACTGTAAACTGTTTGGACTAGTAGCAGCGTCTTTATATGATTTTGGCTCACGAGTATCTGTCACTGTTAGATATAATACATAATCATCTAAATTTCTATTTTTTTTTCTTCACTCTTGGAGATCTTCTAGGAATACTGTTTCTCCTTCTACTTCTTCATCATCTGGATCATCTACTATATAATCTGAATCATATTCGTCTTGAATTCGTTGATTAGCTTGAGATTGACTAATATCCATTCGGAGGACAAAACTATCACCAATAGCTGATTCATCTGTTTCTTGAACTGGATCATTCCTCTTCTGTGCATCATCTGAATCATCTTCTTTAGACAAATCTTGATAATTACTCCTTGAGTGACAAATTTATCTCGAAATGCTACTGGTTCTTCTCCGAAAAATCTATATTCTCTTACGCTGATTACTTTCTGACTTTGAACATGCCATAGACGATATCCTTCTTGGTCTGTACAATATCCCAACATTTTACATTCTTTAGTAGTACGGTCAAACTCACCTCTGAACTGTCAAGGAATGTACCGTCCAAGAAATACATACAGGAAGTATTTCAATATTTATCATCAGGGACGAAAAAAGCACAATATCTTTCATGATACTTCAAAAACTATTCAACCCCGCAATGCGCGCATCATTTAAATTCTGACCAATAGAGGTCAAGATCTTACAGACGATCAAATCCTCCACCAATACCACAGGATCTCACCCAATATCTATATCGAGATGCTCACGAAATTTTTTCCCGCCCCTTACCCGTACTTGATCGACCTGTTAGACGCGTCCCTTGACGAATCTCACTCGCCTGTAGAATGGAAAATTGTGAGCATCGTCCCCCTGGCCAGGTGTCAGCATCTCTGCATCCATCAGGGTCTCCATCCAGTAGCTCTTTTGCCAGAGATGTCTTAGCTCTTTGAGCGTATGGTTCATTCACAGTTATGGAAGTACGTTGCCCAATACAATGTCCTGGACCCTCACCAATCCAGATTCCGGACCCGCCGCACCACCCAATCCCCACTTTGAGGAACATTTTGTTTGACTTCTCAAAAGCGTTCGACACAGTTTCGCACAGACTGTAAAAAAAACTGCGCCCCCTTAACTGTTCGGAATGTGTGATCAAAGTGTTTGCTAGTTATTTGTACGACAGAAAACAAGCAGTAAGATCAAATCAATCCCACTCGGAGTATATCGCCACATGACCTGGCATCCCCAGGGCAGTGTATTAGGGCCTTTACTGTTGCCTATATTCATAAATGATCCGCCTCAAGTACTGATTCTGTAACCATATCATATACTCTGACAATACTCAGATCTATTTTCACTGACATCACCTTAAGGCCATGCGGTAGTCGTGCAAGCTAAATTTTGTTCCAACAGTTCTTGAATTCTCTTGCGATTTGGGATAAACGACGAGTCCCACAATTGTTATCAAATTTGAATGGCTCAACTGGTCGTTTAGCTCAAATCGCAAAAGAATTCGAGAATTCTTGGAACAAAAATGTGTGTATATTATAGGTTAGGATGTCCCAGGCGCCCAGTGATTCCCACTTTTCTGCAATAATCTAATGATTTGGGCTGAACATTGAGTTGTCGAGAATAAATCGGACAATAACAAAAACTAGACAACTCATCTCAAACTTTGTACCATAAAAATGTTCACATAAGTGGTGAATGGAACTTTACGGACGGGCTGCACGGCTACTGCATGCCCTTAAGCTTAAGGAATATTATACATAGCACTTGTGAACGCCGATGCAAACAGAATATTCCAATGGGTCCAAGGTAACTCACTGACACTAAATCCACCAGAACGTGATTTTTTGGTAGCAATACCCCCCCCCCCCCCAATAGCGGACACCTCCTCGAACAGACAGGTTTTGCACGATTTGACGGGCAAAAATAAATGGGCCCTTATGGGAGTCACACTTCTCAATAGCGAACACCTCTCTGTACAGAAAACTAGTTTCATGCAACCGTGGCTGACCGTCATTTGGAAGATTTACTGTGTCAAGATGTGGTTTGAACGTTAATCCTAAAATAGCGGAATTGAGCGAATTAGACGTTTCTTCTGTGAGAGTCACTCATGCAGATGTAAATTCTTCTAAAAATATCACCGATCTGATCTGCAAACATTTTTCAATGGCAAAGATCATGCAGGAATTTCCAGATTAACGACGTATATGCTGAATAATTTCGAATATAAATCATTCAAATGTCTAAGAAAATATTCAACATCTAAATATCTGAGATTGAACACCGAAATATCATTTTTTAGTACATTTGATTCAAGTTTCGTTAATCTTTCAATGACTAATTTCAGTGTAGTGGCATAGATCACTTTCATTCCTCATACGCTTCTGATAACAAACGTGATTATTTTGTAAATAAGATTCTCGATGATCACAAGTCCCATAGATCCATGCCTCGGCCAAAAGCGGACATTTCTCTACAACTAACACATTTCACGCAACCGCGACTGCCCGCTATAGAGAGGATTTAGTGTAGTTCTAATTTCCAGCACCGATTCGTTATTCAATAAAAGTCTCGCCGCATCGGGGAAAAAATTCTGCGTCAAGCGATTGACTTGTATAGAGATTCTCGGCTACTCGGCTAATACAGTCTGGATGGTGAGATAATCCAAGCAAATCGTTTCAGTCGGCTTGTTTTGGCCGGAACTTTATAGGGTTGATAGATCGTGTACAAGGTGCGAATGGATTGGTAGAAAAAAGTATGATAGCATGGCTGAAGGGTTGCTTTAAGGCGTTACAACATACATCTGAGTTATTCCGAAGCAGATAATCCGTGTGAAGTAGACTGTACAGAGCTTTAACATCACACCCTTTGCATGATGTAACGGCGATAGTAACTTGTGCGTCATCGACCTGCACTGATTCAACTAGAGAATTCTCACCGAGTACATTTTTCACCGAGTTTATGAGGCTGTAGCTTGCATTCGAGCGATTGCTTTTTGGTAGGGGCCGAAGGCGAAGGTCAGAAGCGGAAAATATCACGAACGCGGCGCGAATACTATATTTTCTGCAATTTTGTAAACACCCAAACAACGAGAAGTTGCAACAGAGAACTTTAGGAAGTTTTGTAGATTCAAGTGTCGGATCTACGAGAAGATCTAAAGTTTACTGCATCGGCAAATGCAGCATCGATACGAGAAATCGTGTAGTATCTTTCTTCAACAAGATACTCAAAAATTTATAACTCGTATAGAAGCTGCATCATTCAGAAGTGATTCAGGCAATGGTCGTTGTCAGTCAGATTTATTCCACGATGTTTCGAGAGTACCGCAAGTCGGTGATAGTATATAATCTATGTTGAAATCGATATGGTCAACGGCGCTCAAAATCTTTCCCTGGTTGTGCTGTTCCACGGGCACAATCGTAGAACCACCCCCCCCCCCCCAAAAAAATGTTGACATACCAAATTTGGACACTGTCAAGCTGGTCCTTGGTTATCTTATACAACAGATACAGCGGTATAGTTTTTTATCAATCACTTTAGCACTTTCAATTGAATAGTTGAAACGGCCAATTCCACACCTTTCCAGAGTGCACATTACGAGAACACTTGTACAAAAAGGGAGAAAAACAGCCTTATCGTTGATCGCAGCAGTTCACATTCTCAGTATGGTGCTTACAAGGAGATTTTGAAGTCAAGAACAGAATCAATCGTGTGTACCTGTGCGAAAGCAAGTCGAATAAAAATCGTAGGGAACATACGTACTGCAATTTTCTCGCTTGGTCTTGTACTTGATGCTTGCGTCCGATCTCATAATTATCACTAGAAGCTATTAATATCATCAAATTAGTTCTCTATCATCAACCCGATCACCCAAAAATCACTTCGAATGCCATCACTGTTGCACTAATTATTGAATTCTGATCGGACGCATCTCGACTCCTTATTACTAGCGCAAAACAACAAACTTGTTCATCATCACCGCACCGTGACTAAAATGCAGTTGACGAAACCCCGCGAACAAAAATCGAGTAAACTCGTTATCACGGCTGGTGTTATCTTGTCCCCCTCCGATGCTCGCACAACTTGGATGGCTCAGTTATATCGTATCACACACTACCTTCACTACGATTATCTGCACAGGCATATATAAGTACGCCTAGTGAGCACGTGGTATTATCGTATCGCAATATTTGCGTGCCTCAATTCATATCGTGATGTCCCATGAGTATGAAGTGAAATAGCTCCTTTGCTCGCGATGCATCAAGGCTATTTTACCCCATCAACGTCGTCGTGGGAGAGTCGTCAGCTCAGTATATCCTGGTACAATCGAGGTAATTGTCGGTGTGTGTACCACATTCAAGAGGTAGCTTGATATACTATACCTATAAGTATACATGCGGGCTATATGGGGGTTTCCCTACATCAGAAAAACGGCTGAAAGTATAACGAATTCAGCACTGCTTGAGAATCGTTTTCCCGCGGTCTGCGTTTCCGTTGTTGCGCGTAATAGTACTTTGTGTTGTATAGTTGTATTATGTACTTGGGTAGACTGTGTCGGTTGTGCCGAACGAGATTATACTCAGAGCAGAGCGTGCAAGGCTCGTCTTCGTCGTCGTCTTCGCCTTCCTAACCTAAGTGAATTTCAGACTCGTTATGCGCCGCAACGACTGTCGAGCAAACCAACCCCGTGTATACCATCAGATTTGTTGGGACAATCACCACTCCTGCACCGCGCCTCTCGATTTTCTCATTTGAGCTTTCGAGTGCTTGCGTTAGATGGATTCTGATGCTTTGGATATTGTTGGGAATAAACGACTTGCACTTGATCTTTGTACTTCGAGAAAACGTCTTGGTTGACGATATAAAGCTCGTAGTCTGGCTATACACGGTTAAACTCGTTATTGTAATGGAATTTCAAGCTTTTGACGGATGCCTTTTTGAGATTTTGTATCATAAAATCCAACTGGCAATAGTTACATTAGATAATCATTTTGATTCTGCAGGAAACCAGATTTATTCACTCATTCGATTGATGATACCATTTTAGAATAGGAGCACACATGTCTCTGTTGTACACAAACTCTGTTCGGACCCAACATCCTGATTGATGTTAGGTTGGATGGATGTTCGAGCTGATACTTGGGTTCGCGCTTAGTTAAAAATTGAACTGCTCGAGGTCATCAGTTCATAAAATACATCCGAGATAGCGAGAACATCGTGAAATTATTCAAGATCGAACAATTGTAGTTCAACCTGTTGATTCAACCCATTCTCCAATAGTCTATTGGATATGAAAAGAAATTAGTATGGTTGCTGAAACTCTAACGAATACTCCTCAGCCCTTGTCAGTGATAGTGATAGATAATTCCATTTATTGAAGTGTCCAATTTGATCAAAACTGACAAATAGATAATTTTACTTCGTGGCGAGTTGTGTCGTATTTCAAAATGATTCACCACCTTTAGACGGGGTTACTTTGAACACTCGGGGTCGAAGTTCTGAATCCTGATAATCAGCAAAGTGAGGACCCGCAAAGTTTCTAAAAGTAATTTGCTTGATACTGGCATGCTTGAAAAATATTTCACATCGGCGTGGAAGTCCTTATCAGCTGTAAGTGAAATTTAGACAAATTTCTCGAAGGGCATAATTTTGGATCAAAAAAAGTTGGACCAGACGATTGGTTTCGTTCGACCACCTTCAGGCCGAATACAAGTCAATCGCGTTAAATTTTGTTGATTCATATCGATATCTTGAAGAATCCATCGTTGCAATGGTGTATTTCCACCTTGACTCAATTTTGTCCTGTAAAAACTGAAAATCACGTGTTTCTTTTCTCCAGAACGAGGTAGCTCTGAACACTTGAATGGAGGAATATATGATTTTTCGAGGGATGGGGTAACTTGGAACACTTCGAAAAACAATCGAGAATCAGGTTTTTCGAGGCAACTTTGTGTCATACAAATTAACTTTTGTATTATCGATGCTTCTTGACTTTTGAAATTTTAGTTCAGATCATTTGATTTTCAAAATTCTCCACTCAATTCTCTCAATTATAGAAATAGAACGGAAACTTCTTTGATTCGATTAGAACTTCAAAGAGATAAATCTTCCAGTTCGGATTTGAATTTGCTATCACAATTCAGATGATTTCTGGAAGTAACTCATTCATTATTCGAGCCCTCGCGACAACTTCAAAAAACTCAATATGAGTTTGGAATATCTCTTTTGAGTGCAAACGTATCAGAAGATCGAGTTCTTATATCATGGAGATAAACAGAAAGCATTACCATATTTATAATTCTAGTGTTTAAAGTTACCCCGTCACGAGGGTATAACTTTGGACACGTTTTGAATGCCCGTAACTTTTGCCTAGAACATTCGAGCGTACTCTATTGCAGCGCAATTAGAAGCTAAGACAATAAGCTTTCAATTGATCCCGAATACAACGTGGCCTTTTCGTAATGCCGTGCCCATAATGTGAGACGTACAAGTTACAGGAAAATTACGAGCAAAGCTTTCAAAAAAGGTCGAAGTGAGTGTCAAAGTAACCCCGGTCGACGGTATCATTGGGTCGATGTAATCACATCTCGTGAGCATTACACCTCCCTTAATCCCCCTTTATTCCCAAAAATCGAGCTTTATTTCCGGATATTAATCTTCATTCTGTCAAGCAAATAGGATGGTCCAATGTGTGTCACTTTGCGAACCATTCATCAGCTAGCCAGATTATGATATCCGAGGCTTAAAATCCTTGTATAGCAGCATCAAAGCCCACACCATCATCTTTCACTTTGTTCGATGAAAATTAGTTTGGCCGAAGAGTCAAAGGGTCTACTCGCCACTATACCGGTACCATCACCAGACCACTATACACGAGATCATACATCATTTCTGGCTTCATATTTGGCCTGTATGGAAATAGGCCATGAGAATACACACAGCATCTGTCGAATAGCGTGAGATTTAACGTTTCGCTTCGAGTATCGATTTCCAATACGAGCAGAAAGCTTCGCTAACTCTGCTGTGATCCATTTCTCGATGCTCCAAATATTCCATCATGTATCTCTGCAGATTCCATTTGCGATTGGGAATCAGCGTCAATTTTGGAGCAAATTTTGTCCCTTTCAGTTGAGTAAAAAGGTGAATACGAGTACTGACGAGGAATATATTGCAGTGAATTCAAGACCAATAGTCGACATTGGAGAAGTTTCTGATATTGCACTGGAAGGCATGGAAATGAGATCTTTAGCATTTCAATATCGTCAAATTGGGTAACTTTGGTACAGTGGGTGCAAATTTGGTACACTCATGAAAAATGACTTTCAAAGCTGCATTCGGTAAGGTAAATGATTACATCACTGTGAAACTTATCCTCCCCTCTTGACACACATAAACAATGTGTAGATCCACCGTAGATCCCGCGTGAACGGTTGCACTCGTTCATTCAAGCTTTTTTCAAAAAGGCTGATTTACCAGCGATACGCGAGTGGTCCAGTTAGTGTACCTGGCAAGAAGTGTTCTGGAACGAACTGCGGGTGTACAATGCTACATTTCCATCACATATATCACCATATTGAAGAAACCATCGTTACATTGGGGTATTTGAAGAATTCGGAATTTTAATGAATGAAAAACAGGGAAAAATACCATGAAAAATTGTACCAAAGTTACCCCACTCTAGGTAAGAAGCATGAGGATAGGGTAACTCTAGTACAACTTCCTATGACAGATTCTTTCCATCTCACCTTGAGTCGAGTGATGGTCTACGAGGTTTTAGAATGTTTCAAACAGCTTAAAATAAGACTTCTGAACGATTAAAATTAGTTCACTCACGTGGGGGTGAGTAGAGTTGAAATATTTTGTGAGTGTACCAAAGTTGCCCCATCGGGGTCTAACTTTGGTACACTTCTTCAACTGCTCATAGCTCCGGCTTAAACTCATCAAATTGAACTTTGTAGCCGGTCTGTCGAAAGCTGAGACTGTAAGCTTTAGATTGATTACTAATAGAAGTGGGTTTTGTTGAGATGCCGAGCCAAAGAAAATGAAAAGTAACCAAATCGTTCCAAATTTACCCAGTTCGACGGTAACTACATCCGCAAGAACGTTTTAATTTAGTGACCGATTTGGATCACATTTATGGGCAGAACCAGACAGAATCTCGAGTCCTCGATTTCGTATTATATGCCTAAGTTTTTACAAAATAGTGCACTAAATGAGGTTCAACGATACACCGAAACGATTAAATGATGAAAATCTATCAAAAAATCATCTATCTTCGGAATGAAGGTGAGAAGTGAAAAAGTATAAGATATATGTGGGCATACCATCAGGACTGGTCAAACTTTTGCAATTTGAAGTTTTTGAACTTTCGCGACGGCCCATTTGACATTGGACACGAATGGATCAGCTATCGCTAGGTCGCGAGATAGGTGATCAATCTTGTCGAGTTCGGAAGCAAAGAGCATGAAGCCGAGCACAGACGTCAATCGATGTCTCGTTACGGAAATGGACGCGTCAATGTTAGGTTATGTATTATACGGATAGAGCAGTGATCGTGGGCCACAGATCAATCAATGTCGCAACAGAGCAAAGTCCAAGGATGTGCAAGCTTCACGCGTCAAGACAATGGCTTGTTTGCAAGCTCAAGTAGTCTACATTATCTCGCTGAGTAACTATGCGGATTAGATCTAACTCGATAGAATCAATGCATGAAAAGATCTGTTTAGAATGATCCGAACAGAAAACTCAGCACATATAGCGTTTTCAATCATAAACTCCTAAAAAGACCAGAACTTTCAGAACGTATTCGAATTTTGCGCTAGAAGGTGTCAGATTTAGTGTTGCATTAAGAGCGCCATCGATGTGAACTTATGAAAAAAAAAACTTTGAAAACGATGAAGGGTCGCGGAATAAGAATTAGCCAGACAGTCGTTGAGAACGTATTTCAGGCTGCATGCATATTGATGACGGGTCGCTTTTGTATGAGCCGTCGTCGCCTGCTTGCTATACGCGAGACGCGCGAACAAACCAAACCATGTACAACATCACTGGGCTATGTTGGCAATGGTGCGCCCGAGCTTTAATGGATGCATAGCATAGTGCAACACAAGAACGATTCGACGGCGTCTGCACCGGGCGAGTCTGTGAGCAAATTTTCGCACGTCCGCAAGCGCCACGGAGTCTCGACTCGGGTGAATATTTCATTGTCGGCTCGGTAGTATTAGTAGGATATTCGTGTGAGTTTGTGGACATTGTCAGCTCGTAGTACAAACAAAGTTCCTCGTGCGGACTCTGTTCGAGCTTTCAAAGCGCGAGAATTTCAAATTTCAAACAGACCACCGGTAGCGATTAAATGACGAGCTTGCGGTCACTCGCCAATATGTTGATACCATGTTTTAGATATCCTCTACGCTTACGTTCTAATATTCAATTTATTACTTATTCAACATCGAAATCACGAGATTAGACTACCCAAAAAATTGCCGATGCCTGATTTTATACGAACACTCTTATACAGTGGATCAAAGGAAATTGTCGATAATTGAATAACGAACAGGTGTCAAATTTCAGAACTCGTTTACACGCGACTTTTCTGGTGAGAATGAAGATTGGTTAATCACACAGTGGCGTGCTTTTCGCCATCAACGAGGAGAATAAAAGCGCCAACACGATTGACGATTGAGATATCGACATTAATAGCAAGTTCCCCGATCAGGAACTCAATTGAGAGGCCCACTCAGCTGCAAAATGATCACAAATGAAGAGATATACCGGTAGGGCGTTGACTAACTCACTAAAAAAATTTCCCTCAAATAAATTCTACAGGCATCTTGACGAGGTTTATCTTTGGACTTCCAATTTTAGTATTTCTGCTCATCTAAATTCACACACTTGATACAATGGCTCTTAGCGAATTCCCTGAAGATTCTACGAGTTCTTTGAGTTTCAGATGCAGTAAACTTTCTGGGTAGAGCGATATGGTATTTCAAGTAACTGAAAATAGAATCAATGAAAATGAAGACTTGCAAGTAAGTGTAAACACGAAACGCCCAAAAAACTCAAAGTTAGCTGTTTCTTACACCAACTGTCGATCGAATAGTCCTGTCACAAGACCTAAACAGTTTTCGATCGCATCACTCTCTCAGCGATGATTTCCATCATTGTAATGCGTATCTTACAAACAAATATCTCATCAAACCTTCCTGAAAATTAAAAGCTCCCTCGCATTGGAAAAGGCAAAAAAGCTTTCCAACGGTCTGGAAAGGTGTAATAGGAATAAAGAAGTTCAACTGGAAGTGAGCAGAAATAATATCAGAGGGATGAAACTCGTCAGATATAAAAGGGAAGCTCCCAAGGAAATCCCACGGGAAATCGGGGTAATGCGGGCCGATTGGAAATATCACTAGATGAGGCTACAATACGTGCCTTGCGTCGCGAATAGGGTAAATTTTCCAGCCTCCCACACAATACTTTGCGCAAAACTCACTCTACGACTTCGAATTTCATGCGAGGTGCAAGGTAGAAAAAAGTCCCGTTGACTGTCAATATTACGTAAAGCTCGAGGGTGGACAATGGGAACGATAACTTGATTGTGGTGCGAGTGTATCCCGAGATTTTCACCCAAACCGCACATATCGACCAGCACCAACGCAACGTGAGCTGTGCATGAGTATGGGTGCAGTATTACCACAGAAGCCGATACTGCATTATCTGCAACGCTGCAGACGCGAATCGAATTGTGTGTATGAAACGAGACGTCGTCGGATGCATGCAAATGAGAAGATACGAGTACATCGGCGTTTATTGTACAAACGTGGCTATTTAGGCGGTTACTTGGGACGAAAAGAAGGAAAGAGCTCAGTCGACCCAAATGCAGCGCATCAATCAATTCGATGAGTTCGAACAGAATACACACAAATAATTAGCACGTGCATATTCGCAAGTAGGATTCTTATTGGATAAGGTTCGGTAATCTGTCTTATTACAACCTACCAAGAATCAAAATAGCCAATCAGGCCGTTTTCGAGAAAAGTCGAAGAGGGTATTCTTTCGACCGTTTCAACATTTCAACCTCGACAATTCAAAGATGAAAGTCGGGTTACTTTTTGTATCTCTTGGGAAAATGAACAAGAAAGGTCTGCAAATATTCCTCCATAAGAAGTCTTCTGCTAGCGTATTTTCTTCCAAGGTTCACATACTTTCTTCAGTCATTTCTCACTAGTTCAAGCCAATGACTCACACGAATTATGTTTTACTAAAAAATGTGAGTGGCAACTTTTCGTAGAACCTCGAAAAACTAATAAATGAGGTTTGCACATACTATCTTAAACAAGGCCTCTTATTCCCCTGATTGACGTACTTCCATCTGAGATCCGTATTCTTCCTGTCATTTTCACAGTTTGGACCCCATAGTACATTTATCAAAAAGTATGTTGAATTTTTGCAAAACTTCAGAAGATACACAGCAACAATTTCTACTCATTTTCTCAAAAAGGACATCCTGTTTGCATATTGAGAGGATTTGCCTCCGAAATCCGACTTTTTTCTGTCATTTTTCTCGGTTTAGACTCATTATTCGAGTGAAATAGACCTTCTCAAACTTCATCTTGGTATTTTCCGAAGTTCTACGACACATTGTTCCACGCATCCTTCAGTGATATATGTTTCACTTGAAATGTGGGCTGAAAACTGAGAAAAAGGACCATAATGAATGGATCTTGGACGAAAATGGGTCAATAACGAAAACAGGAGGCCTCTCATGGCAAATTGTGTACAGGCCATTCTGGTTCATTCTTTGAAGTTTTATAAAAAGTCGCTGCACATAATTTTCGATAAAAAGTATCCTCTTCGCATTATCGAGGGTAGAAAAGTAAAAAGTGTCGAAAAGATATGAGAAAAAAACCCCATTTTCGACTTTTCTCGAAAACGGCTCAAGAGGCCAATTTGTTCTGGTTATGTTGTGATGCGACAGATGCCCGAAATCACATAAGACAGCGTTTTACAGTAAGTTGTTCGAAATAAGGGCTGAACTGAGTATCGTGTACATCGATGAATGATAGATAAAATGACCACCACGATTACCGCTCAAATGAGAGCAATTATGAAGCGTCAGAAAAAATGTTCGAATTTCCCGCCATTGATCAGGTTAAGTATATCGTCAATTTAATATTCGTTCACAAACATCATCAGTGTAGCAGTGCGTTTCATGACTCAGGTTTAGAATTCGATTATCTCGCAAATGCTCCTGAATTTAGGGCGCAGCAGCTCAATTCGAGGCTCTAATTGAATTTTCATTGCGGTTCTGCACCACGATGAACCAAAATCTCGCACGTGTTTGTGCCACATTCTGCAAATCAGCACAGAGCAGTCAATTACTTGCGAACGATAGAAAACAATATTGTGAGCCAAAATTCAGGCCTGTAATTCAAATTTACAATCCACACGGCGCAGCTGCGATTAATCGCCATCCATCACAAAATTGTAATACCAAAATATACCATCGATCAACATTCGTCAGTGTATCGTTATAAATCAGGTCATCCGTGATGGACATAGCGTGACTCATCGTAGATCGACCAATTTTCACAATTGCACAAATTGAAAAGAGCTTGCGTGCAGAAATGAGTCTGGTAGGGGGTAATAAGGGTATCACCGGGTGGGTATCACTGAAAGTGAGCGACGTTATATGAGCTTTATGAGGCGACACGAGCACACACGAAAGGCGGACTCCTCAATCCAGAGCTCGTGCTTTGGAATCATAATTCGGGATCGCTCGATGAGTGATCAGACGAGTATACGGAGTTAGCAATGATGATCCCTGAAAGTGGGCTGACGGTGTATATAATCCGATTGCATCCAACGGTGCTATCGCGATAATGCCGTCGATCAATCCCTCTGAGCTCAACGGTACACTCGAAAACTTGTACAGTTTGGTTCTTATGCTACATATAGAAATTGAGCCAGATTAACGAAATCATCGACAAGTGTGCGTATCAACCAAGCCCGATTATACTATGGGAGGATGAGAATGTATTCAAGTAAGAAACATACGAATCGATTCTTTAGTTGTTGATTTTGGGTACAAAGGACTGATTCCTTTGATAACTGCTCCATTTTTGCAATCTTTCTTCTGTCCTTAGACGTGGAAGATGTTCGGTATATTAGATATGGTTGGGGGACGATGTTGAAACGTAACTTGCAGGTACATCAATTTACGGGTTAAATACTGCCGTACATATTTTTTGTTACGGGTTTCGAATAGGTTTTCTCATTTTTTCCAAAAAGGCCCGAGTTAACCTCATTTTAAAACATCCTACAATGATAACAAGTTTTCACGAGATTGAAATTGTATATTTCATCTATCATATGATAGAAATCTCAATACCGCGTTCTAGTTAAGGTAGGATTTGCTCGAGGAACATTTGAGCAAGCTAGAGAGCTGAAATTCTATGAATAGAAAAATTGATGAGAAGATCCAGGTGAAAATTCCAAGAGTATGAAATCTGCAAGAACCAATGGGATCACGAATGCATAATATGTTCAGATTGGGTTATAACACCGAAGATGTAATTCAATTTGAGCAGAAGATTTTGCGATAGGGGTGGAGTTGAGGCTTTATTAGCCGACAAGCAATGTCAGGAGGAAGTAAACACAAGACGAACTCGAGTATAATACTGTCAATGTGTCTTTGCACACGCCTCGGAAATCAATGTATTCTCGATGCTCAAGAAGGAAAAGCGCAAGAACTTGCGAGTACTTTTATAGCAAAATTCTTCATGTCAAGAGCTGCGACCAAGTTTCCCTGAAAAGTTTTCGTTGCCGTCGTCTCTACATCCATTCATATTAATGTATATTTTCATGTACGTATGTATTTTTGTCACGAGAGCTCGCCTCTGCTCATTCAGCCTCCCCGAACATCAGTCACGCCTTCCGGAGTGAATACAAGCTTCCAAAGAGCTCATTAACATCTCGTTTCACAAAGAATATCTTAGCACGAGAATAAAAGCCATCGTTGGCATTTCAAAATTTTGCCAAACCAAAATCACACAAATTCGCAATTTTTTTCGATGCCTATTATTCAACTTATTATCTTTCACTTTTGCCACCCTCATTCGTTTTGTCTGCCATTTTTCGCGAGCAGGCGCAATAAACTTGAATTGCCCTATCTTGCGTGCACCGACCCTAGCGATCGAGCACCACCAAAGTGGGGTACTAGGTATATCTGTACATACACAGAGTGTGTAGTGGGTTATTGGGGTATCGTGCCCACCCTTCACTCTATACGCACACCATACACATGAACAGGGGGTGGGGGTGGGGCAGTTATGAATGGCGTCATTTGCGAAAATCGGCTCTTGGCTCCTGCGAAATTGATTTACGTCGAAGCCTCCTGTAAATCTTGCATCGTGACTATACCCATGGAGACTGATGCCACAGCCCCCGAGGTTAATGCATCTTCGCATACTGACTGATATGCTACTCTATCCTGTCTTACGATATCGGAAGAGAATGATGCTCACTCGATCGATTTGGCCAGGCTCAATAAATCATCCCTTTAAGTTCTTGTAATATTCAAATTGCTATACCAGATACATATGAGCCTCATACACATCAGAACAAATCTTATGGAAACTTATGGTTAAATTTGATTCAATCATACAGAAAACCAGAGATTTGTGGTTTCATTGACTTTGAAATTTCGCGGATTCTTACAGAGGGATTAAAAAAAAAGAAAAACACAGTTGCAGCCAGTATTTCAGGGCAGCCAATCTATCTCCCAACGATTGCAACTATACATTGCACAGGAAATACAGGTTAGTTAGGCGAAAAGGAAGGGTCCTTTGATAATCTTTTTTTTTCGTGTGTCGGCCATGATTTGAAAGATTTGGAAACCTAGATAGTTAAGGAGATGCATTATTTGACATTTCAAGCTGAAATCATGGACGGAAAGTAACCCTTGAACTGTCCTCTATTAGAGCGTCCAAGTTTTTTGGACGATCATTTACTTAGCGTTATCGCCTTACTCGCTACCTGCACTCGTTCGGCTTGTGAATATTTTTGATAAGCCAGAGGCGCCTGAAATACTTCTGTAGCTCGAAAATGATGGTTATGAAATAATGTTTGATAATTAGTTCAAGGTGTCAATCAGAAATTTTTCATGAAGTTCGCAAAGATGACATTATTTTATATTATTATAGAAATTTTAAATGTCTAAAATGGTTCAGTTGAATATAGCAAAGTCCCGCACTATTTGGGAATTTCTTCCATGCATTGTCAATATGTTAAATAAATGTTCAATAATGCGACAAATTTAAGATACATTGCGGAGCATTTAAAACCACACCCGACCCATGATGCACGAGGGCCAACGCACAACGCATGGCACACAACCGATCGGTGAATTGTGCAATCAATCGAATAAACACCTTCAATGCAATGGGACCTACCAGTGAGTCCCACTCGTCCAATTATGTGTGGTGCGGCGGTGATCAAAATCCCATTCAAAGGGCCCCACCGGTGGGTTCCATCGAGTCACAGGACGCGAACGCGATTTTCGCCTTTGCAGTGAATGTGTTAATCAGTCAATCATTCGATTGATTAGTCAACCCCACCCATAGGGTGGGGTTCTGTAGCCCACAGGGCCACAGAATTATATTTCAACCAGACTAGACCGAACCGGAACAAACTATACCGGGAGACACCGAACTACCAAACTTCACCTGGACCAGACCATATTAGACCGGGACGCCGAATTAGATCAAACTGGTACCTATTTAGACCGGACTAGACCGAACTAGATACAATTACACAGAACTAGACTTGATGAGACTGAACTAGACCGAATTTGGTCGAATTGGATCGAAATAGACTGAACTAGATCGAAGTGGATGATGCTAGACCTAATTAGACCGCGTTAGACCGAACTGGGTACGATGATCATTCTAGTACGGCACTATTAGTACAATGTAGAAATAAATTAGACACATCCAAACAAACTAGACTGAACCAGACCTCATTAGCTATCCATCCAATCATCCACCAAGCCATCCATCCATCGACCCACACGGTCACCCATTACACTTCATCCCTACCACGTGAATGACTCGACACGTGGAACCTGGGAAAAAAATTTTGGACTAGCGTTCAACTATTATAATTAGCTATTAAAGTTCGGTAGTGTTTGGATAAAATTCAGATGGATCGCGTGGGTATTCTGATGGCTGTCGAAAGGTTTTACCCAAAAAGATACTTGTGAGTGATAATCTTGTTTGAGCAGAATGATCTATGTGGGTCATCACGAATGATTGTGAGAAGCTCCTGAAGAAATAATACCACCTACGTTGGGTTGTAACAACAACGAGCTCAAGTTGATCATGGCAGGATGGTCAACCAAGATCAACAATGGCGCAAGTTTGCTGAACGGGAACACAGCATCAGTAAGGGTATTGTGCATCAGTCTGTGGACGTTGTACTTGACTGTTCATGTCGTCGCTATGTACCACGGTCGTATACACCTATGTACTTGTTGAAAGACACGAGCTTAGCTAAAAACATCGTGTAATGAAAAACAAGCACAGACCGCATCCGTAATATCAGCAATATGCACGGCCCGAAATACGGTCCATAGAGAACATTGTACTCTAACCAGACGCAAGCACAAAAGCTCATAGCATTCAGATATTTGCTTCGACAGAACTGTATACAGTAATAAATTAATCGTGAAATACAGGTCACGAATCTCCGCGAGGCAAAATCCGTTTAGCAACACTGATTCAGCGTCGCGCCACCACTTTGCAAAGGTCATCAGAGCTTTCAACCAAAGTATACGAAGCAAAGCTAGTGCGAGGATATGAATGAAACGGAGATGCACAACTGCAATGCGATCCGTGGATATCACTCTAAACAGCGGTAAAAGATGCGTAAACAATTTCATTCTTCATTCATTACTCGTTTGATCATTCATCGGTAATCTCCCGTCTGATGTCAAATATAAAAGAAAATCTCAATATGAGGATGACAAAATCATCACGAATTTCTTGACGAGCCATTTGAATCAGTTTATTCTTGCGGGCCATATTAATATCTCATAGATGAGACCTAAATCGATCCGCTCCAGGAGAATCTGCTAATCGGGAAATTGCTAGTGTTTTATTCTTGCCTGGGACTGCACGCAGCACGGGATATTGGCCCCCATGGCTATGAAACCGCGTAACCTACAATGAGACAGGGACGCGCGAAATCGATACCGACCAGAGACCACCACCCTCGAATACAACAGCTGTATTCACCCTCATAGGGCGATGCGTAAGCCCACATAGTAATACCCTCATGACAAACGAGTCAGTGCTCGACAGACAGCGCACTCTACATACTGCCCGCCACTGCCTGCAAGTATCGACCAAAATACTCGCAAAACCGCAACGATATATCAAAATGAGGGTTGAACAAGTGGCCACACGCGGTGCACGTGGGCTCACGACTCACCGATCATTCTCCGGATGTTATCTATGTTTATTATTTTATTTTGAGAAAGTTGTTACCAACAGTCGATAATATCCCAAGTAGTTCCCAGCTTGATTTCGAGGAAAGTTCATTGACGTTGCCGGAAGCGAAATCGATACAACAGAAAGGATAGAATTGATGAACGATGACATGAAAACCTAAAAAAAAAGTTCTCACTTTAATGAAGTTTATTGTTCCCAGCTACTCGATCGAACCACTACATGCAGCAGGTCAAGCTCAGACCATTATTACTAACACTAATGCAAGCACTCTCAACATAGTCCAAGGTATTACTCAAAAAGATTCAAAACAGCCCCGACGACACTTTGTATTCTGTGTAAGATCTTTATGTAGGCAAAACTCCCCCCGAGCAGAAAGTGCACTTTATTTTCACGGCAAGGCGGAGCTTGCGCTTGAATGAAATTCCAAAGCACGCCACCGGGGCGCGTATAAGCTACGGCAATAATGTAAAAAGAAATGTATTGCCATGTTTTGCCAGCTGTGTGCAAAGAATAACTCCGCGGGGCACTCGAAAGAAAGAGCTGGCGAGCTTTCAAAACGTTTTGGCGCATAAATCATGCTGCTTTTCCACATAGATTCTTCTTATTTTCTCGAATATACATGAATATTGAGAGATGCGTATGGTAGATTCTACAGTTGTATGTGATGGATATTTGTAAGAGAATTTGTACAGCGATTTCACCCCTTGAGACATGGAAAATAGATGATGCAAATGTGGATGTGAGGGCGTAACGAGGAGCTCAACATTACTGAGCGGATCTGGCATTGTGCCTCCTGTAGACTATGCGAACAAACTGTAACGTGCATTCGAAGGATTAAGTGATTCATTTGTTCCCATTGGTGAAAAAATTGCGAGCGTCTCCCATGACTAACTTGTTCGAGCCAACGGTATGGGAAACCATCTTCAGAACAACATTGAAACATTTGGATGGCTTTCATCGGAGCCATTATCAAAATCATCATAAATAGACAGAAACTCAGATTTGGGTGATCAGATGAATGCATCTCAGATCTCTGCGGGGAAAACACTTTTGAGCACATTTTAAAACAGTTTTCTCACATAATGAGAGAATCAAGTCCCTTAGACAGGTGTGAGTTTTGTGGGACTTCATGAGTTATTCTAGGTCAAAATCAAGGTTCTACGGATACACTTTAAGACTTCGAGGACTCCACCTTTTGATCAGCTCAAAATTTTCGAAAGAAAGTCATCGCAAATGCAACAAACACAGTGGAGCTTTCATTATGCAAATTTTGTGTATTCCTATTTCCATAACCTTTGGTCGGGCATTGAAAATTTTCCTGCCTTCTTTAACACTTACACTATCACACATTCTGTAGGATATCACCTTTCATATCTCGCGTCATCATTGGAAAATGAAAATGACACACTAATAAGCGTAGTCAGCGAACCAATATACACTTACTCGGTAAGCATTTTAATGATTCTTCAGAACGAGTCACGCCCAGAGTTTCTCGGATACGAGAGCATCGGAGTGAATATTCACGACTTGGATTACGCGATTTTTTAATGACCATGCGCGTGAAGCGCATGACTTTACGCTCAAGTTCGAGCGCTCACTCAATGCACCCCTTCGCTCATTACTCGTTTGCGCTCAACTATGTGATGCATGGACTATATCGCACAGACACATTCTGTGAATTATGCCCTTTCCCACGCGCATTTTTTTGCGCTACCGCAGTTACGCCATGATTTTGAATCACGTCAGCAAAATTTGCAAGTCCACGCGATGATTTTCGACTACTGTGTGATTTACGAGGATGGCATTCTCAATTTCCACTCACCCTTCAAACATTTCAGCACGTTGACTAATTCGGAACGAGTGAAACTTTTTTTTCGTCGAAAATTCGCGCTTGGGTCAAAATTGGGAGCAAAAAGTTAAAATCAGCAACTTTGGAAAAACTTTTGTTCTGTTTCCCCTAGCAAACGCGTTCCGATATAGATCACGGATTAATTTCAAAAGAATTGGGTTTTCAAAAGGCTTGACTAATTTTCGGAATTTTCTCAAATTTTTCTTCCTTTCTTTGTGTCAATTATATCACAAATTTTTTGTCAATCTGTGTCATAACTATAACCATGGACATTCTTACTGAGAGGATTCATCAGTTACTCAATTGTTTGAGGATGAAGAAGAACAACGAACAACAATCTTCATTCCTTGGTGGATTTCACTCGCCAAGGCAGAGCAAAAGAATTTTGCCATAAGCTCAACGTGTGACCGATGCGACAGTCCCTTCGAAACTCATCAAAAATTGGATAAAATATGATGCACTGTGCTTTACCCCGACTTTTCCGCTCTGAGAATTCATGCTTTCACGTAGCCTCTGACTTTTCATTCAACGAGGGGAATTTGGGCACACCGCTTCATATTTTCAACCTCTGCAAATTATATCTATATCTCGATGGAATCGATGAACAAGAATATAGGTCAGATCAAAATATATTTTATTTCATCAAAGCGCATAGTTCCGCCTTCAGTGCGGCATTCCACAATGGCATAATGAGGGGGAAGTTCATCAAAAGGTCGATTTTCAATGTCGTTAAGCACGGAGGAAGTCTACACCCTTTCATGAGCATAGAAATAATTTTACCTGGAGCGGTGTATCTCCGGTTTTAGAATTGATTTTTCTACTATATGCTAGCAAGCCATGCCTCCCCTATATACGACTCTTCCCACGCTAACCATCCTCGTTATTTTTTCTCTCATAATGCCGAGCGCAAGATTCCAATTACCCAGGAAAGCCTCTTTTAAATCGGCCAAATGGTTATGAATTCATACCTTCGTGGCAATTTGTAGTCTCCTTCCACTGATAATGAATTTGATCCAACTAAATTATCTGAACACAGGATACTGTGGGAACAGAAAATTGATTTAGACAAAATCATGGATTATTTTGAGCATCCCAATCTAAAATTACTGATCCTGTCTTGAATTTATACTCATGTGACAAATCTCATAATCACTTTGATCAGCAGTACAACATCCAGCTAAAACAGATTCAAGAATCAAGAGAAGATTTAAGAGTTTGTTTAAACTATGAAAAATCAACAGTTCTAGGATGAGCTCTCATCACCCTGTGAAATTTTTTTTTTTAATGTTACAGACAAGCCTGAATATCAGCAATGAGTCGAATGCAGAGCCTAATTAGTTATGAAGAATACTTCATGGGTCGATTCGTCAATTCACGTTGATATAATTTCCTTTGGGCCTTCTGATTGCGGTCAATCAAATTTGCTCTCTGGAAAAAATTGTAAAATTGTGCTAAGCTTACGAAGATCTAGCCCTATTTATGATTTCCCTGTAACTTATTCACTGTAATGCGAACCATCGATGCATAAAGGGATTGATCCCTATCAGTTTTGAAATTCCACCGGCGAAGACTGTGTAGTGCGACTCAGACATGATTGAAAAATGTTACATCGAGGTGTCAAGCTTACGCAGTTGAATCAATTCATCCAATTCTTTTTATATATGAAGACTTTGTAAAACGGAACTCTGGGTCTGAGCTTCTTTGGAATCAAAACCAATGACCGAACAAGCCAAACATGATTATACAGTCTTTTCCGGTTACAACGAGAACAGTTGTAACGAGATTTTGGTCAAAACGAGGAAACTTCTTTGATTTAGTTGGCTCCCATATTGAACCAGTGGAATCCCTGGTAGAAATCTGAGCATTTTTTTGCCACCTGACCAATTTTTGGCCAGTTTTCTTAGGTTAAACATGGTCTCATATAAATAGCCAAAAAATGGCCAATTTTTGGCCATATTTCTGCCAACATAACCTCAAGAATTGACAATCAAGTTTCAAAATGGTAATAACTCAAAGATAAATCGTCTATTTGGTTTCTCAAGGGAACAGTTAACATGTGTTTATGAATTTTTGAGAATTCCCCCAATTAGTGTTATAACAAGCACCGGTTATAACGAGATTCCGGCTGTAATGAGCGAAAATTTGTTGAAATTTAGATTTTCACCTTGATGTAGCCAGCAAATCCGATAATAGATTACCTGAACAAATTTTATCTGACTAATGAAAAGATTGACGATGAGTTTTTTCATCAGTTGTCGAAATCGAGGAATATTTTTCGAATTCCTAATCTTTGAAAAAAGGGCAAAATTGAATACATATGAACTTATAAAATAGTCTTCATGAATTTGAGATTAGTTATGGATTACTAATTCCAGCTTGGCTTAGCATTGAGGCTGGCAATTTGAACTTATACCGGCTACAACTGGGGCACTTTTTTCGGGTTTCTTCAAGCTCGTTATAACCGAAAGAGACTGTATAGTAGGGTGTGCCTTATTTCCCAACTTTCGATTTTGCACGATACCATTGTGAATTTTCGATCTTTGATATGAAAAAATGAGAAAAAACTTCTGCCGGGCCCTGTGCGACGTATCCTGCTTTGCCGCTCGAACATCATTTTAACATTGAAAACCCTATACTGAAAATTTCGCCCGCCCCACCTTCCGTACCTCTGAATCACTGTGATTCCTCACGGCCCCTCTTGGACCATGAAAAATATCGAAATAGTGTGTTTTGATATTTTTCATGGTCTAAGAGGGGCCATGAGAAATCACAGTGATCCCAGAGGCACGGAGGGTGGGGAGGGCGAAATTTTTAGCAAAGGGTTTTTAATTTCATAATGACGTTCGAGCGGCAAAGTAGGATACGTCGCACAGTGCGCGGCAGAAGTTTTTTCTCATTTTTTCATATCAAAGATCGAAAGTTCACGATGGTATCGTGGAAAATCGAAAGTCGGGAAATAAGGAACTAGGCTGTTCCTTATTTCCCAACTTACACTGTACTGAACTGACTGTACAGGGATCTGACGTGGGTGGCGGGTTGCCTGCAAAGACGCGTTTTTTCTTAAAAAATGGCCGACGAAGGGAGCAAATTATTTGGTATTGGATGCACGGAACGGTGTTCACAATATTGGACTTCTAGCTCCCCCGGCTCGTCAAATGTCCATCAAACGCAAAGGTAAGGATATTGGGTCCTGAAATAAGTGTTCTGAGCCGGATTCCTTGACATGATATTTGACAACCCAAAATATGTGTCATAAGATCATTTCGGGAGTTCATCATTCAATCGGTTTAATTTATTCAACGCTTTTCGTGAAGACTTCGTAGGCTGAAGTCCTGGAATCAAGATTCTTCGGAATGGGAAATGAGTAATCGGTCATGCTCTTTTGGATTCGTCGAATAACTTTGTTGGACTTATAATAAATCTTGAACTAATGATTAGATAACCACCTAATAAGATGTTACTCCATCTAATACTTTGAGTCGTGAATTATAATATGGTATTCCTAGAAATGCATCTGGTGCCTGGAATATTTGCGTATTTGTTGAAAATCGAAAAGCACTTTGAATAATTTGTCGTTATGACTCATATAACTGAAGAGATCTCCAATTCCCTCGACCCGAGTAAAAATTGGGGCATTTCCTCATAAAAGCGACGTTGCAATTAAGAGAGAAAAAATTGAACTCTCTAGCGAAAGCCCAGAACAAATAGACGTGAGAACAATAGCCAAAGCCAAACAACGTGATATACGAAAGCGAGCTTATTCGTTGTTACAGGATTACTGAGCTTGATTAAAACTGGCTTCAATTAAATGTCCCGCTTATTTACAGAATATAACTAGACAAACGTAATATTGAGAGTTGTTGGATCAATTTGTGAACGTTGAAATCGATATCTGATTAAAATAGAACAGGAAGTATAGTTTCTGCACTGTGAGTAATAGGTTCTCTTGGAGGAAAAATTGAGCCGACAACTCGAAACAAGTTTTGAAAGCATTTTAACCCTGAAAAGCACTCTTTCGGCAGGATTCTTGCAATGAAGGGAAAATTGACATGTTTTTCATTCTCTTTGAAATGAGAAAGCGAATTAGTTGGACTAATTATATACTTCTTTTGTTATCTTATAATAAGAGTAGAGGTTTTGAGCTTTCAAATGACCTCCCACAAATCCCTGCTAGAGCTCGCAGGACGATTTCGTAACGCTAGCAATCCTTTTCGGGAGAATATGTTACAAAGTCACCCCGGTTTACGGTAATGAGAATAATAACTAAGCCCAGCTGTAATATGATATATTCAAGCATTAAAGTATGCTGGTTTAAATATCTTCTCATCGGATATCATTATACTATTTCTAAACTACATCTGAATCCTCGTTTCGTACCTCCTGAGGCCTCGTCGCGAGTTATACATAAAGCTCGATAAAATTCAGCAGTTCCGCAGGTAGCACAATACAAAATCTTTAAATTTCTTCGAGAATTCACTAGTTTTCGGGAAATTACTTTGAAAGACTAATGCAAACGCTTACTTCATTGTTTTACATTTTGGTATTCCTTGAATCCGAATTCGTCCGCATATCTCAAGTTTGTTCCATGTCTACGCAAATTCGCACAACTAGCAACAAGAGGCATTGACCAAGCATAACCCATTTCGAAAAGTACACTCTTGGAGTAACGGCCGATTGCACACGTGCGTATACAAATACGACGACAGTCGTTAGTGTAATCGTATAACTTCGTTTATACCTGTCTACGTCTACGTAACACACGCGTACGTATACGGGCTCATTCAGTTGTATTACAAGCGGATGTACAGCGTAGCGTGTCTCCGGCAGCTATACACTCGCCCATCCAAACACGACAAACCAATATCAGACTGCACGATAAACTCATTACGACTGCGGCCAATACACGAGGAAATCGGGTCGTCAAAGAGTGCCAAAAGTTTGAAAAACTTTTCAACTTTCCTCAAGAGCTATATTACAACTGCATGCGGCTATCAGAGTCTACATTATACGGCAGACGAAAGAGGCTCATTTGGGCTTCTTCATTTCCTGACTCTGTGCCGCAGATTCCCGCAACATCACCACCACCACCACCACCCCCTCGACACACGCTGCAGATAAGGGCAAAGGACTTCTCTCTATACTGCTGAGGTCTGAGACTGGTCTATACCTACAACTGTGGGGTGGTAAAAGCCTATTATGCGGCACAGCAGAAAAACTACGTATGATAATTGAGCCATACATCTCCTCGAAAGCTGCACTCGTTATTTCCAGACTATTGGTGTTCGAATTGATAATTTTTTACTACAGGCCCTGTGAGGGTTCTTTTAGAACTGAGAAATTCTGAAGGTGCAAGAAAGTACATCCAAAGATGACCAATGACATTTAAATCACTCTCAATTCCTTGTATATATGATTATATGGAAGGAAAATTCGTCGTTGATTCATCCATTTTTCTTCTGATTCAAGAAATCTACGTGCAAAAGCTATCAAGAAATCAAAACAGTATTTTGCGCAATTTTCCAATGTTTGGGTGCCTACAAAGTTGCGAAAAATAACTTTCGCGTCTCGCTCATGAGATTCATGCGGCTCGGGCCGGGAACGAATCGCCCGGAGGAAAGCTATAACTTCTATTCATAAACTCGATGCGAAATGTACTTCGATACGAGGGTGAGAAGTTTGGTTTCGCCTTCAAGTGATCGTTTTCGACACGAGCCTTACTATTTTGCACGACTGGGCATGCGAAAAACGAGATCTGACGTGCGTAAAGCACGTGCTTCATGTCCTGCGAAATAGTATTTTTCGATTCGAGGGACGGAAGTTTGGTTTTGCTTTTCGAGTGATTGTTTTCGGCCCGAGCCCTGGCGAGGGTACCACGAGCAAAGCAAAAAAAATTTCACGCCTGAGTATCGAAATACGTTTTTCGATCGACTGGGCGTAAAGCAAACGAAAACTACCGTGCGTAAATTAGTGCTTTACGCACAGTCGATCGAAAAGTTGCTTTACAAAGTGTGACAATGGTCTTTTCAAAACGATGTTACGCTAAATTTTGCAAAATTATTACTATTTTTTTATTTTTTAAGGAGTATGCCTGTGTTTTGATACAGATAATATTGTAATAGATGATAAAAAAAAAAAACTCAACAGTATTTCAGTGTGAAGGATAAGAAGTCAAACTGCTTCAATTAGAGTCGACACCAATGAGGAGTCAAAGCTAAAGTGTCAGGTATGAATATTCGAGTCGATAAACAGATCATCTCATTAAGAAGTTAAGAAAGTGTGATGGATGAAGTGGCCAGAGGCGGAATACAATATACACTTGGCTCTCAAATGTCTATCTCGGCGAGAATAAGAGAGGATGAATTTACGCATTGGTGAATGAATGAATGATTCGAGTAGTTCGAGAGGAAATAAATTTCTTCTCCTCGGGCTGCATTTACGAGGTAAAAAGGGGCAAAAAAAAGATAGCTCGTGGCAGTCGGAGACATCCCCGATCTCATAAATCGATTGCGCGAGCAAACGACATAAAAGAAGACTTATTTCGTTCGTGCTCACTCCATCGGATGGAAATTTGATGCACCAGCACAAAGTTGCACTAAATTTTGTCGATGGAACTCATCTTGGGATATATCCTTCATCGCATGCTTTCATTCTGAATAATTCTTGAATAATCAAAACACGTATCGTGTTATTCATAATAACACGTGGGAAGATTAAAATCAATGGTCTATTTCCACAAAAAAAGGCGTTACTGTGAATTATTTCCAACAAGTAGTTGATATAGAAAAATTACTCCCAGGTACAAGTTTACCAGATTTATTTTCTGTTCACACGTGCGGTCGAGGGTTACAGAGGTAACGCCTACGTAATGACTGTTTCAATTACGACGGAATTCATTTGGAATTTATTCAATACATTACAGAGCCGTGCAAAGACTCAATTATTCTAAATAGTCTGCTGGAATCGAGTTGAACAGAGTTTTTTTCTAACAATGTCTGTGTTCCTATTGATAACATGGATCAGTTTGTGTACACGGTTGGAAGTACTCATAGAAGTGATCAGAAATTTAGTGTTCCGAATTCGGCAACTCGTATTGAGGGGGGGGGGGGGATTCAAAGAACTTAATTCGGTGCATTCAATCATTTTTGCTTCAAACATTGGACTGATCCCACAAATTCTTTCCCACCGTAAAAAAATACACGAGCTACAGAATGATAGTTCTTCGACAGAAATCGGAGGGCAGACTATTCATATTTTTGAATACCACTGCTAACCCAACATTCAAATGTAATAAACCATAGGCATGCTTAGAGCGTTAAATGAAAACAAAAGGAATCAATGGTTAATCCGCTGCTACACTCGAATGCGGTATTATGCAATTATACAAATATCCGATCGGCTCATCAAGTCCTCTGTCGTGTTCACTAACCAGGATGCGCCACCCCAACGCAATGATCGATGGTGAATCGCACCTGCTCAACGAGACCAAAGTACTCGGGAGTGCCAAATTCAAGTTCAACTCCCGAGTCACTTAGGAAATAGAATTCGAAGGGACGGATGCGCCCACCACACCAAACATCGTATACCCATCACACCGGAAAGTCTTTTAGCTATTAAGTAGGTGGGTCGGTCACACATCCATAAAAAGGGTGCGTTGTCCCCTCGTCGTACCTACTCAAAAGTGCATCGATAGCATCGCGTTGGTTAGGCAATGCGTGTGCAAGGGGCCCAATCAGCAAATCGCGAGAAAATCCGGGCCCGCATTTATGTATATCTACACTCATGAAGTAGAATGAGTCGAAGCAGGTGTTCCGCAGGTGTTTATACTTTGTAAGTATATAAATGGGAGCGAGTGGGTGAGTTCCCACGCCTCGAGGGCAAGCAAGTAGGCGCGTCGCGCATATCCTATGAGCTCTGACTTATACCAACAAGTGTAATCTCGACCCTTAACATTAAAAAACATTCGAGGATGCCCCATGGCCTTCTTAAAGAGAATCCGAAGGACGTGATGTACGGAGTTATTTCCTGTGGGACTGTATACTTATACGATCCTCTTACGCATTCGCGACTCGGCTTTTGAATCGAATTTTGTTAGGTTATGTGTGGCTAAGTACTACATACACGAAGACATTATTTATGTAAGAATGTGCGGAAGGGCGTTGGACTCTGGTGTAATAGGTCTTGAAGCGAGCTTGAAGTGTCAGAAAGAAAGTTGGACAGTTGGAAAAAGTTTGGATTTCCAATGGCCGGTGCATCAGCTTTTTCGGGACTTTTTCTACGGAGGAGACTGCTTTTTTGTAGACGGAAGCATGCAGCGGAGCGGATCTTGTTAGCGGACTGTAAACGAGAGCTGCAAAGTTTCTGCGCCACCGCGAAAATGGGCGAGCCCATTTTTGCTGGTCGTTTGATGTAACTCTCGTCTCTACCGAGTCGAGTCTTTTTAACTTGTCCAGCTGTACAGTAGTTTCCAAAAACTTTTGGTAAGAGTAGCACTGCAGAGTGACCAAAAGAACATTGATACAACGACTTGGCTCAACTTAGTACTTGTTCAAAGTATCGCTAATTACACATCTCATAAGTACTTTTTTGACATTTTTGAAGCCCAGATTATGAGAAAGAATGGAACTAACCCACAAAAATAGTTCGAAACATCTGAATCGGCGATGCTGCCAAAATGCTACTGCATTGTACTGGAAAGGACAACAGGACAAGCCGTTGAAGTTAGCGCAGTGAATTCATACTTTCATAGGATCCTAAATACCCAATCGGGCCCAGTCGGGCGTTGGATATAGTTGATTCATTTATTCTCTCACCCAAGATTCACGAGTTGGAACGGGACACGAAGGACTTCATCATTTCCATGAGATTTTCGAGCCACCACTGCTTTGAACTCACCTGAAACAGACAGATTTAACAAAATATTACGATATAGCATCGAAACAACGAGAAAAAAAAGTTGAAATCATTATCGTATTAGGGATACTTTGATGTGATAAGGGACTCATCACCAGAAGATAGACTGGCAGACATCAATCAAACTGCCGATGCTAGCAGTGAACGACCATTCACTCAGGCTCTATTTTTATCATGTCTCGTGAACTTTGGCACGACCACTGATGTTGCAATCGATCGCTAATTCCAATAAGAAGAGTAAACTTGATAGAGATTAAGTTATTCCGGGATTGTGAGGGCTTCAATATACTTTTATTGAGCTTCGTTGGTATCGGAAAAATAAGTCATAAAAATAACCAAGCGATTTAATAATATCGCTTTGAATGAACTTTCGCGATTACGTTGTCGTTCATTCAAGATTAACGCCTCGGGAGATGAATGAATACGCTCGGTGGAATGTGAAAATTGATTAATCAATCAATTTCCCACAACGTACTCATTTTGAAAGAAGACCCTCTTTCCGATAGGAGGATAATTCTTTGTGAAAATGGACATTTTAATGTGATTTGTGGCCAGATAGTAGCAATTCGAGATGAGAGTAGACAATTATAACGTCAATGTTTGATCGATTAATTAGGTTAACGAGCGAAATTTAAGAACTCGAACGTCGGTTGGGTGCCCACTGCTGCAAGTCAGGCTCACCTTCTTTACTTTTGCTCATTATTCTTGCGATATTATTTTTCATTCCATCCCAGTGCGTCTGTAGCTGTGATTACCTTGGTAATATAAATAGCAAAATCCATCTATTATCTCTACGAATCCAAATATTTTGTGTCACCTCATTTCAATACCTTATATACGAATCATCATCAGACTTTACAAACAACTTTTTCACAAATCTCACGAGCATTATGAAGGATTACTGATCCACGATTCCCAATAAGATCGATCTCATAACCATCACCTGATCGAGATGTGCCGATTGCATCTCGACCTCATCATCTTACACCCGCAACGAGGTTTTCTCGTTCACGCAAAAATGATGACATACAGTGCCCCGTGTATGTGTACATATGTGCCCAACAGAGGTTACAATGGTATATGTTGATGGGTATGATACCCTGATATATGCACCAGCTGTGCGACCCACTTTATAGTTCGATGTATATGACGCGGTGAAGGTTGCGGTGTTTGGTGTAATCTGGACACCGCTCACCGAGAGCACCGAGCGAATCACTACGGGTTTCCGTGTTGAGTAACGAGTGCAAATAAAGTACGACAGCAGCATCGACGCCTCATGAAATATAATTGTACCGCAATTTCTATCCGACAAACAGTTATACTTATTAGAAAATTCCCAGTTTCAAAATTTTTTGATGTAAAGATTCCTCGTGAGGCCACTCTTATTATTGTATATCTCAATTTCAGTCAGTCTTTTAAAAATTTTCATGCGTCAACGATTACTGGGAGTCATTCTTGTTCCATCTTAGTACGAGTATTTTTATAAATATTATATTATTATTTTTATTATATTATTATTTTTTTATTTTTTTCTATAGACTCACCGAATGACCAATTTTTATGATCCTATAACCAATCCAACTTCACAATTCTGTATAGATTGTTTAGGACTATCCAGGAGATCATTCACTTATGTAAGGGTTGATCTGACAATTTTGCCATATGATCACCCGTTCCCAGAGTTCCTCACAAATTCCCTGTCAATTTCCTATGGATAGATGGATTCTTCAATTCTCAACGACTGAAGTATGGAATTTCTGTTTCAAAATTGAAAAATCCATCTATACACAGTGAATAGGCGAGAACGAAGAAGTATTACAATATTTTCTCCATCACTGTCAATTTGTTTTCTATTATCAACGATAAACTAGCTATGGTCCCTTTCACATTCCCAATTACATACGTGATGAAATATTTAACCAGAAACAGTTTAATGGCATTTTAGAAGTACCGCATGAATTTTGAATGTATCGTGGTAGATCAAAATCAAAAAGACCGATGGCAAGGACGAACACGAAAATCATTGCCTATTATGGCAAACCCGCTATACCGCGCAGTATACTACAAAACTGCACTGACAAACTTTTGAGAGCAGCTCGTTCATTTGAAACTTTTGCCATTACATTCTCGGATTCCAAAACGTCCGCACGAATGAGCAGCATGAGTATCATAAGTTGCGTAATTTTCCGTCCTGCACATAATGCATTCAAGTTTGATGCTTATCATTCATTATCTCGAGAATGCGGCGAGAAATGAGCGGAACGAGTGGAGAAATATCTATATCTATGTAGAAGAGGAGGTATTGTAGGTCGCGAAGAAAGAGTGTATAAAATCCTCATTGTCTCTCGTGCAGGTATTTTTCATTTAGCTGCCGCATCGTATACATCGCAAAGCCAGACACGCTTTTATATACCTATCGCAGGCCACCATTACAATTGTGACTGTATAGATGTGAGGTTATACGTACAGTCATCAACAATATCGACGTTGAAATTATTATGAGCAACGAGTCGCACATATCGGTATCCGCAGCCGATACAATAACACAAATTGTTTCATGAATTATTCAAGAGCTTCCGATTGCCGCCTCTCAGTCTGTGTGTATTGCAATGATCAATCCGCAGTGGGAGAGGGGCCATGTTAACAGCTAACACGTGTAAGTATGTGTAGACTGGGGAAATGTGCGGATCGGAGGTTGCTCTACTGACGCGGTGACACCGCGAGATTCCTTTCACAGGCTCGATATTTATCAATGAAAATTACGTCTCGATATAAAAGTATAACGTCGTGTGGTAAGAGTAAATGAGAGCTACAGGTTCGTGAAGAGGTGATCGTTTCCTGCAGCCACGGATATCGTATAGTATAGTATTGACATGTAAGTCGATTCATACTCGTAATATTCTTAACGAGGGTCTCTAGTCTCAACCTCTGACAGTATGGAAGTGATCATCTCATCGTGTCAACCAAGTCTTTTTTGAGAGATTCTCCGAGTATCTAAGATTTTCCACAGTTATCGAGGGCAAATTTCCAGGTCTGAAGTTTAAACGAATCAGAATACTCACACTGTACAACAAAATTTTCGGCTCGGAGTGTCACATTGACCAAACCATGATTGCTTCCTCACTTATTTGCCATTGCTATGACCGAATCCGAGACCCAAATTGCGCCAGAATGTCCTAGGTTTTCTTAAATTGACAAAACCTGATTTGACAGTCACCTGGTAGACCATAAGGATGCGTCAGTAAAACCATTCATTCACGATATTAGCAAAAGATGTTAAAGACACTCTTCTTGAGGAAATCTGTTTTCTTGCAATTTGAAAAAAATCCTGGCCTAATTTCCAAGTGCAAAACAAGTTCTGTCAGTTTTCCCTGATTAATTCCATGATTTCCAGCTTCGGTGGATATTTCAAAAAGCAGGAGACTTCTTCGACACATGAAACTATTCTCCCCCCCCCCTCCCCCTAGTCGGAGATGTTGTTTGAGTCGAAATTGGGGAGGGTAAACGCTGGCATTGAAAATTTCTCAAGATAGATTCCGGGATGATGCCTGTGGGGATTTTATTGTCGATTTTCTGAATTTTGCCAGATTGTTTTTTCAATCAATATCAAAGTTATAATTATGGACATCCGTACCCAGAGGACTAAACGTAGCCACGACTATTGATAATTAGAGATGATTGAGTTTTTAACTACACGAAGAGGCATGAAAAGTGAAAATCTGCACAAGATTTGCGAGACTTGAATGAAGCCCAAGACTCGGCAGTGGTCAAGCAGAAGAATGAAATTTTCACGATCGCTCGCAAAAAATCAGCGCAACGAGCCGTTCCCCGAGGGCAGACTGTTTTTTCGCAGCCACACCGTAACTCGAGCTCGTTCTAGACTAAAATTTCACACAATGCGAGATTCACTCTTGTTTTATAGAGCAATGAGTAAAGTGCGACGAACTGCGGAGAAAGTGCGTGAAACGTCTTCGGGTATCGTAGTCATCTTGAAGGCCACAATGGGCACTTTTGCGTGAGCCTCCTCAGGCGTCTACAGACGAGATTTCTTTTACATTACGTCGCGGCTCTGATGTCAGTTCGTTTCATCTATAAGAGCTTAGAGTGATACAAGCGATACTTGGTCAAAGAGACGCTCTTTTCATTTTATGTATAGCTAGCCAGAGGACGAGATAAGCCAGCACCGTACTTAGTCGTTGGGTAATTCATCGAGTTGGGAAACGAGCTGTGAAAGGGAGAGCCTTGCTTTTCCATCAGATTCCTTAGCAATTGATCCGCTCACAGTACTGTCCGCTCATGCTCAAGGATGAAACGTAATGGGTAAGCATTTGTATCTACTCGATGGACAACTGACCATAGTTAGAATGACACGCGCACTTCGACGATTCACTAACCCTAAGAGATTACTCTACTAAAATCAAGAATATGAAAACATAGGGATTATTTGTGGCACTATATTAAGGCCTATTGGAGTATAGCAGGCTTAGTTGAAGCAACATGATCAAAGCAATTAGGTGTTGAATTATGGTTTCAATATTTATTCATCACTTGAGCGTTGAATTTGAGAAAGAACAGAACACTAGAGTGTAAGAGGTAAAATTTTCGTTCCTAATCTCGAACAGCATTAAACAGTTCAATATATCTAAACGCCCAGCCAAAATTTGCCCGTCCGGATCCCGTGGATCGAGTTGCCTATACGTGCAAGGAGTGAAGTGTAATAGCGGTGGCCGTATGGGTCATCGATGGATTGATGAGTAGACGAGTCGGTAGTCGGGAGGATGAATAGTCTGGTACGATCTGGGAGGCCTCAAACGGTCTGGGACGGTTTCCGGGCGGCCTGTAATAGTCTGGAATATTCTAGGGCGATCTGGTACTAGCCGCGGAACGGCCTGGTCCAGTGTGAAACAGTCTGGAATGGTCTGGGACAGTTTGAAACGGTCTGGAATGGTCTGGAGCGGTTTGGGACGTTGAAGTGCGGTCTAAAACGGTTTCGAATGGTCTAGGATAGCTTGGTACGATATGGGAGGATGCAAGCGATCTGTGATGGTGTAAAATGTTCTGGAGCGGTCTGAGACGTTCTACTACGGTCTGAAATGATCTGGAATGATCCGATCCTGCCTGGTACGATCTGCGCCAGCCTACTCCGATCTGAAAGCTTTTGCAACGCTATGGAAAGGTATGAAAAATTCTTGAATATGGTTTAAGATGGTCTGTAACGGTCTGTAACGGAGTGGTCTCGGACTGTTTCGAGGACGGTCTGAAATTGTCTGAAATTGAGAACGATCTGGGACGACTTGACACTGTTTGGGATAGTCTGGTCTAGCTTGGGCTTGCTAAAATATAATACATGGACTTATGGGTGGGGGTGCGGAAAATTTGGTAGGTGGGTGAGGAGATGGTCGAACTGGTGGGAGAACAGTTTGATGAGTGGGCGTCTAGACGGGCTGGTGGATGGTCATGAGTATTAGTGGCACCAGTTCAACAAAATACTTATCATCTTCACAGTTGATCATTATCCACCATTCCTAAATATCATATTTCAAGTAAAAAAAAAAGTATCTTTAGGGGTCTCAGGCTTCTCAAGAATATTTACAAGCCGTACGAGCGGTAGCGAGAGAGGCAAAAACGCTAGTCAATATATAGTCCTTCAATTGGCCGGAAAGAGATGCACCATGTACCTTTGTTCCTCGGATATTCGACCGGGTTGTATTATTGCATGCTGTTCTCCAACAAGTGAACATCGCCACGTGATACATGAAGACCCCCGTTGTCCGCATAAAAACGTGCGAGAAGTTTAAATTATAGAGTAATGTAATACTGACGTGGCTTGATATGGAAAAATGGGATGAATGCAAAGCAAACCCATATCATCTTTCAGTAAAATAGGAATCTGTCCTGAAAATATTGAAAATTACTATGATTAGCGAGCAGTTTTGGGGGAAAATTAGATTGAGAGATCAGTAACTCATCCATTAGGGAGTGATTGAAACAACATTTTCAATCTCGTTTTCAATGACTTTGGACATCTGATTCCAAGACAATGCGTTGACTGTGAACCAATGTACAGCAAAAATCAAAATAAAATTTCGATTTGGGAAATTAATTTGGAAAAACGTCAAGGAATGATAGAAACGAATCCGAGGCGATTGAGAGACTTTCCAACACTATATTTTCTCGGAGATACACATCAATGATGAGCAGAGTAAGACAGCCCATCGATATAGTTATATAAGTATTTACCGGTAGTCGTGACCGCACCTGATGCATCTGAAAAATATAATCAAGCTCATCCCATAGCATATGATGCATCGACAAGATCAGAATCTCACGATCGTTCACCTACTTCCAATCATCCGACTGCAGCATACAAATACACATATAGAGCGATGTTAGGATAGCGTATCGCTGTCGGATCGAGCTCTGATGCAAGATTCCGATGATGGGAAAGCACACGTCTGATGTCGACGCTTCAATATTTCCGACTCGTTCCGCCACAAGCATGCGTATTGCACAAGTGAATATAAGGAGACACACGAGAAGTCCCAGTCATCGATGCCTCTACACCTTTTCATATCGATCGAGTAGTGGCGGCGGGTGCATCCCCAATCTCACTAACACACACACACACACACACGCATCCAATTCTATGGGCGAAGGAGTCTGAGGCTCATCCCATTCTAATCTTATACCCACCAAAATCCGGTATATCGAGTCTCAAAGTTATATCTTATCTAAGCACTAGAAAATGCTTCAAGATATCAAACTATTCCTACTAGCGCAACACGTGATCTCATACCTTGACTCTTGACAATCGGCTCAGGCCAAATGAGCCTCCATTCAACCAGATAAAGCTGCAAGGCGTGTCCAAAGTCCTCGAAAAACGACTTCCAAGCTGAATTGGGCTTGGCAATGTATATAGAGAACTCGCTACCAGGATACTCCCAAGCAATTATTCTCCCCGGTATTTATTGTCAACCGTACAATAATTAACCTTTCGTATGCATGCATATAATATACAAGACGAAAGGACCCCACGTCATGACAATGAATAAAATGAGTCCGTCGCGTGCGTGTCCTCAAAAGTTTTGCGTGCGAGCCAAAAGACGCATCCCGTCATTTTTGCCCCCTAATATCTATATACAAATTATAAATGATCCTGTTGTACATATATATCACGTGACGATGCATCGTTGAAGATGGTATGGAAGGTACTTGAGATGTTATATGCCGAGTATGCCTGCGACGACGACGACGACGACCCTGAGCAGTGCGGCTATGCGACCTCTACATTCCACCCAACTGAATAATTATAACTTATATCCCCGATGAGTATTATAGAGTATACATATTTTGAATTGTTCGTGCAATTGGTTCGCGTGCGTGATGACTACCAAAGTCGAATGTAAGGATAGTTCTTCAGTATTGGAGAATTTTCTTCGGCCTTGAAGATGATTGAATCGTTTTGAGACAGCTTTGACATTTTCAAGTAGTAAGATCCGTGTTCGGTAAGACATTTTATAGGATGTGGTGAAACGAGTTTGATCGATTCCATCGCGTGTTCATCGAGTGTTGGAAAATACTTGCAGATTATTTGTAGCCCGGTCTTCACAACCCTCTTTTTTACGTCCGTGACATCCAACTTGGAACCCTTTCTCCATGAAAAGTATTTGGCGAAAAGGACCCACCTTAGTTCTATCTCAATCCGCAAATGTCTCAGATTCAAATGAGACCAAGGCAGACTTTTTCTGCCTTTTATAGTATAGGATGGGTATACTATTGGCCATGGAAAAGTCTGCTGAGGACCAAGCTATTGGCCATGGCATTCTGATATTGTGGAAAAACTATTCCAAACAAATTGATTCTCGAAGCGAGACAAAAATTCACACGCATTGTTTGTGCAACTGTACACGCTTCAACTCTGCTCTTTCCAGAGCGTATATCTTTACAGTCCATCTCGACGAGATATGCAAACAAAGTCGAAATATTTGCAAAGCTGCCGACGAATATATCGGCACGCATTCGTCCGATTCTCGATCGTTTCTTTCGCTTTTTTTGCCAATATTTCATTTCGGGATGAAACAATCGAGCGTCCCAATACTCCATATTCATACTTTTCTTTTCCGCTTTTCAGAATATTTTGTACGAATTTGATAGATTTATATCGATTTGTGCGCATGGTCTATTATTCCCTCTACAACGAAAATTTGATCTGAATTCGTTTTGGTTTAAAATTAAGAAATTGCTGAAGGATAAACGTGATTTCGTTGGTTTAAAGAATTAGAATTGCAGTACGAATTCTCTGACTCGATAGGCAAATGAAGCTCAGGATTCACAAAGGATTAAATTTGACGGAATGTAACCAGACCGATGATCATAATTAAGATAGGTTTTGCTAGTTCAAGGCTAAAACTTTGTAATTGCTATACTAAATGCTTTCAAAGATAATCTCGTATAAGCGATGAATTAATTGAGAGCGGACCATTACAAAGGACTTAGTGGTAATCTCCGCTAAGAAGCGGTAACAATCGAATTAATGTCGTTTTTGGACAGTCTCACTATTCATTCCCCGAACCTCTCCTCTAACCATACTGAAGTCTGGGGATCTAAAAAATACAACGAGAGCCAGGTAAACTGATGTACTTGGCCAGTTGACGCCAAAACTCTTTCGCGGAACAAAAAATATCACTAGGCGTGGACAGTTCATGGCACCAAGCAGTTGGCGGGCATACTAACGAGGAAGACCGAGGTGAAATTAGACTGGTTTTGCAGGGAGATTATCTGGCAATAATTGGGGCTAGGCCCGCTATGAGACTTTCCAGTACAATCGATTTCTTAAAAACTTTAGATCCCTATTAGGTTGGGTCTTTCTTGAAATTCGAAAGAAATTTGTCCAAATTCGCCCTGCTGTTTGGGGTACTTTCGGGGGGAATCGGAGGCAAATTTGGACAGGCCTCTAGAATCAAGCTACATGGAAATAATATTCTTCATCTATTCGAGGCGCATTTGCTCATCAAAACACGTGGCAGTTACCCAAAATCAAGGGAGTAAACACGCCCACGACCACTTAATCTCATTTTTGAACATTATTGAAATAGGCGCTTCAATGATGCGTCTTTGTCTTCAGTGACCGACAATCGACTTGCGATTGATGGTTGCAATACTAAAATTACGTTAAAAAAGGACTCGAACGCTTACAAAGCGACTTCTGACCTCTAATCGGACTCCTCAGACGGTCATTCGACATCGTGACATCACTTTCTCGGCCGACTTCAATCACTTTACTCGTCCTCACCCTCCTGCGCTTCGAAAAATTCGCACGAATGCATACCCGCCTCCATGCGGGCCAATTATCCTCGAAGAACACGGGCATGCACTTAGTCGACCGAAGATTTAACTTGGAAATTCCCATTGTCTGAATTCACCCCCCCCCCAACCTGTCCTAAGATGCCCTCGAACGCTTTTTACCCCCAGATTCACCTACAACCGAGGTATCCTGCTCGTCCAAACTTGCCCCAGTCGGAATCCACCCCGCTCTCCCCTACTCGAGTGAACTCTCTTCAACAGAAAGTATCGAAGCTTGCAAGGGATATAGCTGCAAGTATCTACATAACATAAACATGGCTAAAGCATGCGTGACGACTCGGAAGCTTGCGGCCCATGCATGCTCGTTGCGGGCGAAGCCCTATTCTTCTTAACAAGCTAAAACCGCTAGTGAGCCGCAATCCACGGAGTGTATGCCCACACAGTACCCTGAACTCTGCAGCTCTGCAATATCGTGATATCTTGTACTGTAAACATCCGGATTGCCCTGTTTGGCAATCCCAAACCTTGTAAAAGAAAGAAGTCGCGTCGCAAGCTCTGAAAGTAGCGCGTGTCGGTGGCAGAGCTTTCCTTGGGGTAATCCACGAAGGACGGAAATCGAAAGAGCTTTTGACTAAAGTACCCACAGGGAATCTCGCCACATCTCCAACTCTACTTCATGAAACCTCTCATGCGAGAATACAATCAACGCGTAACGCACACGCACTCTTTCCAAGCCTCGTCCTCGTCGCTCAAAAGCTCGAAACGCAGAGCCGAGCTTTATTGTCGACACCCCCTTAGGCCGTTATTACTCGTCTATGGCTTTGCAACCCAGGGGCTCTTTTCAATTTCCCGTGTACTCGTCAGCAACAGCGAAATTGAAGTTCGTGTAGGCTTGTACTCATTTCGCAAGTGTCACCCTCGAGTTTAACATTTTTTGTTGAGAAATTTCGTTGAGAGGTTAGGTTTTGGATTCGACGAACGGGACTTTTAGGAAATCAAACCTGGAATGGATCTTTTCACATACGAGCTCGTATTAGAAATGAGTCGAGATGAATCAACACGATCGATTGTGGTATCGTACAGCTCGAGCTGCAGAATCAATGAACCAAATACTCAATGTTGGAGCAAGAGCATGGACGTGGTGGCAGAGGAAGCGATTTGACTTGGATCCGGGAGAAACAATCACAACACCGAGATTCGATGAAATGAATAAATCTTTAATAGACACAAAAGAGGTGGAACAATTGTTGGAAGATTAGACACATAAGAGTGAATAAATTATGTGGGCCCCGGCGCGGCCGTAATCGCGCGCAATTAACACGTTCACTGCGATGGGCCCCACGGGTGGGGCCCACGCGTCCTTCCCTGTGTGTGATGGGCCCCACCAGTAGGGCCCACTTTATATTGAGTTACAGCTTCCACTAAACAGCGGATTCATATCCAATGGCTTATGTCGTGGTTATTCCTCGTTGTTCATGTTGTAATGAGCACGTGTACACGGCAGTTTCGGTATCGGACTTGATTTCGATGAGTTTTGCTCTATCTCCGTTTTTTAAATAATTTTTCATTAGTCACGTGAGATCAATCGATAAGCAGCAGATCATTTCCTTTGAGATCGGCGGTTTTCAACATGTCTTAGCTCGTTTGAGAGCTCATTCCAAGACCTACAAAGTGAGTTGAAATACGTTGGAGAATGTTGAATCCTACTCGGGCAATCTTCAATTTACGCGAGAGAAAAGTTTCAGGAAAATCGGAAATCGTTGGGTCCTTCCAAATACAGTCCTTGCTCCATCTCCTCTGTATACTATCATGCACTGTAACTTTTGGAATTCAAACTAGAGAAGAGATAGCTCTATTTAAATATCTGGCCTCAAATGCTGCAAGCATCGGAAGTACATCATTGAACCGCAGCCTGAAGATCAGGGTTGGCAACGCATGTGAATTGCAAGCGCGGAAAAAATATGGTCACGATTATTTATGCCTACTATCGGTTTAAAAATGATTGACACCTAGAGAATTTCTGCTATCCTGGCTCCAAAAAAAAATCGCTAATTTTTTTAACTGGGAGAACGTCGATGCACATCTACTCGCGGCCATGATAAAATTTTCTTGAAGTCGATCGGATGACAATTGCGGCTGTAGCTACTATCAGAATGTAAAAAAACGCGGGTATAAGGCCAATTTCAGAGTTAGCTCGACTTTGGGATGCTACAGCTCTGTCAAAAAAAATTCTGGGGCGATGCAAAAAATGTAGGTGATAGATATTTGGTTCCCCAATAGCGTCCAACAACAATCAGCCAAAAAAATTAATAACTTTTGGAGATAATCCAGTTATTGTTATCTCGGGATCTATTGAGGTTGAAGACTTGATTCAAAAACAGAAAAATCATAAAAAAATTCTGGATGTCAAACACAAAAATGTAATATGAGATTTTAAATAAACAAACGCGTGGCAAGGTCGTAAAGTTGAAAAAAATTAAAGTTTGCGCCTTTTGTGAGGCTTTTATTGTCCTTTACAGCCGGGGCCCGTAAAACCGTCGATGGGCGAGACTACCTGACCGCGGACCATAAAAGTCGTAAAGTCGCGGTCTCGGAGTCAATTAGGGTACCATCAGTCTGCTTCGGCTGCAATAATGAAGCTGAATTTTCAACAAAGAGAGCAATAAAACTATTTCGAACGCGATTTGGGCCTTGCGTTACAAATATCGCCGATTCATCGATGAAGCATTGTCAATGATGAGTCGAACAGTATATCATTGACGCGTGTGTGCAGGTGTCTTTCTCTCTCTCAGAGTTTCGCGATATCTGCATGTAAGTATTCTTTGGCGGATCCTTTAAATGATTAATAATATACAATCAATACTTCATCCACATGATTCCGATGGTGAAACAGTTGGATATCATCCGTATTGATAAGATGACAATCAACAGTTGAATGATTTTACCATAATCTTGTTCGACCGATCATTTATAGCATCATAGAAATGAATATATGTCGTGTTATTGCGCGTTTCGCACAATCAATAATTATCAGTCAACGATCGAACAAGATGATAGTAAAATCATTCAACTGTTGATTATCATCTTATCAATACGGATGATATCCAACTCTTTCACCATCGGAATCATGTGGATAAAGTATTTATTGTATATTATCAATCATTTAAAGGATCCGCCAAAGAGTACTCACATGCAGATATCGCGAAACTCTGAGAGAGAGAAAGACACCTGCACACACGCGTCATTGATATACTGTTCGACTCATCATTGACAATGCTTCATCGATGAATCGGCGATATTTGTAACGCAAGGCCCAAATCGCGTTCGAAATAATTTTATTGCTCTCTTTGTTGAAAATTCAGCTTCATTATTGCAGCCGAAGCAGACTCATGGTACCCTAATTGACTCCGAGACCGCTACTTTACGACTTTTATGGTCCGCGGTCAGGTAGTCTCGCCCATCGACGGTTTTACGGGCCCCGGCTGTAAAGGACAATAAAAGCCTCACAAAAGGCGCAAACTTTAATTTTTTTCAACTTTACGACCTTGCCACGCGTTTGTTTATTCAAAATCTCATATTGCATTTTTGTATTTGACATCCAGAATTTTTTTATGATTTTTCTGTTTTTGAATCAAGTCTTCAACCTCAATAGATCCCGAGATAACAATAACTGGATTATCTCCAAAAGTTATTAATTTTTTTGGCTGATTGTTGTTGGACGCTATTGGGGAACCAAATATCTATCACCTACACTTTTTGCAGCGCCCCAGAATTTTTTTTAGCAGAGCTGTAGCATCCCAAAGTCGAGCTACCTCTGAAATTGGCCTTATACCCGCGTTTTTTTACATTCTGGTAGCAGCTACAGCCGCAGTTGTCATCCGATCGACTTCAAAAAAATTTTATCATGGCCGCGACTAGATGTGCTTCGACGTTATTCCAGTTAAAAAAATTAACGATTTTTTTTGGAGCCAGGATAGCAGAAATTCTCTAGGTGTCAATCATTTTTAAACCGATAGTAGAGGGTATATTGAAGCGCAAGCCTTTTTAGAGGCTGATAACATCGACTTTAACGATTTGGTTGATAACCTGATGGATATTCTCAGCGTTATAGAAAATTTTTTGGGCCCCAACGGTGGGGCCCACTCAAATTCATGAAAATACTGTAAATAGATGCCAAACTGATGACTTTTCAAAAGGTTTGGCTTCCGTAACTGCTCAAACGCTCATTTGTACTCTCTCGCAATCTAGACCGGAATCGCGATTTCGCCTTCGCAGTTGAAAAATTGTCCGCGCGACGATCCTGCAGCTACTAATATTAATATATCAAATATTACGCGGCGAGATGAGGGCGAGAGAACGAGGGAAAGGCAAGCCATTGGGCTCGGGACAGGTACGGTGAATTTGAATCAATCATTCTGTATTGGTTGAAATTTGCATCCGATACCAATGGTATCAATCGTTGGCTCACTCTCATCACATGAGCTGAATAATCCGTTCAAGTTCAAATACTCAATGCTAACGGATCCTTTCATTTCGCAACAGAACCATCCGCAAGCTCTACAATCATCAGTGCCGTCAAAACTCTTGTCTACTATCAAAAATTATAAAGAATCGTGTGGCAACTCCGTACAAACTTGACCCAAGTTTTCAGAAGAAAATCCCAGCTTACGTTTTTGAAACATAAATATTCATGATGTCGCGCCGGTACACTCGAGCGTACACTCAGATATTGATCGCTGTTCAAATATTCCCGCTTCAAAAGCTCGATCTCGCCCTCACCTTGAACCGTCGTCATTCCATCGCTCAAGTGTCTGTCGTCTGGCTCTCGTGATGAATTTGATGGAAATTGAAGGGTGGAAAATCCGGAGGCATGCAAATGGGGAAGATGGAAGGAAGGAAGAAGAGCAATATCAGAAGCGCGTTACCTAACAAAATTCATCGATCGTTATAAAACTAACCAAAAATGCAGAGCTTGCAAGGAATTCATATGCAACAGATTCGTTCAAAGGTTAGGTATCTCTACAAATGTGGCTAAAAGTGTAAACGCATAACATCAGAACAAACTTAAACTTTGAACTCGTGGCAGAGTTACGCAAGTTCCGAGAAGCATTCGAGTGCACTGCACTCGAGTTAACCTATTCTACCGCCGAGTGTATTAAATACAGGTATACCAACTGACGCGAAAGTACCGATTCAAGTTTCGATATTTGACCCCAGCAAACTTTATCCACTCTGTACTTGAACTAGCGTATAAGAGAATCCTAGAACATCCGAGTTTCAGGTCTTGTCGCAGTTTTCGTTCGAGTCCGCCCTTTTCCAATTCACTCCTAACGAAGCCAAACTCGTGCCATCACATACACGCACTGGATACCTGAACCAGATGACCGATCAAACCGTGGGCGTTTTTTTTTTGCTTCGTTCGGATACAGCTTTGCAGCTCGATTGAAAAATTAGTTTCCGGGATATAGAGGGACTGTGTGCGTGTATCCGACCCGAGTCGAGTAGACACATTGATCGAGTATTTTCCATTGGCTCCGAGGGTTGACGTTGCTCTCGGAACGGTTTTTAAAATAAAGGGCGCCAGTATGAATTTTACATTCTGCATCGTTCATAATTTTTGTAGAAACCTGCTCTCAACTCTCAAGCTATGCACGGCTCGTCGCAAATACACGTAATATAGTGATCAAAGAGTTATAGTGTTGTGATTGGAATGTAGAAATAGCCCATTTTGTTGCACGGGGATGGCCCGATTTGTGTAATCAGTGCTGGTTTTTTTTTTAAGGGTCCTGTGAATGGAATATAATGGTATTTCGGAAATCGTCCCCAAAAGAAGGGTACTAATTTACCAAACCTATGTTCTGTCACCAGAGCTAGAAATTCACCTGCCAAGGAACCATACAGATCCACAACGAAGGCTTTTGCGAAAATGCAGCGCTCAACAAATTGTATCCCAAATTATAAAACCGTCTCACAGAGCACTTGGAAGCTCATCCACGAATAATGCAATCGCAAGCTCTGAACTGCAAATGTCATCGTCGTAATTCCGAATGGATTGTCAAAATACCTCACGAATTTCAAAATTCAACACAAACGTGAAAAACACCAAATTACAAGTACTCAAACTCACACAAATATAGTACATACTGCTAACCAGGATGCATCAAAAGGATTTTGATAACACGTGAAACACGTACTCTAAATAATTATGTGTCTATTATGCACATGTGAACAAAAAAGATCCGGAACCACCGAAACTGAGAGGCCACGAGAGTCAAAGAGCCTTGTTTACAGAGAGATAGACCCGGAGGCTAAAAAAAGGCAAAGCTGAAAAGAAGCCGAGGGCGATCTTTGATGAAGCTGTGCCGAAGCGTGACGTAGTGATACGCGACGCGACACCGAGCAAAGAGATGAGCCTATATATTATCTATTTTGCCTATGAAGTGATGAGAAAATAAGCACAGGCAGGTTGATATATAGAAGGTTGCACATCAGAGAAGACGATGCGACGTATTCGCAAAGCTCAAGGTCATACTCGATGCTCAAGAGACACTCATCCTAGCGTTGATTACAAGCTCCGGAATTAATTTGCATTCCGATGGAGTGCTCCTCTCAATAGCCCCTTCTACAACATCTAAAACTCAGGTTTTTGGATATTCTTGACTCGATCTCATTTTGTCCATTTACTTACAGATGGCCATCAAGGACAAGTGTAGCCGATAATATTAAATCGTATAGCTTTCAAATGAAAGTCAACGACTGATGGGTCGAGGAAATTTATCGTCCCTGTGATAATTGAATTTAGACTGATAAGAGAGTGTACCGAGTGCGGTGACATTTACCTTGGTATGGAGCGTTCCGTTACGTCGTTTTACATGGATTTTCACGCTTCATTTCACATGCCTCGGGCAAAGGATTAACCGAGATTAGAGCTTGATTCGAGATTAGATGAGGTAGTGAGAGAGATAGACTCGTGTATTCACTGATATATAGATACATCGTCGACGACGACCGACGACCGAAAGTCGAGCAGAGCTAGAGAAAGCACACGGATATACCATGATAATCTTGCTAACGAGTTTTATACCACGCTTGTAACTACATCAGGTACTGACGCCTCGGACTCGAGCTTTGAATTCTTTTATTGGATTTCACGTCGATTCTGGAAGCTGTCTGCAAAATGCCTTGTTTGCATTCTTCGTCCATTATTCAAGAAGTTAGATTTTCCCGTTGGCCTAATTATGAAAAGACGTATGAGCTTGATTGGATATCAATGAGATGGTCTCACTCGTGGTCTCAAATTTGAAGATGCATAAGTCATCACAAATAAGAGAAACTGCCCGTGCGAGATCAACTTTTGGAGTCAAATTGGTTCAAATTACACACTTTTGTAATGAACCTCATGCATCAGATTTTCTGGCGCATCAAAATCAGACGAAAAAGATAACTACAAGTATTCAAAGTTTGACTCGAATAGCGTTCTTACAAAATTTGTTAGATGATTCGGAGCGTTATACTTTTTGAAATTTCCAAACACTTATCAATGAAATGTAGCCAGAAACTACCTTTCGCCACGGTCTGATTTTCCACTTTCTCGCACAGTTTGTCGAAAAACACGATTTGATACACGGGTGTCAAACCTATTTTTCGCATCCTTGTGTTGATTCCGAGCTTCGCCTAATACGGCTTAGGCCGGAAACCCATCACATGGGCGCGAAAAAAGTCTTTCCACCTTTGTATCAAATAGTACTATTTTTATCGTCTGTGCGAGGAAGAGCCGTTTTTTTTATTTTCTCTCCCATGCCGACAATGAAATAGTATATTTCGAACCTCATGTGCGAGGCGCGAAAGTTATTTCTCGCAGTTTTGTAGGCATCCAAACATCGGAAAATTGCGAAAAAATAGTATTCGACACTCGGGGGGGGGGGGGGGTGGTTTCCGCTTCCGAGCGATGATCCCGACCTTCGCCAAGGCTCGGGCCGGAAAAACCTTGGGAAAAACATCGCTAGCGCCGCGGAAACCAACACGCCCGCCCTTGTATCGAAATGTACTATTCTGACACGATTACATTTTTGTTCGTGAAAGGTTATTTCTTCTTCTTTCTTCTTCACGATTCTTCTTCACGAACTTCTTTCAAGATACATAGAGATTGAAAAAAGTTGCGCTAATAATAGTAGAGCACCCAACACGTGTTTTCATGATAAGAAAAGTTGATGATAATGGTCTTTGCTGCTAATAATAAAACTGACAGGCTTTTAATATTGGTATCACATTTGGCCTTAATTCATAAAAATCCGAATTTTTCAAATCTCCAGTGATTTCATTGCAAAATTCAAATTTCAAGACTGACTGAATTCTCTCACAGATAAGAAGAATTTGAATGATGTCTCACGACCCACCCTATTGTCGAGAGTAAGCGACAAAATCTAAAATTAGATCGAAAGGAGGAACAAGTGTTTTCATATTCGTGTGAATGAAGTCTCAGTTGTGGTGGTGTATTTACATCGCAAAGAGAACAACTCTGTAATTAATTCATATATCGCACACCGGTTGTCGACTAGTCATTTTGCACGCGAGTCGAGAGAACTCTGCAATATATACATAATTGCGGATGCTAATGAAGCGAGTAAAACTTTCATTTCTCTCTTTAGCCTCATTGAATATACGAGCACACACATAAATATAAATACACTCGAGCCCAGCTGAGTAATTGAGAGGGAAATAGTCATGAGTCGTGAAATTTCGTATAGCCTCGCACCTCGCTGAGAGCGTGATAACAGCGTGGAATGGTTCTAACAATAAACTCAGCTCTGCGGAAACACGCGAGCTTCCTCTCTTCTCCACCTCCTCTTCTCCTTCCTTTTTTTTTTTTTTTTCATTTTTCACACAAAAAGCACAAAAGTCATGAGATGGGAAAAAGAGTATGAGCGGGCCACGTACTTATGCAGATTCTGATGCCTTTGGTAGATTTGCATGACTCGTAAAAGAGGAACTGTTTCGGAGGAGCTGATATCGCGCATCGAGTTCCATTGTTTACTCGAGCTGGCCTTCACGCATCGATTCCTCGTTAATTTTCTTCATTTTTGAGCTCCAAGCGAAATACAAGTTTATGGTTGTTCCCACTTCTGTTCGTCTTCTCTCCGACTTTTTCAAGTTTAAGGGATTATAGCAGAAAAGTTATTTGCAATTTGCAAAGGATTATTTTTAGAAGTCATTGACTCATTGAGAAAGTTACACCTATAAGAACAAAATTTGGGGGCCCGAAGTGCCAGAGGGGATATGATTTTCTAGGGTATTTTTCGACGTAGAAACCGAATCCGACCCCCCCCCCCCCTCCTGCACCCACATGTCAGAATTTATTTTTTGAATCGCGGAATAATGATTTTCCAAAAAACGGCCTTTTTTCTAATTTTTGAAGTTGATGATCGATTTCGGTAGTTTTAGTACACTATAACGTGATCGTGAAGCCGTACGTGCTTATTAGTCCACCTAGTATCCCCGTGGTTTGTTTTAGGCCACCCCGTCAGGATTTTTATTCAGGACAAGAAAACTTCTCAAATAACAGGTTTCTTGACTGCGCAAAAATCCTGACATGGTAGCTTAAAACGGAGTGGAAGACCGTATTCAAATGGTCATTTTCCGTCCGAAAACTATGCATGGTTAGCCCGTGCATAGAGAAATTGTTCTTCTCGTGGTTTTAACACAGCAAAATTATTGCAAAAATAGGTGTTTAGAAGAAAAATTCGTGGCATTAAACCACGCTTTCTATGAGTACCGAAAAATTGTATTCCTTTAAATATGTTACAAACAGTTAAGGAAATGCGACCTTGAACATTCCAATTGGCCCACACTACACCGTTGGATGGTCTCTTGAGAATTTTTTGCAAAGTCGGGCTTTTTCCACAAAAATCAGGAGAGCATATATCTGCGAATATTTCATCCCAGGTACGTGCTAGCACTCGTTGACTGAATGGTCATCAACTTAAAAAATTAGAATAAATGCAAAAAACGCTGTATTTTGGAAAAATATCCTCCCACATTTAATTTAAAAACCTGACGTGAAGGGGAACACGGGGGTCAGATTTGGTTTCTAACGTCGAAAAATACCCAAAAATATCATATCCTCCTGGGAAGAACCGTCTGACCCCCAGATTTTGTTTCTCAAAGTTATTGATTCATGCTCACGCATTTATTTTTCAATTTTTCAATGGAGCTGTGAAAAATTGTGTGATTGAAAGTGAAGCGAGATTTCAATACCGAGACCGTAGAATTTCAAATTCATGACTCCAAAGACTAATCATCAACGATCAAGCTCGAATTTGAAGTTAGTCAAAAGTTTTGATGTTGGCTGAACTGCACATCACCACGATATGTGGCTTGAGCGACAGGTATTAAATGGAAGTTCGTTGAGCTCATTCCGTTCTAGCCTAACGATTTATTGTTTGCGAAGCCTTTCAAATTTGTATCAAAGCTGCCGATGCGCGAGACAATTCAAGCTCGTATAGGTACAAGCGCTTTTCCATTCCATTCGTTTATATCGAATCGCTCTTCATTCCATGCAGCGAATTTTTTTTTTTAAATCCATTCGCCACATGCTACTTTGCTATTGTTTTGATGCGAGAAGTTCATATGGGTGATACAAATTGATCGTATATCCATCAATATAGTATGGGTGATAATTTCGGTTGACTTTCAGAGAGTAAACCGAAATGTGGATTCCAATTTTGAATATACTCGGGGCGATCAGTCGCCACTTGTCGACAAGCAGAATCTGATGATAACAACTGTATTACAAAGGATAACACTGTGTAGATATTGATATTCCTAATTAAGGTATGGCGGGCAAGTAGCAAAAAGCGGTTAGATATGGACGCCTCGGAAGCGCGCAATAAGCGAGATGCAGGGGGTTACGTTTGTAAGGTTGCATCGCCACATATCGTTGCCGCGATCGATTGCCCTATCCATCGCGCAGTAACCGCGCAAAGTTTGCAATAAGTAGTTCACAAGTGCATCAGCTGCTCAGAGTCTTGAGGCGTGTACTCACGTAAACTTCCGTAAAACTCGTTTCTAACCATTTTTTCACCTAATTTGCGTTCATTCACGTTGAACCAATTAATTTTCTCGCAGAAAAGGCTCGTAAGAATGTAAAAAGAATTCAAATCTGGCTTTCGGAAAGTTTCGTCCCTCGAGTGTCCAAACGACCATCGAATGAATCTCTATCAGAACAGAGGGATTAATCGCAGACTGAATAAATATTCCTGATGGGCCAATTGGCCTCGATCACGGTCATTTTCTGTCCAACGGCGAACTTTTTTCCAACTGCCTCATAACTTTCCACTCAAACGTTACAAATTCCCCAAATGGCGATAAAAATTGCAGTTATCGTGCTAGATTTAAGCCCAATATCAGACGATGTATGGGGGATATCTGCGACGATATACTCGTTCTCTAATGGCGATGAGTGAGAATCAAAGGCATTGTATTATAGGCCTGTATATAGTACAGTGACGAGGTGAATAGCTAATGCGACAATTTCCATACGTGCCTCCTCGATCAAAGGGTTATAGACGGCGCAAATTCGATTTTGCCTATATATACGTGCGTGTGTATCCGCATAGCTGCACGCTAGCTCGTATCGAATTCAAATTGTGTTGAGATAGATACGTATAGTATTTAGGCAGGAGCGATAATACAATCGAGCAAAAAAAAACTCGATATGAATTGGAAACGCGCGAGGGTGGCAATCATGGAACGCAAACTTGGACGTGACTCGGTAAATATTGAGCTTCTCCTCCTCTTCACTTTCTGTCTCTAGCTATACTAGGTATTCTGTTCCTCCTCTACCCTTCAGTTTATTCCGATTATTGCCCGGCGGCGAGTCTCGATAAACCGATAAATCAGAATTTCAGAGTACACGTCTGCGTAATCTAGGGACACGTTTCGTCTGAGATACGAGTTTTCAAATGAAACATTTATAACCTTTTAGGGGAGCGATTATCTACAGATTCCACTCTGTTATATTATTATTGGATATGTAGTGATGGGTGAATTAGGATAACTGGGCGGCGGCGTTGGGTGATGCTTTGATGCAGCGACGGCCGGGGCGATTTTGAAATGGGGGCTTAATTGGCAAGTATTGGGGAGATATGCAGGAGGTGCGACGTATTAATTGAGTTAGCAAAGTGACGGGACACGTCGGAGTCGAGGGGCATGTGAAGTCAGACGTGGCCTTGGGTTATATGGACTGTTCGTGCGAAGTGTCACTGGAGAAGATTGACGCGATGGAAGTGCTCGTCACTGTTGGGGCATTTGAAATTCGCGCTATGTTCCGAGATCCAAATGTATGAGCACACCGGCATATCGATGAAATAGTACGCCGAGCTTTGGAATTACCGTTATTAAAGATACTTGGTCCCAATTTTTCCTTTTTTTTATCCACTATCGAAAAATTGTTGGGATCCAAGATTATTTTGAGGGGAATAATAGCAATTTTTTAAGGGTCGCAGATCAATGCTAAATCACTCTCATTTCATCAAATTTTGATGCGAATCTAGTAAGATTATATTGCAACCAGTAAAGACGCCTTATAGCACTGAAAACGCACGGTGCGTCGGAAAGTCGAGAAAGTCGAAGATGAATGAATATAAAAAATTCCTCTACGATCGACTTCTACGGTACTGTAACGGTCATGTGCCCAGAAGTCTCAAAGTCATCTACCGATATGAAACTCAAAATAAAGACAATTGTTTGATCTCTCCATTATAAATGATACGTACTTTACTCATGATTTCTTGTCTTTTCGCTGGTTTTTAAAAATAAGTATGAAGGGATGAGTTCTATCAAAAAATGTGTGGAAACATTTTTGGGAGAATTTTGAAAAATTTTTTAAATGATGTGGTCACATTTGTCGAGAAACCGGATCTACCCAAGACAGTCAAGGAAACTTGAGAGAATAATTCAAGAAATCGACACGTTTTCTAGATATTTTCCTTTCATCTGAGAATCTCAGTGGCTATCCTGGTTTCTGAAAATACGAGAGCACACCATCTTGTAAATTTTTGAAAAATCCTTGGAGAACTGTTCCACACATTTTTGAATAAAAATCATCCATTCCGACTAATCACGGAGAAACCAACAAAACGACAAGAAACCGCAGAGCAGACGAAATTTTGTATGATATAATCTATAATAGAAAAATCGAAAAATAGAATTCATTTTAAATCCCATCGATGGACGATTTTGATTATTTCGGGAAAATGACTGAAAAGGTACCTTCAAATCGATCGCAGAGAAATTTTCCACAATATCCAATCACATTTGATTTTTCAGACTTTTTGAAAAAGTCTCTTGCATAATTTTACTGTAGAGGCCGGAACATTTTCCGAGTACGTCTCTATTCTTGGAAGGGTGAATATTCATGTGTCGCGACTTCCCCCTGTAGTATGTACGTACATCACTGACTCTGGAGGATCATAAAGCGATATATACGCGAGTAATGAACAAGATTCATATTCACAACGCATAAAAAGTACAGATGAAGCAGCAACGGGCTCTATAGAGTCACGATGCGAGAGATGTTGTACAAGTAGTAACAGACGGCTCGGATACGGCAATATAACGTCGTAGCATAGTTCATACAAGCCCTTCGTCACCCTAATTTTGCTCCTTACACATCCGTGGATATATGTTGATGTATGTTCTCTCGAGGATATATGTATTATACAGAGAGCCTCTTTCACATAGCGAGGGCAGGATATACGTGTAACAGAGGAGAAATGAGAATGGTCCTGCGGGGGCGCGAAATTCAATATTGCCACGCATGCGCAGTACGATTTTCGGAGGACGTCGCACTCTATCTCTCGGAGCAGCGATCTACGCTACACCCCCATGCAGCAGCAGCAGCAGCAGCATCCGCACGGTACCGGCAACGCGTGAGTATATGGGTGAGTAAAGCTCAACGACGACGAGATGTGTATATCCTGCGAGTATAGCGTCAAACCACCCCTCGAGTTTCCCTTCTGCGGGGTGCATATAGTTAGAGACGCACAGATACGCAAAATTTCAGTAGAGTTAGCTGAAAGTTTGCGAGATTACGCTTTGGGGACGGTAAATACATAATTTGTACGTCGATTTGGCAGATCAAGAGTATATACTCAAATCTATCAAGTGTAACAAATTCTATGAGCAATGATTGGATTACATAACATGCGATTGCTTATAGTACTTGAGATATTCATCGACAGAATCAGATTTACAAGACGAGACTCACTTGAACCGATAGCAACGCCTATTTATTTATCAATGCGGATTAGCAGGAAATGAGGTGCCAATTATTACTCCATCATCCCTTATTCCCACTAAAAAATCCATCAAAGGTCTAAGAAGACTTTGGATGTGAGGACACCGCAAATGTGTCTATGGAGAATGAAGTTACCCGAGTTCTGTCATTGACTGTTCGAATGAATCCAAGAAGTTTTTTTTTTTAACGAACATCTGGCTCAGGGACATCGTACAATATTACAACCTTTTCAACTTTAATGATTTTAGAATCATTGGTCCAAATTATGAGAGTAAGCTCGTTAATTCTTGATTACTGATCATTTTTTTACCACTCATCACTCATCTATCCTTATCCAATCAACGGTATATGTATATAGACGCTCACAGAAAACAACCAATTATTACACGTCGATCGATATCATTGCCGAACAATTGAATGAATAGGACCAATCACGAGCACGCAATAAAGATCGAATTACAATAAATGATTACTCCGCAATCGATCAATATTTCCCCGATTATTTATCTAAAAGAGCAGCGAGAGATGATGAGCATTATTCTCGACGAATCGATGAGCTTTTTGTCGTCGTCGGCGAGTGATTTTCACGCGACCACACTTTACGGGTCCTTTTCTCGGCGTGTTCGAGTACGCGAGCAAGCAAAATGTCGATAACAGATTCCGCCCTCGGGCAAAGTGTTTTCCTTGGCTCGCCTCGCGCCAATGTTAAATTTCTATCTCTATCAGAGAAGTGTCTGACCATCGGTTAGCTTATATGTAGCAAAAACGTCGCTCGCGTTGATGGGGCTAACCTTAATTCGTCTTTTTGCGAGAATAACGTCAACATCGCGATGTGTTTATGCGCGAAGGCATCTCTTTGGCAAATTATTCTGCCGCTTACGCCGTGGATAAGCTTTTCTCATTCAATTTGTCACTTTTGAGGATCGAAATTATATTCTCGGAACTATTTAACGAAGCGATAGGTTATGTGAATATGATAATCTAGGTACACCAAAAAATCACCCAAGAACTTATTCCGGATCCAATATAAACGCGCAAACTTGGTAATTTTTAGTAAGCAATTTGGATGCAAGCAACTATGTATAAGAACGAATGTTTGAGAAGGAGTAGCTGAGAGAATAATTGAGTTATTCAAACTCGTCAAAAGCTTTTGTTGAAAAGTTCGAGTGAGCTTTGCACCATCGCTTTCACACTTGCGCGCAGAGAAAGAGAGCAAAGTTTCTGAGGCGATTTCTGCATTGAATTTGAATTTTCGCGCGTACTTACTCGTAAAAATCCTCTCACCTCACCCCGCCGCACTTTTCAAGTTTTCTTACGATTTTTTGACGCAAAAAGGCCTAAAAAGACTGTCATAGGCACTCTAGTATTTTTATACATTTATGATAACAAACGAGGAAAAACGGACCTCTATTATCTGCACTTCAAAATGTATGCTCGCCCTCATATCCTCGAAGAGCCAGCTCTTGCCACAATCATTTCTTTGATATATCCGCGCACGTGCATTCGATAACTCTCTCGATAGGAAAACCTCATTCGACCCTTCGAAAGCACCTTCTTCTTCTTCTCCTATTCCTCTCAACGAAAATCTCAGCAAATATATATAGGTACTCAAAAGCGTTGGAAAAATCTTCTCTCGCAACTCGTATTCATCACATTCATACTCGATATTATAAGAGATGTAAAAACGTAGGGAAAACTACCCCTTGAACGTGAAAAAAAACTCATTGCATTGTATGTAAACAGAAAGACTGGATGCATGAAAGAGGAAGGAGGGAAAAAATGAAAGCTCGAGTGACGTCGCTATAAACGCACTTTTATACAGCTAGATCTCGAAAAGTCGCGAACAGAAAGAAAAAAAAGAAATCGAGTCGAGTGTGTGTGGCAGTCAGGCAGGCAGGGAGAGATGTATTAGAGTATCTCGAGCACAATTTGCGCTGCGGCAGAGCGTGTACATATACGGAAGAGTAAGTGTATGTGTTGATATAAAGATGTAAGTGTGTGTAAAGCTTGCGGGGGTGCAAACATAATACGCTGGGCGCAATTTTGCCTGGGCTCATCGTCGAGTTGCTCCGTGTGTTCAAAGCTCTTTGCATGGATTCGGGGCAACGCACCCGCACTTTGAATGGATTTTCAGAGAAAAACTTGGTTGGATGAATTCGATCCTTGTTACGCATCGCGAGTCAGCGCAGAGATTTGAATATGCAGTTCAATTTCTCGTATTGTAAATCACATTGCCTTTTTTTAAGCTTTGGCAGGTAAAATCGATCCCTGACTGTTGGATTAATTTTGCAAGCTAATTAGTCATCGAATTCGGGATAAAAAAATATAACTGGAGCCGGCACTCGATTAGGGTGGAGGTACGAATTGGATAATCCCCCCGTCGTCGTCGAGGCATTTTTACGAGCTGGTAACGAGCTGCGGGTAAGCTCAAATTGAGCCTTTTTTGCCCCACCAATGTTCGCGTTTAACTACATTCACTACATAGTCATAGTACAAGCCACATACGCGTGTGCACGTTGGCGCCCCAAGTAGTTTCTTTCCCTCTCAGATTTGCAATTAGTGAAAATTTTGTACATGAAATACATTATTCGAGTACGAGTAGTTAGTTCTGTTTACAGGAGATATGAAGAGATAAATAATCACATCATCATGAATTTTAGAGAGCTCATGGAAGCTTTACTCGTTCGAAATGCATCATCAATTGCAGCGTTCATTGTGCGTGGATCAAATCCTCCGTGATACGGAAAAACCGCGTATCTCCAATGGGTTTCCTATGAAGATATACGTTTGGTCCTTCCGTATATACCACGGCAGAAAAGGTAAGATTAATTTTTCCCGGATGATTGTAAATTTCGTACATTGCTTTATTATGAATACAATATATTTATTTGGCTGAAAAATTTATGTTACGAAATGGTGAGTGCAGAACTTCAAATTTTACCCACCGGTAGATCCCGCTGCACATGAGGACGGAAGTGCAATTTTCGGTGTCAGATAAAAGGGCTCGACCTCACTCTTCCTCTTTCGACTCAGAAATTGCTGTTTCGTAAACTCGCTTTCTAGGACAGAGTGTCAAATAATCGGTCATCGTAGTATGATATTAAAAGTTCGTTGAATAAGACGAATGAAATCAACCGCTGATGTGCGTTCAACATTGATCGTTCTTTCCAAAATTTCACTCACAGGTACATTAACAGTCAGTTTTGGAACATATATCTATAGAATGATGCGCTCTGTAAGAGGTTCGAGAGAAGCCATAGTCGTCCGAAAGTTGGAAAACTACATCGTGAATGTCAAGATGCAAAGAGGCTGATACATTTGCTCGGCGTGAACTAACATAAGTGTATATGAAAAGAAAAACGAGTAATAGATCATCACAATCGCGAGTGGATTGCATATCACATGAAATACGAATAAGAATGGATACAGTGGATGCGATGTACGTGTTGAGTCTACGGGAACACAGGTGTACAATAGTGGGTGCAAATCGAAAATATTGCGGTTGCGTGAGCCCGAGACTCGCGAGTGAGTTTGCTCCATCAGATTATCAGGATAGAAGAAAAATTGCTGATAACGACGCTCACTAAAATGCACGAGATGTTCAGCCCACACGAATTGTGTTCGATTAAGTCACTATCTAGTAAACATTCACGCATACAATACCTTTGCTCACTATGAGAAGAAAGAAATTAATCCGGATGTCCAAAATGCATTTGTATGCAGATCTCGGAGTGACGGAGTATCTGTCTATGAATTGAGAAAGACAGCGAGATATCCCAAGAGACGAGAGTTCCAGAGTGATATACTTCTCAGGAAGATTTGTAAAATTGCTCTTAAATTTTCAGAAAGCTTTTAACGTTGGTCGGGTGCATTGCGCTTAGCGAAAAAACACCAGACTATGATACATAGTACGATCAATAATTTTTATATTTACAAATCCATTGATAGGTATATGGGTTATTCCGCTGAAAGTGAGATCTTTTGGGCCAAGAATCGTCACCAGGAGTGATTTGGGTCAAAAAATAATTTCAGCCCCAGACGAGTTCCGGTGACTCGTAGCAGTTGATTTACACTTGTTCGGACACAGCAAGGAAGTATCTAGAGCTACATATCTCAAAAGTGAAGCCAGACCAAGATATGCCAAATTTAATAGTTTGCAGAGGGGGTGGGAAGGACGGGGACGGAATTGACATTTCGCCTTAGAAATATTTCCACGATTCGCCAACTAATAGTAGACTCTTTTCCGCATAGATTTGCTCTAATGCGAACAAATACTCCACACTGAGAAAAAATTCTTGGTCGTACGGCGAATTGATTTGTCGTACGACCAAAAAGTGGTATAGCCAGGAGAGCACCAATTTTGTCACTATATGACAAGCCATCGAAATGATTTGGCATCTGGTATTTTTGCCAGAATGAATAACCATAGCCCATATATTTCAAACACTTTGATGCTCGGTGGAATCACAGTCACTACTTTACCGGGAAAGCCACCTAAATTTTGCACGTAATCATATCGGCGGAGGATTATTATAATCCAAAGATTTTTTGAGGTTATTTAACGGCAATAACAAATCATAATGCTGTGTTGACAACCCAGTATTGGCCTGACAGCAATACCACGTTACAATACAGTCATACTGTTCGAACTGCAATATTCTGTTCTCAGTGCAACAGAATGTGTTCCACAAAGCCATGTAGAGAATTGGGGAGGTGCACAACATGGGGACCGAAAGGACAAAAAATTTTGCACGCCATATGTGGTGAGCCTGGCTGCGGATTTGAGTTTTCGGCTAATGTCGGACATGGGTTAGGTGTATTTGGGTATTTAGAAATCAACCTCATTGGTGAGGAAGGCTCAACCGACGACCGGGGACTTTGCCAACCCAATTAGTGCTGGGTAAGCAGTTGCGGTGCAAACTCGTCTTCAAAATGACGGATAGCTTTCCGCGAGCTGAGGGTTTAATTTGGATTCGCAAAGTGGTGAATTATATTATTTGAAGTGTTGCAAATTGAAGAGATAGCTTCTCATGGGGGGTTTCGGCTCCGCATATGCTCAGGAGTGAAGACAAGAGTCGAAGGTGGTTCGTCTACAGAGGCCGGAAAAGCCATTTCGATCTTCTACTAGGCACAAAAACAAGGGGCGTTAGAATCGTCTCAAAAACTATTAACATGGTCGCGCACCAATGAAATACACCCCACAAAATTTCTACGATGCACATCCCAACTCTCAGAATTTTGGAAAGACTTGGAATACGAAAAATTCCACTTTCGGCGGAACCACTCATATGTTGTGAGGGGCTGCTGTGTGGGTCGTGAGTATGCGAGATAAAAACGCCAAAAGCATTTAGCTCTAGCTATGGTTAATGCACACGTTATCGGGAAATAAAATGGATCTAAATATGATCATCAGTAATGGATTCACGTGGCGATTCATGCCTCAAAAAGCATCAGTCGGACTCTGTGGCAGTACAGTGAAACCCGCTGCGCGCGGCCTTCGCGAGCAATCTTGTATACGGGGAGAAAGTGCATCTGTCCGAGCTGTGTACCTCGCAAAAACGGGCAAAAACGTTGGCAATTTCTAATAGTAGTATTAGGTCCAAGCATAGCAAACTGGCAGCGAATGCGATGCGAGACTATGGAAAGCACCGAGAAAGTATCACTGCGCGGCTCTTTTCACTCCATCAATGACCGCTCTCGATGGATATAACTCAATGCAGAACAAACCGATTAGATGTTTTTCTTGTCGCTGAATCAGCAAAAGGGGATAGATGATTGCAGGCATCGAAAAAAACGCTTATTAAATGGTCGAAAATGTCGTACTTATATGGAGCCAAAATCTCCCTCAAAATAATTCCGTTCGAAGCAAAGTTAATCAGTTGATGTTGAAAATTTCCGGCTACTGGCTGTTGTATTCCATCAGATGGAAACAGGTTGTGAAAAGTGTGCAATATACAACGCACAATGGAATGTGATCAGAGTCGTAAGTTCTGCCGATGACAGAATGAAATTGGTCGTGTTGCTGACGATGTAAAGTGGCTCTTCTCTGGACTACGTGTACCTGCTTAGCTGCGACTGACTTTGACGAGCTGTCGATTATTATTTGAGCCGAGAGGCTTCCTTCGTATCACAACAACTATCTCTCGCTCTACTTTTACAAATCTCCGACACTCTCGCTCGTATAACATCAAGCAAAACGCAATTTTCGCGGATAATAGGATGCAACCGTGCAAATTTGACGCGTTGCAAATCAACCGATCCAATCTGTGATCCACAATGTGTCGCGTGCGGGTACAGAATCTATACCGCAGAATCTTGAGCAGAATGAGATTCAAGAATCACCGACTGATCTCATTTGCTCACTCCATTCAAATCCAAACACATTGTATAATACGAGCGTCGTTGCGGCTCAATCAAAACTTGGATGAGAAATTTGAATTTTGAAATGAAAAATTTTACGCGACTATCCCAGAGATGAGAAAAATTAAGTCAACTTATAGATGCGGACGCGTGTTCAGATTCGGCTGATGATTTGAATCTAGCATGTTAGAATAAGGTATTCGTGCGGTAATTACCCCAAATATGAACCAGATGATGTTTCAAAAAAGAAAGAAGGCAGATAAAGACTTATATGTTCTTCAGTGATTAAACTGTTGGCTATTAGGTGAGGAAAGACAAATGATGATGATATTATGATGGTCTGGAACCAGCCCACGATGCATCCGTACCGATACACTTGTATATCTCTGATTCTCGATGCATTTGTTTGGCGTTGGAAGGGAAAAAAATATTGGAGCTAGTAGCGATAGATTCTCTCCAAATGATGATGTTCTGGTATAACAACGCCTCGTCTGGAAATTTATTATGGCTCTTAATTAAGGTAACTGTGCCTGATTTGCCCGTATGCTCTATAACTTGCGAGAAAAAAAAAATTGGTGAAACCAATCTTCACGTACCTCAGCTCATTCCCTTTGTTTTTGTCTCAACTTAAAAAATCTCTTTTGCAGAATCGCGAAATTCAATCTCTCACTAACACTATTCGTGATATTACTAAAATTAGCGCAGATTTCTTAATTTTTCCCCGTTGTCTCTTATTAAACTCGTCCTTCGCTCCACCAAAATCCATCAATTCAACTCAATGAGCTTCAAAGGGAGTGAAAAAAGCTACAAAATGAGCTAATGTACGTCTTATTTGGAATGGAATCTCATGGAGATAGACCCCTCTTTCACGTGGGGGCAAATTAGGAACACTTTGCCAGAAGCTCGAAAAAAATTTTCTCTCGCAAAAACCAAGATAGCTCGGCTTCAATCAGTTAAGATCAAGATATTGAGATGAGCCAAAAGTATGAGCAAAACAAAAGTATAGTGGGGGCAATTTAAATACACTTACTCCATAACGAAAGTGAATTTCTGTCCATATACTCAAACGCTGGAAAATGTTTATCGGCAATCTTCATAAAGTTGTCTCTGAGAAATGAAATCTTGGATTTCTGTCGGGGACGAAAACACCGTTTCAACCTTTTTTCCAATTCATCATCATTTTACTGTTAAATGCTAGTTAACACGTGTAGTATCATCATTTTGTACGAAAGAAATTTTCCGATCACCACAAATCTAGATTCCGAGTGTAAGGCCACCCTTGACGTCTCATCTGCTATGTACTGTGAAATTGTCTCCAATTCTTCGGAACATTGAAGTAAACGACGGTACGAAATTGTTTAAGCAGAATCACGAGTCGATCGAGTTCTATGCGAATCAATTTGCCAGTCTCACTTGATCCATTGCCAGGTATGCGATAATTATATAGTACACCAGACCTAAATAGCAATCGACAAGTGTTCCAATTACGCGTCCAGATCACACACCGAGACTTTATACGTATGGTTAGCTGGGTATATCCTTACTCGCATTAGAAGTTGATCCGGTGTAATAACGTCAAGCTACAGTTATGATTTATATTATATATATATAGGCATAATCGTCTCCAGGAATCCAATGAATCGAACGACTCTCTTCTCCCATCTAATTTTGATCGACTCGTGCACTTATAACGACGACGCTCTCGATCTATCCTGGCAATTAGAAACGGTACACCCAATTACGCACTATATACCTATATATATGAACGAGTGAAGCGGCCTAGTTGATTCAGCTCTAGCGAGCGCGTGTATTAATTCATTACAAGTATCTCTCAAAGCTGTCGAGTAATTAGAGAGAGAGGAGATTTGAGTATAAACGTATATACACAAACGGTAGCTGCTCACCTAGATAATATGCACGCGGTAACATTATAGGTTAGGTCGTACATACACCTGTTATGTTCTAAGCAGGCGCGTTTATATGCAGGTCTCTCTCGCGTGGAGAGTTGGGTAACATTAGAGCATATATAGCGTCAATTATGCAAGGCCTGCGGGGCAATGTGGCGTGCAGTATGGCTAGACGCTCTCTTGGACCATAACCTATAACTCGCAAGTGAAGGTGTGCGTATACTCGATATACACGCGAGTGGGTGACGGAAAGCGGGCGTTTACCGTGGGGTATCTTTTATGTAGCCTACGCGTGTAACACCTGAGAGACAAAATTGATGCGAGTTCTCGACGAACAGGTTATAGAATTATTATAAAATTATATGGTAAATCGGGTGTTATCTGGGTCGTGTTACTGACCAATGGATGAGAGACAAGGCATTGAAAATTTGTCATAAATTGAGTAGTTTATTCCTGAAAAGGGCTTTTTGAGTAGATTCGGATTCAATTTTCCTTGAAAAATTGAGAAATAACTTACTGCTTCATTTGATTTCCTTTTGCACCTTCGCGAGGATTTCGGGAGCAAAAGAGAGGGTTGTGGAAAAGAATATGGCAAGAACAACTCAGAATCCATCTTGGAAGGAAACCGGGATTTGGAATTTTGTGGTGTAATTTCGTGTGTGTGTTGTTCGTCGTGTAATTAAGGACACAAAGTTCTCATTCCGATCGGAAACATCTCGGAAAATTTTCCTCCCCAGAAAAAATTCCAAGTTGACCCGACCACGATTCGAACCCAGGTCCCTCCGACCGCCGAGTTTGAACCGACCAGAGGCCACTCCGAACCACTGACCGACTGAGCCACGGACGCTCTCGTCACGTAATATCGCATCCTACATGGATTCACCATAAAGTAAGTCAACGAGTCTGCGTCCCTTCAGATCATCACTGATCATCATCATCACCATCATCATTGCCATATCATACGGTGGCAAAAACATCAAATATAAATAAGCATCGCAAGTGATCTGTCCTACTAACACATCATCAAAAATATGTATCCTCGGGCGCGTCTCTCTGCACGTGGCATCACAAGGAAAAAACGCGCCGTTCTACATCCGCATCAGTACGAGCTTATCGAGGACGAACCTCGCGTGTAATGATGTGGCAGCTCTAGGCGTGGTTTTGCAGCAGCAGCAGCAGCAGCGTTCATCGCAAAAGAGTCCATGTTCACATACCTATACATTAGGATATATATCTGCTGAATCCCCGCCCTACTCTTTATATTCATCTCACGGAGATGCGGCGAAAATTGACAAGCAGCACGCGCCAACTTTTCTCTCGCGCCTTTCTACATACGCGTATATGAGGCTATCAACACCTGCAGAACGACTCTCTCTTACTTTGCGCTGACACGTGCCTCGCAGTCCAACGGATCTCGCCCTGATTTCGCTCTGAGAGCTATGTATATATGTAGAACTTACGATGATGGCTGGTATACTTATACCTCATGAGACGGATTTCAATTGATGAGCGCGATTACCTCTTTGCACCGGCTTATTTGAGGAAAAGCTACTTCCCAACTTTCCCCGCGAGTTTTATTTTCCTTTCCTGATGCTGCTGCTGCATCGTGACAAGTTTTTCTCAAGCCGGTATACTCTCCAATACTAGCTTCTACAAACTGCAGAATTTCAAGATACTCAAAAACTTCGTGTCCATTCCAATGTTTGCTCTGAGCGATCCACGCATCAAAATTCTACCGCTCGAGTTCTAACTCTGATAATCGGAAATTGGTATGTTTTATCGATAAAGATGGATGAGTAGGAAAGGAGTGACACTTCAATTATTAAACACGACCTCATTGAGTCGACGTAAGAGAGTATCATTAATTTACGAGTATCTCAGCATGTCTGATAGATCCTATCGACGTTGAAAATATCGTCATCTGGAACAGGTCGTGTAGAATGACCCAGGGTAGGGTTTCAGCGTTTACAAATTTACGACTTTACGGATTTACGAATTTACAAATTTACAAATTTACAAATTTAGCAGAGCGCATGCCCAGTGCGTTGCAACCAACAAGCTTCATTCACACGATTGGGCCCGTCGGATCGGGCCGCTGATTTGTAAACGAATTCACACAAATTAATTTGGTCCAATGTTTCCTTGTTTGGAATATTGGAGTGAAGCAAGAAATCAAAAATGTATGAGCACAAGAAAAATTAGTCCAAAATTTGGCTAAATTCGTATACAAATTCAGCGACCTGATCCCGCGGGCCCAATCGTGTGAATGAAGCTTTTGTTGGTTGCAACGCACTGGGCATGCACTCTGCTAAACTTGTAAATTCGTAAATTCGTAAACGCTGAAACCCTACCCTGACGATTTGTATGATATAAGATTATCAACTATTTAGCTATCATTCTCACGAAACAGTAATATAATTCACAAATGTTTTCCAAATAACAAATGAATGGTATTCTCGCTTTAGCATCTCACACTCTGAAAAACAACCATATTAACCCTCGGCTGGACTTCTGGGGTGAATTCCACCCAAGGCCTCCTTTATGAGATTGCCTATTCGTAGTTCCAACTTCCCCGGGCAAATGACGACATATCCTCCATTCTGAGTAAGAAGAGTCGTTTAATACAGAAATTCGAACAGAAATTTTCGACAAAACATATTTTATCGCTTAAAATCCTTGAAGATGATCCAAACTTTGGAATTTTCTTCCTAATACACATAATTAGGGTGCACGAACATCATGGTGAGATTTTTGTCTGTATACTACGATTGTTTCCGGAAATATTGGCAATACGGCGATTCCGCCCAGAACAAATACTTGGCGAAAATGTCGTATGTCCCCTGTATCGGACATACCGCAGCTCTGCGGGCGCCACGGGCTTCCCAATACTTAATCGGACAAGTCTTGCTCAATGCACTTCGCGACTTCGATGATTCGGCTGTGCTGTGACCATGGATTTAGTCAATCGATTAATCGGTGATATCAATATGAGCATTCCGATCCTTCCGACAAATGCTTCCCGTTACTTTCCTCACTCTTCCTCTCTTCGATTTGTCTTGTAAACCTTACCGACTACCCATCAGTTCTTCATTGTGTGTTGTCGCTAAATCAGTGTGAACATAAAGTGTCAATTTTAAAATCATGGAAGCTGATGATTATGGCGACTGGTTGAGAAAGATTCTACAGCCAAACCACATACAACGAGTGGTTGATAAGAATTTCGATGACACCTGCAATAATCAACTATTACATCAATCATCAGGTGAAGTTCCGTGGCATTATTTGGAAATCTCGCATAATCCAAAGACAGTTCGTTTACTTTAGCGTGCCCGTTGGATACCATTTTTTTTTGGTATTGACGAATCTCACCCGAAGGCTTCAATTTGATCGCCGGAGTCGATTCCTCACTCATTCAACGTCAATTAGAGCTATAATTACGTTTCATTTTGATGCCAATTGTGATAAGCTTGCACGATACTAGTACTTTATCATTCACTAAATTCGTTTCATTACTGTCTCATTCTCGTCTCATATCCCAATGCAGTAGACAAAACGTTTAGCTCGGATATCAATGCAGACTCCATATACAATCAACAAAATGAGGACCAAATTCTGCAGCGATTGATACCAATTCTGATTTATGTCGTGAGTGAAAGATTATATTCACTCGCACTTATCCTGCGCAAGAGTTATTTCTCTTATTTTCGATTTCGTCACATAATTCCAAGCACTAGGTCTGAATCTCAGTGTAAGTCAAGGTGCCGACATTTTTGACGAAAGTTTTTCGGAAGCTGATTCACTGGAACCTCCAAACGAAAGAACTCGAACTGAATCAGATGCTATGAGTCGGAGTATATCAGAACAGAATCCAGAAGTAACGCACTCAGAAACATCCTGTAAGATTCCGTGAACATCTGGATTTGAAAATACTACATGAAGAATTCTAATTCGTGGTGGGATCGCAGTGCATGAGATATTAAGGCTGGAATTTATAGTCGTTCCCTTTATCCAAAATCCTTACGGCTCCCCTTATGCTACACTTTACGGCTGGTTTTCAATAACATATCGCGACTATCTATGCATTATTCCGTTCAAGTCATTAAGGCGATGCGGTCGCCGTGCACGCTGAACTTTGTTCACAGAACTCTCAAAATCTTTTCCAATATGGGCTGAACGACGAGTTACCCAGGCTTTATCATCATCTAACTTGGCCTGGATAACTCTTTGTTTAGCCTAAATTGGAAAAGATTTTGAGATTTTTGTGAACAAAAATGTGCCAATTTGTAGGTTAGGGAGTACCCGCGGGCAAGCTATTCTCGTTCATGAGTGATAGCCTTGTGATTGATGACAAATAATGAGTTGTCAACCACAATTCAGATGTTGATACGTAATGGACAACTCGTCTCCAAATTCGTTTCGTGAAAATTTTGAGTTACATCTAAATGAGATATAATTCCCGGGTTGCGCGGCGACCGCATCGCCTTAATGGAATCCCATAGTAGAGATCAGCGGGTCATATTTGATAACTTTTTGGCCCATAACTGCATTTAGTCTGTTCTGCCGGTCCCAAATGATATAATATTGGACATAATGTCCCTACAAGTTGTTAGAAACCAGCCATAAGGTGTCGGATAAGGAGAGTCGTAAGGATTTCGGATAAGGATAACGACTATAAATTTCAGCCTAAGTTGAAATGCTTATTCATAGATATTACAACATGTCACAGGTCTGCCAGTCCTAGCACACTCAAGAGAGAGCTCAATCTGCATGTGTTTTGAATACGTCAGAAGACACAACGCCCAGGTCAACGAGATCAAATGGATTGTCTCAAAAAGAGCTACGTGAGAAACACCCAGTACTTCCTGCGTGCACAGATCGTTGATTCTTCAAATGTACAACTAATGTAGCTGGTAGTAAACGAGAACCAGTGAATAGTCATTTATAGTACTCTAACCTAAAAATCGCAACTTTGAACATGATTTTTGGATTCTCATGCTATAAAATATCGTATGAGACTGCGAGCAGATAGGTAGTTTTGTTACAAAAAACTTATAGCACTCGCTTCGCTTGTGCCATAAACAGTCCTTCGTACAAAACTACCCATCTACGTGCAGTGTCATGATATATACTATTTTGAACTTCGAAACGTTTCGAACAGATCAAATATGCTGCAAGTAATACTCTCTCACTCTCATTTCGCACGCTTACACCCAAATATCATACATTTAACAGGTATGCAAGAAAAGTGCAACAAAGTACGAAAATAACTGTTTTGACACACTGTGCGAGAAAGTAACTTTTCCGCACTGATTTTCCACTTTCTCTCACAGTTTATCGAAAAGTATAGTTCGATACACGGGTGTAAAACCTATCATTCGCATCCTCGTGATGATTCCGACCCTCGCCTGCGGCTCGGGCCGGAAACCCATCACTCGGACGCGAATAAAACGTTTTACGCCCTTGTATCGAGATGTACTAATTCAACCTAGGTGGAATCCACCCAGTCCTGTCAGCTATACTATTTGGCGGCAGTGTGCCAGCTAAGGATAAAAATTAGCGCCATGCGTATCAAAACTTGATTCAGAAAATTTCGATTCTTTCGAAATTTTATGAGCTTCACTATGCTATGGGATGAAATGTAGAATGTCAAGTCTGAAATTTAATTGATTTATCAATTGCCACGACAACAACTATCGGAATAAGAATCAAGTATCTGTGCTCAATGTGTCATCAAGAAAATGAAAATTTTCGGACAAAACACCAACTGTAAGGTTTGTTTCATGCGAGGTTTCATGAAATCTCTATGAAATATTATTATCAAGCATTTTTTTATGACATGATATGAAGCTGAAACACAGGGTGATATAAAATAGACTTTGAGTTGTAACATCCCAACAGGCTCCAATTGCTGGAAAATATTACGCAACGCAATATCAATTGATTTATGTATACGGCTTTGAGGTGTAATACGTATGATAATTGGAATATGTATCGCTTAATGAGTGTCATGTAGCTATTGAGCCTGTAGTTGTATATGCGTTAGCCAAGTCTGTAGAGATATTGAAATGTACTAGGGCAGTGCATACCAACGGATCGATACACGTTATACCACCGGAATCTATTACGCGCGCACCTGTTTGATTTTCAAGGCGCTCAATCAATCATTTCGATTGATTCTGATCGTCAGATTGCTCGCTTATACAGCCTGCTTGAAACATTTATCTGATAATCGGTAGTTCTATCGATTCAAGGCTAATCTAATGAAAATATCGACTTTGGAGGTCAAGAGTGAGAGCTTGGATCAATCGAAGGCTTCGTATGATCACTATTATAGCCTATTAAAAATCACAGACACTTAATGTTTTCCTTTTTTTCAATTCATACGGCCATACACACATTAGAAATGCCACGGCACGAGACGAAACGAGACGAGAGTTGCTCCTATTCAAATTTCGGAATATTTAGTGATCTTCACTGACACATCACCTGTGCCGTGCAGCGCTTTGTAAATGGTCCAAAGTCCAGATAAGTTCTATAGGATACTTACATTGTTAGAAAGCATTCAGAAGTTGTATTCATTCCCAAATTATTTATAACTCATCAACTGATGAGGTCGTTTGTGCGGCGATAATATGATTTGTATGACGAGTTTGAAATGAAACGAGCATACCGTTATAGTATAGTATAAAAAAGACTCATCTGATCCAAAATGTACGATTGCCCTTGTACTGGTTCTTGAATTTGATAGTACACACAGAATTAAGGAAATCGCGTATTATGATTGAGACTTATTCTTGGAATAAGCTGATCCATTCGAGTGTAAATGTGGTAAAATTCGTGAGTGGAAGTAGATTTGAAAGCAGTCATTCCCTAATCTTGTTTTGGGAATAAAATATGCGTCTGTCAATATTTTACAATTCTCTCAATGCAACAATTTTGTGATCCTGGTTGAATGATTATCATAAAAAAGACTGAAGAATAAGATGAAATTTGAAAAAAAAATTTTTTCGATAACGCAACGAGAGGCCTGCCGAGATGAATAATGAATTACGGACATCATCTCGCACCGATCTCTTCTCGATCATTCATGATGACATCGAGACGAGACCGATCACTCTCGGATCTTGCGGCGTCCCGAAACATACTTTCCATAAATCTCTCTGACTTTGGTTCGTAATCCACTTGAAATTTTTGAAACATAACTTTCGCATTACGTGTGAGATGAATTGCATCGCCAAAAATCACGGGGCAAAGTTGACGTGCAACGATGACGACGTGATACACAAACGGTACACGTAACTGAGCGTCAGCCGTGTTTATGTTTCTCCTCGCATAAAACTTATAAAGAATTCGGTGCACGTATGGAGGCGACGGCATGGTACAATTTGTATTGCAGTAGTTGTGATCACTGTTAGTAATTGCGAGTATTTTGTCGGCGATCATGTTGCACTCTAGTCACGCGACATGAGTGCTCTAGTATATGAGTAGCGTGAAAAATTTCAAACGATTCGTCGCGCTAGAATGAACTCAACACACACTCACGTGGAAGATTGCATGCACTAAAACCATCTATTGGATATCTCAATTGAACTCTGTCGTACTACCCAAGTCATTTCTATCGCTGACATATATTGTTCATTCTGAATTGTATTTTGTGAATCTCGAAAACTATTTCAATCGATATGAGAATACTCCATCTCACATTTCATTCATCTTTTGTCGAATCTCAGAGGTCCGTTTTTCTTGAGTTGAGTAGCTGAGCCAACTGATTCAGAGAGATTCTTTTTTGGGAAGTTTTTACATCACACCTGCGCTTGTGGAATTATCACAGGCTATCAATTAGATACAAATGTAAAACTGACGAAACTTTAGAAAATTTGAATGAATTTTGATGCATAGGAGGAAATTGATTTTCGATTTTTGAACTTCTAACCATTTTTTTATTTGTAACTTTACCTCTACTTTACCTCATTTTTTCTGGTTCGGGTGATTTTTCGTCAAGTTTGCTTCTTTCCCAAGATATCAGCCATAGTGGAAGTTCCTACCCTTTAATTAAGTCGACAAGACAAGCAACGATCGTGAAATTGTATTCAGGAATCAACGCCACCAAAACGAGAGAAGGTTTGAATTTTACATACTTTTCATACTTAACACGCTGTTTGCAACGGGATCCACCGGTGGGTTCCGCGATTTTCCATTCTTCAATCTTTACCGACCTGTTATGGGTCAAAAAATGACTCCAATAAAAATCTTTCACGATGATTTACTTTACCAAAGGCATAAACAATAAGTCAAGAAAAGGTTTGTCCCCATACAGACATGTTTGCCAGAATATGAAAGTCCAGGTCGTGGTGGAGATAAAATTAAGAAAAAGTGCCTTCGCAGCGAACGCGTTGAATATAAAAAGTATTGTATTGAAATTTGAACATATATATCTTGAATTTATCACGAGATTCTGTCAGAATCGTCTGAATTCCGATTCACACGTTGATTCTGATGCATAAATTAGAGATAACATGAGGAAACTATTTAAATTCGAGAACCAATTTTGGACTCATCCATCTTGAATGCGGAGACCATGCACGCAGTAGAATTTGTTCCTATATGTATATAGGAAGGACATAATATATACTCATATCCTGCGCATGTGAACTGAGAAGGTTCACAAGAGACGTCTTACACGCAAACTTCAAATTAATTCCATTGAAAACGTCCTACTGGTGCATAATCCGAAGTATAGGAGTGACGGGTGTTATCATCTAATATCCAAAGGCTCCATCAGCACTCGCACCTTTCAATTATGCACATCTACGACTAACGGGCTTCTCCTCAAGCTGGAAATGCGAGATCCATAATAACAAGAGAGCTCGCTATACTAATACGCGCCAATCTCGCGAATATCGCTCTCCGCGGATCTCAAACTGTATGCCGGATCGTGGATAATTAGCTCATCCAATCATGGCGCTCAGATTTCACTCCTGTTTCCGAGATGCGCATGTGTATAGGTGAATCGTGTCTTGGCTTAGCTACTGATTGATTTCGGGGCCTCGTCAAATCCTCTACGCGATTCGTACGCCATATATGTGATGTGCAGTATCCAGTCTTCGAGGCTAATTGAATTGGTTTGAATGTGGCAGAAGGATCATCCGCCTGCATTAAGAAATGCAACTCAATCCAAGTTTCGACGATTCAAAATGTCTTACACGACGAACCAATACACCTGATTGCGTTACTTCTTCCGAAATTCTTCAAAATGGACTTTCCAATTAGATTTTGATCATTCCACTCGCCAGGAAGAACATGATACGGGAACAAATTGTGGATAGCTGTTAAGGAGGCTCGCGCGCGTGGTGCCGTACCGAGCGCGGGGCCCTACGCGCAGGTAGTCAGGCCTTTCTATTTTCCGTTACGATCCTGACGCTACATATAGGTATACTCACAGTGCAAGCTGTGCAATGCGGCGCGCTGCTCCACGCTCGAAACTCACTTTGAACTCAATTTACTCAAAATTTAGATCGCCAACGTGTTAATTTCTTCACACCATTAAACGCGTGATGCAAAATAGCGTCAAATTATTCCATGAATGTCGATTTTGGTCGATTAGTTGTCGTACCAGCTCGTTTTAACGTGTTTATCCCATAAGATTACGTGTGTAAGGATTTTTTCTGCCAAACGGGTTTACTCGAGATTTTCATCGCCAACCCCTACTTTTCTTGATGGATTATGATTCCTCATTAGTTTATCTATTAATATAAGTAACATTTAAGCGATTTCTTCGTTTTGTTAAAATTTGCGCGAGCCTCCTTAAAACATAATTTTTGATCAGAACAATAGAATTGAGCGTCCCCACAAGCGTCCCCAGTGAGATTGCTAGGTAAGAATCCAGGTTAAGGTAATATTTTTTCAAATGAACCGGAAAATTCACGCTCCGGAGTCTCCAAAACTGTCTTGACTTTGTATACCTTGATTACTTATGTAATTGATGCAAAAATCAACAAGCTCTGTACACTACCGGTCAAAAGTTTGTATGAAAATGAGAGTGAAAAAGTCCTAGTTGAAAAATTTGGTTCCTGTGGGCCTGTTGGTGCAAAATGACTTCAATTAAGCTCATTTTATGGCTTTCCTCAAGTACCCCGGACTTCTTATGGGTTTTCCCTGCAGCAAAGCAGGGTTTCGGTATATCGAGTCAAATCCTCGAGAAAATTCATAATTATTAGATCGAAGCTCAGACCCCTGAAGTCAGACGCAACACGCATGGATCAGAATGATTGAAAAATCGTGTAAAAGTAGAAGTAAGGTGGTTCAAAATCTCTTTCTCAGAGTTATTCTAGATCGTTCCTGGTTCGAGAAATGACGACTTTCTGACGAAACACTTTCCCCGAAAAAATGCACCATTCTTGGTCTCTTCCATCATGAATAAGGGAAAAGTGGAAAGAAATTGAAGAATTAATATAGATTGCCTCACCATTCATGAATTTTGGCACTCATTCACTAGAGACATTTTTCTTCACAAAAACATTCATTTCTCGGGTCAGAAACGACGGATAACTTTTCATAACAACATATGAATATGAGTGATCAAATATGATCCTTTATAAAGACTATCTACTTTGACATGCTTTTTGTATCATTTTGATCCATCCACTTGCGTCTGACTTGCGAAACTCTGAGTTCTAAGCCAACTTTAAAATTCTCCCCAGGATTCCACTGGACTGCCGAAAGCCTGTCGTGTCCCGAGAAAAACCCTACGAAGAGCCCTTGAAGTACTCGAAAAGAGTTACAAAATGAGCTATTTGGACCTATGACGAGGCTGCAGAATTCAAATTGTCTATAATTTGGACTTTTCATTTTTAGGTGTAAACAAACTTTTTACCGGTAGTGTAAGATTCATGTTGACGAATAATGGTGTAAAGAATCTGATCAGGTTACCCTGCAAGGAATCAATTAGACTATTTAATAAAGTGACAAGATTGATAGATTTGATAAAAATTTTGAATCAGCTATACTGACACGCTTGAAACTCGAATCTCATGACACAAATGTCGCAATTCTGCTGATGCACACGTAACATTTTGAACTCAATTACATGTATAGGCCATACATATAACGCACTCGGATGAAAATCATAGTCGTTCGTGCGAGATATCGCCGTTTTACGTCTCCGACATTTTCATTATCCACTTTTATTCAGCATCGCACACTGCACTCGCAACGTAGATCCGCAATTTTTCAGTCCATCCGCGACATACAAGTTTCTAAAACTGAAAAATGCGGCCAATCGAGTGGAAAAAAATATATCGTACTCGCTTGAGTGAAATCACTCACATTATCTACCCTCTAATTTGGCGCGAAAGCATCACTCAGACATTGCTGTATTACACGGCTCTCTAACGTACCGCAGTCTAGAATTCCAACTTTGCAACGCTCTACAGTTTTCTCGTCAAATTCCGGAAATCGACCGCTCGCCCTCTCTCAAGACATGCATTGAAATTCGCTTAACCGAGAAAATCGATGGAATTGCGTTTCCAAGAATTTCAATTTTTCAAACTACTTGTAGCTCGAATGGTGAATAAACTTGGAAAGTAGCTGAGGAATGCGATTATTGAATATCGGAAATTTTGATCAGGTTCTCGGACTTGATTGAACGACAGTATTTTACCTCGATTTTACCATAGTAATTTGAGTCTAGAACTAGTGTAGTAGAAACTTATTTAGCTGTGCAATAGGTGTAGTCTCTCGATATTATACTATTCTTGTCAAATTTATGGAAAATGTTGATCCCCAATGACGAAGAAAATTACCATAACGTAATAATTTTTTTACGTCACAATTTTACTCAAGCTGTTCAAATCAAGCTGTTAAAGGGGTGAGAGAGGGGAGGGCCACCATGGAAATATTCGTTTATTGGATTTTTACGATCAGCTACATCAGCTTTTCCTGGGCTATCTAAACTCGTATACCGGCTTGAGCTCGTGTCGGCGACTCACCCCCGTATAGTATAATAAAATTCGATTTAGAAGGGATGACGCAAGCGTTTTGGCCCAAACTTCAATCATATCCAAACGCACGAGTCAACGCCAGAAGATGACCATGAATGTTCCAAAAGTTGATGATATTCTTATTACGAGCGTATTGTCAGGGACGAGAAGAAAATTTCCAAGCAATTTCGTTGAAAAGTAGTGGGAGGAATCGAAAGAAGTTACTCTTGCAGTTTATCGTCACTCTTGTGAAATGGTTGGACGATTTTTATGCAACTCTGAGTTGTCAATTTTCTCAAACTCTGATCTTGTATGTGCAACGCCGAGTAAGGTTATTTCATAAATTTATAATGCAGAGAAGAATATTTCGTACAAGTACTCAAAAGTTATCAGGACCTATATCCCCAATTCATTGGCTACAGGTTCTCGGAAGAGGAGGCATTTATTGTTGTTATCAAAGTTAACTTAGCAAGGAGTTCAAATATGCTGTTTGTTTTATACATTTCTACGAGAATCCTTCACCGTTGTACTAAATGTTTCTTGTATATTGAGAAATCTTTCAAAACTAATTCTGTTTCTCCAACAACCATCGTCAATTTCGAATGCAATGGATGAGTATCAACCACCGAGTGATATTCTGACAAAAAACTTATTCGCAATGGGTTACAATCATACCCATTGGTCTGATTTTGCTTGCGTCACGCGTCTAGATCAAAAGAGGCATTTTGTATTTTCATCGTTCGCGTAGGCGTTGGCCTTGCGTATCGAAGCGAGAATTTCCACGACGAGATCAAACATTGGGAAACAGGGTGCTATATCTGCCTCATCCCCAAGACGATTAATCTTCCTCGAAGACATCAGCCATCTTTCCTTTTATTTCTTTTTGCGTCTTTCACTCGTGGCACACGACCAGATCAAATCTGCCCCAGTCGCGTATTTCCAATTGTATAATATAATACCTAGAGAATCTCGGTATTCCTCCATCTTGCGATATTTCTGCAGAATAAGGCCTACATCAGCGTTGCCAGAATTCCAAATCGATGATGAGGGGGGGGGGGGGACAAGAATCGAACGAGGTTGAGTGCATCCAGCGGGCTCTGAGGCGGATGAACTAGTACTACTATACCAGGTGCTGCTACTATAATGTAAGTATGACCGGTCAATACGTGAATGAGGTACAAAAGACGTGTGTGTAGTTTGCTGAGTCGTCGGTTTCTGTTTACACCGCGCGGCCCGTTCATTGATTTTGTCACGCTGAGTAAGGCAAGAGGGGAACTATACACAGGTGCATCATTGGCTCAGAGCTCAAACTTTGTTAAAGCTCGTAGTGTACACAATAGCTTGACGTTTATATTGTGCAGCAAGAGGTTCACGCTCGGTCAACATGACACAACGAATCGTGAAATTTTTTTTACGTCCACGCGATAACGAGCCATCCGGATCCATTATTGGATTTAGTGGATAATAGCAGTGTTTCTGAAAATATCGGTCTCGTTGATGAACGATAACTTTTTTAGTCGTATATGGAACAAAAATTGAGTTAGGTTATGTGTATCTTGAGTGTAATGTTGCCAGCCCATGATAACTTGAGTCGGTCAGTCGAAAACTTGGACTGGCGTTATGTGACAAGGCGTACCATAGTGAAAAAATGATTTTAACAAATATTTCTCACCTACAAAATTCTTTTTTGAACTCCAGAGAGTTCAAAAGGTATCTCTATGATGATTTTGGATTCAATTATTCCGCTCTCCACAAATCTACCATCTTTGGACTCTCTTGCATTGCTAATTTTGAGTTTTGTTCGATTTATAGCAATATATATTTTAGGTAAAGGAAAATCACTATTTCTAGTCCTGCGAATTTCTAAAAAGGTTCTAGCTTAACTCGCCGGTTGTATATTTCAGTAAAATCCGTACAAATATCCCAATTTGACTTCCTGAGTAATTGCTAAATCAAAGACCGTCGACCAAAGTACCTCGATGAGATTGTGCTTGCAGAAATAAGCGTCAGACATCGATTTTCTTTCCCCGGAATACGCAACCTCCGACCCCATCAACCGACATTAAAAAAATTCTCTCAAGCATCAGGCACAGCTTTTATCCAAGCATTGCATCAGAGTTCAGACATCCGAGCACTGGCCCAAACGCAAAGAAGATACGGCTCTGCATCACGCAAGAGCTTTTTGATGGACGGAATGGGATATGCACCACTGCCTCTCTGCGGTCCGATCGAACGTCCGGCCTTTGCATCTACACAGAATGTCTATAGGCTGCTGTGCGAAATACGGCTTATATATTCGCACGCGAGTGCTTCCCCGAGGGATCCGACCCCATTCATGCCAACTTTGCACTCACACACTCTCTCTCCAACACTTTCAAACGTACCCTACTGCTGATTCCCTTTACTTTGAGTCCAAAAAGCAGACCGCGCGAAAGCGAATCCTGTCAGAGCCGCGCGACCACTTCCGCGCCCTTATATTATCCTCCATCACTTCACGTGGCATCCTCCCTTCCTGCTGCTGCTGCTGCTTCTGCTGTCCTCGGAAATAATACAGCTACATGTACAATGCGTCACGCGACAAGTGCAGATGGTATAGTATTATTCAAGAAGCCCTCTTGTCCTACGGGCGTAGAAAAAAAAAGAAACCCAGTCCGGGCAGTCTTACGTTAGATGAATGTTATACGGGCTGAATTGGTGGAGGCGACATGTAAAAGGGTTGCTACTCATCATCAGCAGACGAGAATAGGGCATCTAGGGTTACCTGGTCGGCTTCCACCATCAGGGCCACACGCGACACTTGAGAGCTCGAATACTCGTATATATTCCACGCGTGGTGGCCCCGCATATTGTACAAGAGCTCCTTATTGCCCCGGACGGATGTCTCTGGTCTTATCTGCATTGTCTTTGGAGTGTCTTGCGACAGGAATAATATACAGAATCCGTGCTAGAAAGATATGACAAGTTGTTGGGATCCGAGCGTGAATCATATTCAACTTATACACCCATCCGGCCATTTGTACACTGCGAGAGAAAAAGATTGTGGTCGCAAAGTGTCTGACAAAAAGCCGGGAACATTTCCAGAGGCGCACAAAAGTTTTCTTATTCTCCATACTTATATGCTTGCTATGGAGCCTCAAAACAACGAACCTGATAAGATACTTTGTGTCAATTGTGCGACGTTCGCTATCTCATCGAGATCGACTTCATCCTCACTCACTCGCACTTACTCGTGTGGCAGACTGAGTAATCAACGTTATCCGCAATATTTGCATATTTCGTATTGACTACAATCAAAGATTTGATAAAATTACCTATGCCGGATATCAAGCTAAAAATCAGAGTGAGCTGAATCGTCTTACGGATGTCACTTGGAATTTAAAACGAGCTTAGCAATTATTTGAATTTTGAAATGTAGAATTGGCAGGGCCAGAAAAATTTACATGGAATCCGCAACAATTTCCTGATACCTCTATTCCTGCACTACCTATTTCATGGATTCTCGACAATTTTTCATGCGTAAAAACTCTACTTATGAATTTATATGCATCCAATTACATGGCAATTTACTGAGCGGCTAATTGTAACCCAATAATCGCGCAAATTTCAGAAACAGTCATGAATTTGTATTTAAATGCATTATGAAATTTCCGGAAAGTTGTCTTTTTGATGGATCACTACAACCATATGAATCTTTGACTGAACAAGGCACATCGAAGTAAAGTACTCCAGAAATTATGTTCTACGAGAGTGAGCAACGAGCTTTTCCGTCTTCATAATTCCACCATAAAATTACACGCCAGTAGAATATGAGTTATAAAGGAGTAAGTGCCAGTTGTGCACCTGCGCGCTCATATAATACGGCATCAGCAAGAGTTAGATAATCATAATGATGACGAGTTCGGAGAAGGCTCTGGCGCTCGTCTCAGTCTGATTCCAGAGCCCGCGTATATCGAGTGGAATGACTTTGCAGCCCGGACACACGCTCGTTTCTGAGCAAAATTGAAAGTTGTGAGGGAAAAACGTTGAGAGCCATGGCACCAAGCCACACACTTGCCTGCATCATGAGAATCTCTCTTTCGGCCGAGGCATTGTTTGATTAGAAACGAAACTTTCCTACTCGTTTGAGGTGAGCGCTCTGTATTTGGCTGCGCCCGTCTCTCTATCCCGCGGCCCATCGACTTCCCATCCACGCTTATCGAGGATCACGCGTAACGGCAGTCGACCCCTTTGATGCGTGGCTGAATGGATTCATTTTCATATGTGGCCCACCTATAGTCAATCTGGTACGCAGGTCTCTAAGAAGGCCTATTATCCAGAGAAAAGGTCCGAAACCGCTGGCTAACGTTACGTGATCGGCCACTGCACTGGGTATAGTGTATTGATAGGGCTTCCCATTGGTAACGGTGCTGCCACGTGACTCTTTAACTCCGCCCGGTAATTCATCTTGGCGCATACCAAAATACTTGCCCGAAAGCGTAGTGTGGCTAGATCGGTTTTGGGTCAGGAGGAGTTCCATCGAGATGCGGTTCGATGCTCCGAAACTTTAGAGCGGGCATATAATAGTGTGGCGGTGCACATGGGCCGTGACCACGTGTCGCTCACCTGCTTGACGCTGATAGTAGTCGCACTCGGCACAGACCGGCTCCCCGCTATCGGCTGCTGCTGCAGCTTCGGCCGCCGCAGCTTCCGCCTCGTCGAGCCGCTGTCGTGCTTGCGCGGCCTCACAGAGGTCCTTATAACCCTCTGGTGGACTGAGAGTCTCGCGGAGCTGCTGCTGCCTATTGCGTCCCGGTTGGACCTTAGACAGCTGTACCAGTTGCCTGGCGCACATTTGGCCAGGTTCGTGATCACTGCACGGCTCCGTTTGTCGCTTCGAATCGGACTCCGAACCGGTCGTCTGGTCCTCCATATCGTCATCAACCTCGTCCTCTTCTTCCTCTTCACCTTCGTCCTCGTCTTCGTCGTCGTCTTCCTCGTGACCACGGCGGTGACACAGACCTTCGTCGTCGTCATCGTCGTCGTCTTCGTCATCCTCGCAAGCGTCGTCCGGTCCGCACTCGTAAGGAGGCAGATTGAGCTCCGCACGGCACTCCTTGCAATTACCGAGCCGAATCATCTCGTGTTCCTGGCAGCAACAGTCGCATTCTTCTTCGTACTCGGCGCAGCACTCCTCTTTGATCAGAATTATGTAGTCCGCTGCGAAAAACTCGTTCATCTTTTCGTTAATGACGACGCGGTTCTTGCCCTTGCGACCCTTGGAACCGGAGCCCTGCTGCTGACCGGGCTTTTTGAGCAGGCTCTTGAGAACTTTTGGAGCACCAGACGAGGCCCCGGAGCCCGCCTGCTCCGAGCCCTGCTGCTGCTGCTGCTCCTGCATTTTGGACGAGTCTTGTTTGTGCTCCTTCATGGCGGAGTTGCTCCAGGAGTCAGTGCTGACCCAACTAGGCGAGCCCGGGCCGCAGAGGATGGGGCATGGCGACGAGCTATGCTGCTCCGGCGCTTATCGATCGCCGGGGGCCGGTGGCTGGCGCTCTCGGAGCTCGCGGAGGGCGGCTGGCTGCTGCGGCTGGCTGGCCACCCCCGCGGCGGCGGCGTTTTCGAGTCCTCTGCTCGTGCGCAGCCCTATCACCGCGTCACGGCAACCACCAACTTCGTCCGAGATGGCATGTCCCGTGGTGGTGATGCTGTTGCCGTGGCCACCACCGGCATCCGATGTACGAGGGTTGGATGACTCACAGGGGGGTTGACAAGCCCCCCGTAGATCTGTGACAACGACAACCTTCTCCGGTTGGTGACTCGCGACTTCGTTGGTGAGCTGACCCTGTTGATCCAAGGGCCACTTGACCCTCAAATGTCGTCTGCTTCTGTCACTAGACACTGGGCACGAGTTGGGAGGTTCACGCGTTGCACTAGTTCACGTGTGACACTGTCGCCGCACTGTCATTGACACGACTCGACTTGCAAAGACTTTATTCAAAATTCAAAATACGCAAAGTTACTTCTGATTCAAATTTTCGCGCGGCACTGCGTGCACCGCGAGGATATCGCGCAGTGGCCCGGCCACGACTGACCTGCTCGAGAGCTCTGACTGTTACTACTGCCATCACCCGCTCGAGCTGCAGTCAGACAAGTGCAAGCGAGAGAAAGAGAAGACTCGGGGCTCTCCCTCTGATGCTCACGATCCTCGAGTGGCGCCGCGCACGCGCGCGTAACTCACTACTAGTGCACGGCTATCATAATCCAGGAGCCCTTCCCTCGACATTCACGTTGTGAGACCGCTTCGGGGTTAGAGCGGCAACCCCACCTGACACTCTACACTTTTTTAGCCGCACGCACAAGTGCCAGTGCGATCGCTGTGCGCGAGCGACAATTAGCGCGGGCGCCGCACCTGCCAATCCTTGGGTCACTGCGCCACCCCCACGCTATGCTCGGACAGTGACCGTCTGCGGTTCACCTGACCGAGCTTATGTATTGCACTCTCGATTGCACTGCAATTGACCGGTGCTTCTTGATTGTCATCTCGCGTGTGTTTTGACTGCACCACAATTTTCGCGATAACGATTAAGTTCGTATGGCTGTCACCACAGGTTCATCATTATCAGTGTAATAAATATTCAAAGGCATTTATAGTGATTAAAAATTGGCTTATGAAGGAACGCAACTTCGTCCCCATTCTCATAGCGAAAATCCCGATCGGCAAGATGATCCATATACTCATGATTTCCAAGCGTGTTCAATGGTAGGAATGATTTTTGAAGATAATCTTCCAAGAAATGATCTAATTTCCGTATTTGAATTCATGAATTCAATCCCCTAAATTACGCGAAATCCAACAGTTTCGTGAGTATTTCAATGATTAAATACTTGCCGTGTTATTTTGGCCCTCGCGTACATCTTGTGTACGAGAGGAATAAGATTCTATTGATGATGACGATTTGGATATCATGTGATCGCAGTCATGTCAGGAAGATAATCACTAGAATAGGATAACACCCTGAAAGATTTGAAAATTCTGAAAATTTTTCAACCAGGCATTGTCCGCTGGCACCATATTTGACAATGTCATCGACAAAAATCGCGATGAAAATAAGAAGTGTGTGCCCAATATGCTCTATCCCTTAATTGCCCCACACAAGTTTTCGGATGTATGCGGCCGCAAATCTTGCCACGCAATTTGATCATGGTTTTACGTTAGAATACGAACGAATAAACGTTCTGCACCGGTGCTAAATGATCCGCTTGATTCTTGGAGCAGAAAGAGGTAGTTTTTGGTTTCTCTGGTTTCTTTTTTGTCAGTCACTGAAAAATATGCCAAACAAAATTGGTGAGATCAATTTCAACGAACACTTTCTTTTCGTCTTTCCCAACTTTGAGATGCGTCTTGCATAATTGCAAAATTCAATTTCTAGCCGATTCTGCGCTCATTAAACTTGAAATAATGCAATGTGCCTAATTTACCCCCATAGTCTTCTTCCAAACTGATCCTTTACTCCATCAAAATCCATCATTTAATTAAAAAATTTGAATGACCTTAAGTACGTCCTAATTGGAGGAATGGTAGCCAAAATGCCATGATTTCACGGAAAACCCGGTATAATCTCATGAAAATAGGCTTCTGTTCCGTAGGGGCTGATTGGGCGCACATTCTTTTGATCGCGAGGAAAGATCTTTTTTTGCAAAAGTTGAGATAGCTTCCAATCCGTTGAAATCAAAGGTTTTCTAGCTCATTGAAAGGTCTTGAAACAAGCTCTGAAAGGAGTGCAGGTACGTTGAAAAATATTAAGATGAGCCAAAACTATGTGCAAAACAAACCTATCGTACTGGACCTCAACATCTTGTTTGCGTGTCTTACCCACTGAATGGCAAACAGTCGTGACGGATACTCTAGACAATCTCTAACCCATAGCCTTGATATCTACTCGTTCCAATAACTGCGATGAACCCCACCCGTGGTTCCCACCTTTTATTAAGTGACAGCTTCCACTAAACAGTTCCACTTTCTCGTTGTTTATGTTTAATGAACACTAGCGTTATTGCCTTACTCATTACCGCTCGTTCGGCTGGTGAATGTTCTTGATGAGTCAGAGACTCCTGAAATGCTTGAGTAGTTCAATGATGATGGGTGCAAAGTGATGATTGATGATCAATCCAAGGTGACAGTAAGAGGTATCGTATGAAGGTCGGAAAAATGATATCATCTTGAATTTTACCTGCTGATAGATATATTGTTTAGAAAATTCAGTGCGACTCCCAATTTTCGAAACAGCTTAGTTGGATATATCGAAATCCCGAACTATCAACACCGGTGCTCACAGTCGTCGGTAACCTGGGGGTCAAAGGGTGATCCGCAAGTTGGGCGCTTTAATTGGTAAATCCAGAAAATGGAGTCTGCATCCACTTCGCATTATTTCAGTGCTCTAATGCAGCAGAACACCAGCGACTCGATCTCGTCTTTTGTCCGTGCTAACTACCACGCCTAACCCGTGGATTAACACGCAACCTCGGGTTACCAAAGACTATGAATGTTTGAGAGATTTTTTTGATGAACTAGTCCTAATTACACAAAACTACACCGAATTAGATCAAACTCGACTGAACTAGACAGAACTAGATTTTGACTAGACCGGGTTAGTACGGTTTTTCACATCGCCATCTCCATCCGCTTCCTTACATTCCCGTCCTCATTCTCAACCATCCATCCATCCATGCGCCCATCCATCCATTCACCTATTCACGCACTCACCTACCATCACCCTTATACAGCCACGTTGGTGACCAAATCACACCAGTGTAGACCGAAGTAGACCAAACTGAACCGAATTATACCTAACTAGACCATAATAGACCGAGTTTTTCCCAATTAGACTGAACTAGATCGAACTAGACCGCATCAGATCGTTTATGTCTCAGATTAGATTCAACCCACGAGCGCCACCGAGTGGGTCCTGCAGGAATCATTAAGAATATGTTGTTTCTCATACATCCCATGACCCTTAAGATTCCATCATCTTGTTTGAGTACAGACCTAAGTATTTTGTATGATAGTTGAGGTTTATTGATAATCTTCGAGTTCCCAGACTACTTTCAAAATAACATTCGGCCAAATTTTCGAATTTTCAAAAATAACTCGTCACTGTACCAGCACCATTCTACGTTTCTTGAGTTTATGATCGGGTTTGATACAATGATTTTTTTAGTGATTTAAATGAGACGATTTTGAACAAGAATACACCCCCTAGAACATACATAAATAACCAAGACTGTGAGAAATCTCACTATGCTCTAGATTACCGGAGTAATGAGTGACGTTCTTGAATGTTTTATGATATTCTACGCGCTTTGCGCGTGATCGGAACCTCTAAGGAGATGAATCGAGTCAAAAAACGAAATATCTACCTCTCTTTCCCTGGTAGAAATCCACTTTCATTTATGGCTAAAAATTGGCCATATGGATTTTTCTATAACCAAAAAGTGGCCAAAAAATTTGTCCATATTTTACCCGAGGATGAAACGATATTTCCGCCATAAATCGACCATTTATAGAGTGAGTCTATTTGGCCATTTTGCTTTCTCTAAAGAGAAAGCTTTGTTTTCGACACAGCAAATTTTTGATCAATTTTTCCAATCATCTCAATATTTTCTTCAACATAATTCATCTTATCAAAAAAGTGCTTTAACCATCTTATTCCTCTCGCCAAAATCTAACGATTGTAAGTAACACTTTTCCCCTTAGAATCCTCAAAAACCCCCCAGTGACTCATCTCTCCGGCCGTTTGTCTGTGTCTGTGTGTGTGTGTGTGTTGTTTTTTTTTTTGCGCCACGCTTTCTCTTCTACACTCCACTTTATCAATTTTTGCTTTTCTACAAGTTGTAGAGAATCACTCAGAGATGAGACCAGTGATTTGCCTGGTCTCCTCTCCAAATCGAATTTAATTTAAACGTTTTTTGAGGTAAAATCGCTGAAATTGTGTACTTTCATACTAAAATATCTCTTTCTAACTTTACCTTACCCCAATTTAGATTACCTAGGCTATGGTTTTTTGGCTCAACCTATCTTTTGGTTAATACCGAAATTCCATTCGAACTCCATCAACGTAAATTTTTATGAAAAAACCAAAATTTCCAACAAAAACAGCAATTTGAGCATGTTTAGACCTATCCTATCGAAATTCTGTTTCAACCAAATTACACGTTTTGCTAAGAAAACCTCACTTTAGGTAGCCCAAATCCCGATAACTATTTTCCTTAAAAAAATAACTCAAAATATACAAAAATATTTTTTTCAATATTCATACTTTCCTCATATCTCTCCTCTAAACTACTTTATTCAAATTTTACTCAACTAAGTTGATACTTTTTCATCGTTCTAAATCGATTGGTTGATACCGAATTTTCTCAAAATCCGTTTTAATACATTCAAAATCCAATTTATTCCCGAAAAATCCAAATTTTTCCAGAATACTCCATTTTTATAATCCTTACACCAACTATATTAAAATTTACCCTCAACCATACTACATATATTCCATGGAAAACCCTAGTTTAGGTCATCTGAATTCCTCTAAAAGGCAATCTCCTTATAATAACTCAAAATATTAGAAGGAAATCGCATCTAAAATTCATTTTCCGCTATTACCCACCCCCTAAACTAATATATACAAATTTTACTCAACTAAGTTTATACTTTTTCATCGTTCTAAATCGATTAATTGATACCAAATTTTTCAAAATCCTTTTAAATACATTCAAAATCCAATTTATTCCCGAAAAATCCAAAGTTTTTTTAAAAAACTCCATTTTTATGATCTTTTCACCAACTATATCAAAATTTTCCCTCAACCAGACTACATATCTTCCATGAAAAACCCCAGTTCAGGTCATCTTAATTCCCCTAAAAGTGAATCTCGTAATAATAACCCAAAATATTAGAAGAAAATTGCAGCTAAAATTCATTTTATCCTCATATCTCCCTCTACAACTAATCTATCCACCTTTTAATGGACTAGAGAGATACTTTTCCCTCATTCTACATCGATTGGTTGGATCCAATCATTGGATTGTGAGTGTGATATGAAATGCAATTAAATTAGATTAAAAATAAAACTATTTTTTAGGAATCCCAATCATCATTTTGGAATTTGATCAGTTTTGCAAATTTCTCATTAGTTTCAGTGAACCTCTTAAACCATTTCGCTAAGAGAAAGCATTCTGCTAATCTCATTTAGCAACGTATTTTATCTAATATTTGGCCATATTTTTTAGCCAACCGGGAAACAAAGTTTCGTGGCCTTAATTTACCTAGACAAAATTTGGGCATATTATGTGTCAGATCATGACATAATTTTGAGTGATTCAATTGATAGCGACGAGTAGAGAATTAGTTAAATATATTATTTTCGATACTAATAAATCTTGGAAAAAGCTCATGCGTGCTCGAGCAAAAGTATTGGGATGATCGGGTCATAGCCATTATCATCATTTGCAAAAGATGTGTCGGGTTTCCCACCAGGAACTGCACGCGGAGGAGAAGTCCAGGCTCGTGGTCTAAGCTTGAGGTTGCTAAAACTACAGTGGGTAAGCGAATCCTGTCACGGCGCCACCTGTAGATCGGAGTCAAACCATTCAAGCGCAGAAAAGAAGTCCATTTTTTAGCCATTTTGGACAGGTCAGATTATGGGCAAAATTTGGCTTGAATTTTTAGACTCGATGTTTGCTGTGACTAACCTCGTGTAATGGCGGTCAGTCTTTGTCGTCAGCTTGCATCATCAACATGGTCGACGTGAATATAAACCGCGACTCGCGAGTTCATCAGTGGGTGTTGATCGTTATTCACCGAGGGGGTGGTAATTGCGAGGTGACGAAAATCTGGCGATTTTGGTGCTGTGGGAATGGAGACGCTATGCCACGCGCGAGAAGCTGGATCGAAGCAGTTCCGAGGCGTTGCTGCATGTGATATCAGTGTGGTGTATTCGCCTTCCATAATGTATAAGTGACACATACTTAACAAGCACCCTTCGCGAGAAATTAGTGACGAAATTGCTGATACCTGTGTGAGTAGTTCCGCGCGAAACAGACCTACGGAAAAGGGTCATGTCTTAAATTTTTTTCTTGACTTGTTCATTCGATTCTATGGTACAAAATATGAACTTTTCACTACCTATGGGGCCCCAAAAAAATTTTCCAGGTACCTTCACCGTACTTTACTTTATCCGTTTGAATTATTTTCAACAAAAAAGTTAGGGTATTTTTTTCAATAAAATGAATTTTTCTCGAATACGTTCAAAGATACAGAGATGCGGTTTGCGGCATTCGAAAGGTCTTCAAAAAACCTATCGAAATCGGTCTTGTGAAGTTGATTTTGATGTCTTGGGTGATTTTATCGGGCAAAAGAGTGAAAAACATAGAAGATTAAATTTCTCGAAAACCCAATTTTTTAAAATTCTGAAAATTTGATATTTTATGTAAAATTTTGTGTTCTTTCAGAAAAAAATAGTCCCGAATTCCTTTTTTGCGTTCCAACACCTATTTTTGCCAATTATCACAAATTCATTTTCCAGGCTTTTGGAAATCGTCTGTTTTCTGCGCATGCGCAGAAATTTGGATCCTCAAAACCAATTCTATTGGAAAGCCAAGAAAATTTCCTTCAAAATGACCACTTGCCGAAGTCAATTTCATGCGTTTAAACCGAATCTACAACGTAAAAAAGATGATCCTCCAGCTCGAGTGCGACACGTTGAAAGACGCCTTCGAACAGGGGTATGCGTGGATTTTCCTTACTGCTGTCTCCAGTACCTCCGACCCACCTCGTAGGAACTATCAAGATTCAGTGGTCTCTTCAACGTTGCAACTCTGGCCCAAATGCATGGAATTGACTTCGGCAGGGGGTCATTTTGAAGGAAATTTTCTTGGCTTTCTAATGGAATTAGTTTCAAGGATCCAAGTTCCTGCGCATGCGCAGAAAACAGACGATTTCCAAAAGCCTGGAAAACGGATTTGTGAAAATTGGCAAAAATAGGCGATAGAACGCAAAAAAGGAATTCGGGACTATTTTTTTCTGAAAGAACACAAAATTTTACATAAAATATCAAATTTTCAGAATTTTAAAAAATTGGGTTTTCGAGAAATTTAATCTTCTATCTTTTTCACTCTTTTGCCCGATAAAATCACCCAAGACATCAAAATCAACTTTACAAGACCGATTTCGATAGGTTTTTCGAAGACCTTTCGAATGCCGCAAACCGCATCTCTGTATCTTTGAACGTATTCGAGAAAAATTCATTTTATTGAAAAAAATACCCTAACTTTTTTGTTGGAAATAATTCCAAAGGATAAAGTAATGTACGGTGAAGGAACCTGAAAAATTTTTTTGGGGCCCCATAGGTAGTGAAAAGTTCATATTTTGTACCATGGAATCGAATGAACAAGTCAAGAAAAAAATTTAAGACATGACCCTTTTCCGTAGGTCTGTTTCGCGCGGAACTACTCGTGTACGAATTTAGTGTCCAGACTTTATAAGGGCAGCTGTAATTCAGCGTATGTTTGACAGACAGCGAGTGATAACCTTAGTGAATACCCGTTTTCGGAAGAGGAGATAGACCAAAAATAAGGCCATATTTTATCTAAAATTTATGTACACCAAATATCAAGAGAAATCTTTGAATGAATATCAAAGCCAATATTAAACCAATTATTAGCCAAAAAAATTGAAATGGGGGTATCACATATTGCCCATTTTTTGCCTAGATTTTTTAGACTATTGCCAAACCCGTTGGGAAGTCGCCCATTTATTGGCCATTTATTAGTCATCGGATATGGTCCATCTTTTTTGGCCATATTTTAGTTTCAAGTCTTAATTTTATGGGGAGATTTCTACCAGGGTTAGATGGTACGGGTCACTGTGGGATAATTATACCGTGTGAGGCCGACTAAAAACGAACTGGACCGAACTAGACCAAATTCATACGGTACTTTCCATTCCGATCCAGACCCCAATGCAAATCCCTAATTATCCATCCATCCATCCACGCACCCATTTACCCATCACCGATATACAGCCATCTGTTATACACAACTAGAACAAACTAAACTAAACTAGACCGAATCAGAACGAATTAGACCGAACCAGACCCTAATACAGCGGTATACGAGACAATTAGCCATTAGATCAGCTGATTGTCTCAATAGACCAACCAATGAGTTAAGTAATTGCTGATCACCAATCACTAGTGAGCACTCAACAGTTCAAAGTCAAAGGTCCAAAGTCAACAGTCCAACGTCAACAGTACAAAGCCAACGGTTTAAAATCAACAGTCCGAAGTCAACAGTCCAAACTCAAAGGTCCAAAGCCAACAGTCTTGATTTAACAGTCGACAGTCAACAATATCAACAGACATCAATACATAATCAACTGTCAATTATTAGTGCCACCACCACCGCCATCATGATACACCAATCTACCCATCCACCCGGACACCTACCCAACCACCCGATCACTCTCTCTCCTGACACCCTACACTGTAAAAAATTGGTTGACTTTCCACCAAAATCGGCAACCAGTGGTAGGTTGTCGAAATCGACCAGCTGGTTGGCATTCAACTACTGGTTGGAATTCCACCACTGGTTGACTTTTTTCCCACAATGAATATATAAGAATGAATGCGGCGCCCAGGTATTGGTCGATGGTGGTCTCCGGGTGACACTTTTGAGTCGGAAAAACAAGTTTCGTCATGTTTTTCCACAAATAAAGAGGGATCAACATCAGCGCCGGTCGCATATGGACGACAAAGCGGGTTGCCTGTCCTGCAGGAGTCGAATACACGTCGTAAGGCTGGAGGGATGGATAGATGAACGGATGGGCTGGGAAGGGGGGGGCTAGATGTGACGGATGGATGGATGGAATGGAACGGAACGGGATTGAAAGGAACGGAATAGAATAGGATGGAACGGACCAGAATCGTACGGAAGGGAGGGGAATGGAACGGAATGCAATCGAACGGACCGGAATGGAACGGAGTAGGAGGGAATGGAACGGTGTGGAATGGGACGGACCCGATAGGTATGGAGTGCAGTGGAACGGAACGGTATGGAATATAGTGCAATGGAATGGAACGGAATGGAATGGACCGGAATGGAACATACATTTCAATTCCATCCCGTCCCATATCATTCCGTTCCATTCCTTTCCATCCCGATCCATTCCGTTCCATTCCACTTCGATCCGTTCCACCACGATCCATTCCATCCTATTCCATCCCGTTCCATTCCATCCCATCCATCCATCCCATCTATCCTCCCACCCCATCCGTCCATCTATTCATGCCTCCTGCCTCACGACGTGTATTCGACCCCTGCAGGACAGGCAACCCGCTTTGTCGTCCATACGCGACCTCCGCTGATGTTTATTCCTCTTTGTTTGTGAAAAAACACGACGAAACTTGTTTTTCCGACTCAAAAGTGTCACCCGGAGACCACCATCGACCAATATCGTGGGCGCCGCATTCACTCTTATACTCGAGTAATCGTCAATTTACGCGAAAAAAAGTTTGGGGTAAATCAAAAATCGTTGGATTTGTCCAAGCACAGAGTCTCCGCTCCATCTTACCTGTTAGCATCATGCACTGTGACTCCCTGGATTCGAACTAAAGAAGAGATTCATCTATTTGAGTATCTGGATTCAAATGCTGCAAACATCTGAAGTGCGGCAATGAACCGCAGCCTAAGATTAGGCTTAGCAATGCATGTGAGTTGCAAGTGCGGCAAAAATATGGTCACGATTATTATATGCCGAGAGGAGATATTGAAGCGCAAGTTCTTCTACACTAAGAGCTCGACTAAGAGCCATCGCACACCTGACTATATTTTGATCGCTGTCTGAACGATCCCCTGTATGGCCCACACGACGCTGAAAAACAGTCTCTTGAAGGCTCTAAATCATACCGTCACTCACCAAGTAGACTAGGCGAAACTACCGCCATCGTTTGCAAAAATAGGTTGATGGAATTTGTTTCTGGGATCCTCTTCGGAAGACCCTCCTGATCATAGAGACGTTTGGTCCCAAGCCGAATTCCGATGCAAAATTGTTTAAACCAAAACTGTTTAAACAATTTGATAAAATTGTTTATTTCGAATTGAAACCAATTCCATAAGGTGATTTGAAGCATTTTGAACAAAAAGTTACTCCTGTCATTTTTCTCTAAAAGCCATCATTTCCGAGCTACAAGCGTTTCAAAGTTGAGGAAACACGAATTTTGCGATTTTGAACGTTAAATAAAGGTAACAACAAAGCGAGAAATCAATGTTCTCAGTGTTGGGACCTGTTCATTGGTGTGTCCTCTACAAGTTCCAAAAGCAAATGTCCACGGTCCCGCCTTAGAACCTTCCGTTTTCCGGAAGTTTTCAAAGCACTGTTTCTACAGGCGCCAGTATAGCTATATACATCGCGGGCCGATATGTTATAGTCAATCTCAGATCCATTGAAAAAGAGTGCATTGAAGACTTCCGAAAAATGAAAGGTTCTAAGTCGGGACCATGGACATTTGTTATTGGAACTTGTAGAGGACACCCTAGTGAACAGGTCCCGACACTGAGAACATTGATTTCTCGCTTTGTTGTTACCTTTATTTAACGTTCAAAATCGCAAAATTCGTCTCTCTTAACTTCTCCGAGTGAGATTTTCCACTCGGATTCCGAGTGAAAGTCCATTTCACTCGGTAAAGAGTCAGATATCAAAAAAATCAAAAATTTCACTCCGAAGTTCGAGTGAAATTTCACTCGGATGCAAGAGTGAGACGCTCAAATCAAATTTTAGGTTATGTTTTACCGCACGTTTGTTACTGATGGATCAATGCGTAGCTCACAAAGAAGAAAATAGTAGATTCCCTGCAATATTTGTTGAAAAACTGAGCTAAGAAATGTCAATATCCTCTTTCATAAGTTTTATAAATGCATGTATAGACTAATATTATATCATATTACGTATAAATTAATCAACCCTATTAATATGGAAGCAATGCCCTGCATACCGGGGAGATGTAGGTTTTACTTTTGTTATTTCTTCACCCGAAACAATAGCTAGTTTTCATATTTCCATTTCCACTAACGACACGTATAAAGTTACACGGTGCATCATTAACATAACAGGTTGCTATGGATCGCAGGTGTCAACAGCAGCAGTAGCCCAGTGGAGAAGCTGTCCGACTTACAATAAAGACATCCGAGTTCAAATCCCCGCATTTCCCAAATTACCAACATGATGAAGTGACCATGCCGCTACAGGCGGAAACAATTTATTTCTTTTTTTCCAACCTTCGGAAGATTAATAATAATTTATTAATTTTATAGCTCGCAACGTATTGATTAAACGAAAATTTTCAGTTTCAGCTAAATAAAATTTGGATTCACTCGGATTCCCCGAGTGAAAAATCTCACTCTTTTTTCTGAGTGAAACTCACTCGGTACCGAGTTGCCACGATTTCACTCCGAACTCCGAGTCAGAACTCACTCTTTCCGAGTGAGATTTCACTCGGAAAAGTTAAGAGAGGTGTTTTTCCAACTTTGAAACGCCTGTAGCTCGGAAATGATGGATTTTACAGAAAAATGACAAGAGTAACTTTTTGTTCAAAATGCTTCAAATCACCTCATGCAATTAGTTTCAATTCGAAATAAACAATTTTATCAAATTCTTTAAACAATTTCGGTTTAAACAATTTTGCATCGGAATTCGGCTTGGGACCAAACGTCTCTATGATCAGGATGGTCTTCCGGAGAGGATCCTACAAACAAATTCCATTAACCTATTTTTGCAAACGATGGCGTCGTTACTATCCGGAGGTCCAGTCAAGCATATGAGAGGTAGGGATGGCGCTACGGATAGTCTGCTGTGACATGCCATCGATATTCTATGGGTTCCATATGAATAACATGGAGACAGATTCACACCAATTCTCATTTGATTTGATAGCATTTAGAATTGAATGAGGTATTCTAGCATATTCTGCCTTCCAAGGATTGAATCTGATACAAAAAAATACATTGTTCTTTTTATGGAACCAAAATGATGACTTGGCAGAATCAGCTAGCAGGTAATAGGTCCTGCGCAGCCAGCCAAGTGACTTCGCATGGACCCAAGATTCTTTTCCTTGTGAATGTTTTCACCCTCCAAGCATCAGCTGGAATCATCGATTGATAAAATTATTCTGCCATGTCTCTGAACTATGGAAACAGCATTGCATATATAGCTTTGGCCTGTAGTAGAGGGAATCATGCCACATTTTTCATGTTCTGCTTCAACGTGAATACTGGAAATATTAAGAGACTGATCTGCAGAGGCTCAATGAAATAATTCGTATACAGCTCGATTCTTAAGGAAGTGCCGCACCTAAGAGATTTAACGCTGAGATCCTGATGAAATTTGTCACATACGTTCATTTTAATGTCAAAAGACTCCATGTGGATTTTGATGAACTATGCCTACCCTGAACAAAAGTTATGGCTAATCCATTTTCGGCCATTTAACACGTGGTCTCATGGGAGGTCTCAATTTTTCAGCTCTATCAGGAAACTCAACGCTGAGTTTTTGACAGAAATTTCCTTATAGATACAAAAGCCTCTGGAGTTATCGAAAACTTTTTCCTAAAACGATTGCCTACCTCACTTATGGAAAAGAAAAGATTTTCGATGGGAATAAGACATGAAGTCACGAATATGTGAAGATTAAGACAAAGTGTCGAATTTTGTCGATTTGTATTACCAGAACCCTGAGTGCTGGGCTTACAAAAATGTATCGAGAGCTTCAATTGATCTTAACCCAACTATTAGAATAGTCATTACGTAATTCTGGCCAGATAGAAATAATTCCCTCCTCCACTGGTGCGGTACTTCCTTAACTCACATGATCCAAATGTATGAGATCAATAGGGCTGTACTCGCATATTTTTGTTATAATCATTTTGAGAAGGAATTTTTTTCCATCAAGAATTTATTTTCACATTCACTTGAGCTCGTAGGATGAATCTTGAATAATGATTTTTTCTCCTTGTCCAAACTTCTATTCCAACTATTTAGAGATGATACAAGTATGCGATGGAATGTCTAATGGATTCAGGACTCCATAATTTTGCTATCCGAAAATGATTCTCTATTATGGGACCTCTGTAAGCATGGCTTGTGTCGTTGTCGGAATAGGGATGCAATCTGGTGTCCCGCTTAACTTTTTCAGTTTTATGTCTAAGATTATTCTGTGCACACAGAAGAATAATGTATACAATGATATGGATTCTCATTCCCCTGGTGGAAATATCAGCGTAGCAGTACTGCCTGCTCCGTATTACGGTCGTAGACAACGGTCGGAATACTGGGCGTATTACGGCCGTAATCCCGGCGTAGCCATACGCTGTTCGGCAGTAGCCTACGTCGGGATTACGGCCGTACCACCGATCAAACTACTGGCTCACATGTAATTTTATTTTCGATCGACCGCAATTCACAAATGAACATTCCAATTCTTCTCGAAAAAGTTCATTCTGTTGACTGGAAAAGAAGTATAATTCTATCTTGGTCGAATTTGATGAAATGTTTGATTTGTGCCTAGTTGTAGTGCTGGAAAGATGCATCGGCTGCAGTTTTTCGTGACATAATGTGTACCCTAGTAGTGCGGACCACAATTATTATAGATTACTCAACTAATGCCGATTGACTTTCAGTTTGCGATATCCGAATATTATTTCACCCAATCCTTTCTTTCTTCGTGGAAATTTTTGAGAGAAAAGTTCTTATCTTTCATTAATATTGCTCAGAATTGCATTCGATCCCAGGTGGTCACAGTGATCCCTATACAAATATGTGGCTTGGAGGTTATGTATCCACATGTAAACAAACATCTTATAATCTATTTATCAAAGTTCTCACATTCATGATCTCACACATTTCCATAAAATGATTGGAGTGTAGGATCAAAATTGCTGCTTCGCTCAAGCGAAAGATTTACCCACAGCTGAGGGCTTATCCACAGGCAGAATAAATGACACAAACCCGAAACTGCAAATTTATCAAGTGAAGAGGAATCAGTTGATTAGAATTTGAAGATCAGGATTGAGATTTTACATTGGAAAGAAGGTATGGGTCTAAATGAGTGTCTCTTAATCGACTAGAATGTGATTCGCAAGCTCAATTCTTGAAAATTGGCAGAGCGTGGTATCAATTTGATGTGACAGTGTAAGCAGTGTTCTGTATGTCCATAGCGGTGGCAAAGGTGGTCATGCTGATGGTGAATGTGATTTTTTATCTGGTGATTGCTTGTGATAATGGTAATGTTGCTATGAGTTTTGTGATGGAGATCAGAAAGTGAGACTTAACAATGTAGTTCTCTCAAAGCTAGATAAGTTTTTCATAATTCCCCAGTCAATACCACAATCTAATCTTCATCACAAAATTCACAGCGGCATTACCATCAAAACATAGATGCTCCCTTAGAGAATTGTGTTCATCACCTTTGCCACTGCTATGGACATACTTAACAGCGTAATAAAGAAAAATACTTAACAGCGCTTGCATTGCCCCATCAAACTAATACACCACGCTCTGCCAATTTTCAAGAATTGAGCTTGCGAATCACATTCTAGTAAATTAAGAGACACTCATTTAGACCAATACCATTTGTTCAATGTAGAATCTCAATCCTGATCCTCAAATTCGAATCAACTGATTTCCCTACATTTGGTGAATTTGCAGTTTCAAGTTTCTGTCAACTATCATGGTGTCTAGCGAACCTTTTTTGCCAATTCCCTGAGAATTCCAGATTTTCCAGGACAATAAATAGACATTTCCAGGTTTATCTTATTAGGATCAAATCGATAGAGTTTCTCGATAATTTTAGGTCAAATCAGTATAGTTTTATTCGAGTTTTTCTATTTAAGTGGGTTTTGTCAATGTTTGTTGGAATGCCGAGCCAACAAAAATGAAAAGCACCGAAAACGTACCAAAATTACCCAATTTGACGGTACTTTAAATAGTCTACCAAAAATCAGGAACCAAAAAAGCTATGGATAAATCCTCAGCTAAGGATAAATCTTTCGCTTCCAAAGGAAGCAGCAATTTCAATTCTACCCTCCAATAACTTCATGGAAATATGTGAGAATTAACTTTGATAGATAGATTATAAGATGTTTGTTTACACGTGGATACCTAACCTTCAAGCCACTCATTTCAAATTTTGTAAGGATCACTACCACGCATCTTTCCAACAGCAGAAATCAAACATTTCATCAAATTTGACCAAGACTATATATCACATTCTTCCCAGTGAACCGTATGAACTTATCCGAAAACAATTGGAATGTTCATTCGTGAATTACGGTCGATTGAAAAGATCATATGTGAGCCAGTAGTTCGATCGGCGGTACGGCCGTAATCCCGGGGTCTGATTATGGAATCTTGCGCGCGCGCTGCGTTGCGTAGGATAGCGTAGGATAGTGTAGGATATCTTTCCTCTATTCTGATTGTTTGGAGCCGGGAAAAAGAGCCAATCACAAGAGAGGAAAGATATCCTACACTATCCTACGGTATCCTACGCTATCCTACGCTGTGCTGCGCGCGCCATGATCAGACCCCCGGGGTATAGGCTACTCCCGAACAGCGTAGGCTACGCTGGGATCACGGCCGCACTACGCTCAGTACTTCGACAGTATATAGCTCACGGCCGTAATACGGTCGCCGCCAGTAGGCTACGACCATATTACGGCCGTACACCAGGGTTGATCTGTGATCATCAGTCATAAGTCAGTACTGCTGAGTATTACGAAATAGATTTATCCGAAAGTATGTAACTGTCCAAATATTCCATTCTTTAGTCTACACCTCCCAAACAGATAGAGTTATTAAGAATTAATGTGGCCATCGTCGAGCAGGGGTTAATGACAGAGAAAAGTTCTGATGACGTATACCGAAGTGAGCATTTGAAGACATCCGAATAAAGGTCAAGAAAAATTAAGGAATGTGAAATAGGATAACACGCTCATCCGACTCCTTCCCCTGCACTCACTATCAAATTAATTTTTGACATGAAACTGATCATCAAAAAGATATGCGAGTACTAACACAAACACCACCGGCATCTCAATGATGATATTCAAGGATCTATCAGTTCTATATCTATAAGTAACAGTGCAGGTGCATATTAATATATTTATGTTTGTATGTTGAAAAAGAACACAGAAAGTGTGACATGCATATCCTCCGCTACAGATTAATGCTGTCCGTCACCCATTAATGGTGTCATGTTGATGCTGTAATAGGGTGTGATAATGAGGCGAATCAAATCTCAGTCGTTAACTTGAATATTTCATGTATCTGGATTTTTAAATTATCTTTTGGGGTGCCCTTCATATGAATCTGGGCCTATTTCGAACGCGGAGAGTATCGAAACTTGTTGCCGGCATACTAATAAGGTCAGTGTACCCAACTTGCCCCCATTAAGCCATTTTCTTAATAATTCTGGCTAATCTCAATATTCTCCAACGTACTTTAACTTATTTTGAAGCTTGTCTCAAGACCTTCAAAATGAGCTAAGATACGTCTAATTTGGATGAAGTGGAGCCGAACTGTTTGAATTCTCCCAAAAGGTGATTTTTGAGAGTTTACAAAAGTGTGTACCCAACTTGCCCTCATCATTTAAAACAATGTAAATCGGCGATGAAATGCGAGAAATGGCTTTGATTCGTTTTGATCACCGTGCAGCGACATTTGTAGCTTTGAGCTGGCCAAAGACACCGTTTCCGACCTATTTTGACGTGATAAACACGTTCTGAGTGGTAAAAAAAGCCATACTGCACGCCTTTCCGAGATAACCATATGGGGGCATGTTGGGTACACTCCGATGTCGGCCTTCTTGATTCTCAAACCATCTTCGTGTTTTGTACATAAAATCGCTCCAAATCAGAGTTCTGCAACCCTGAAGAGCGGATTTTGAAGGTCTTGAGACAAGGAATCGAATGCGCTAAGGTACGTCAAGATTGGTCAAATAAAAACAAATTGGCACCGGTTTTAGTGAACGCGATTTCCTCCTCGATTTCTTAGCCGTGCAAACACGAAAAATGGAAAACTCACTTTATATTTTCTGGAGAACGCAGAAATGATCCGGGGTCGTTGAAAACTACGTATTTTCTCACATTTTAACATAACAAACGTAAAAAAAAATTGCGGGAAGGTCAACGAGCGCCCATTCCTGAGATCGGCATGTGGGGGCAAGTTGGGTACAGAGGCAAGTTGGGTACACTTACCTTAGATAGAATCTTCAATTGATTCAGACATCCAGTTTTCTCACACGATCACACCAGACTAAGAATTGGGCTGAAGTTTGTTCATGTCGGCGAGAAAATGAATATTTCTCCCTTGAGTGCATTTAATCATTTTGAGAGCCATTTATTCGACGTTGACACTTCATTTTCCTAGTAAAGCAAAAAAAGTAAGCCGTCGGAGCATGAGATGGCAATATGAGCATATTTCAATGATAATAATTCTCTAATCATCCTTGAGGGTCGTGAAAGGGCAAGGGTCTCAAAAGCGCGTTATGATGGAGCAGCTTCACTCTAAATGATCAAAAAATAATTTAATTCGAAAGTGATAAGTACATTTTCGTAGAGTACCGATGGAGGTGGAAAAGGAAACTGACGTGCCAAGAAGGTAATCGGGTCGACTAGATCGTTGTTGAGTTGGCGGGGTGATGGCGCCACGGGCGTCAGCCGGAAAACAGCACGCCAGCGTAAGCACAAGGCAAGACCGTGTATCTGGCTGTGTAATCGGTGAGGGGATTCAACTCGGCATCAAGACTCGTCAGGCCGATGCACTTTTAATAAGGCAGCGAATGTGGCCCGCAACTGGAAATAGCACGAGCGCCTCGTTCATTATTCACGCAACACTGGCCATATGCGAGTACCGCATAATGATTTTCCACTTTTCCAAGGTTTGATATCGTGTATTTTCCAAGGTTTGATATCGGACGTCTCCAAGGCGTTACGATTCCATTTCAGTACATAATCTGTACTTGTTTAGCTAAAAAAGTTCCGACGTCCCGCCAGTCTCACATATCTTTGCGTTCCAATGATATCAAACTCTGGATATCCCAAGACATGAGCCTTTGTATTTCGTGCATTGATCGTGCCCACCACACAAACATGGCGTATCCCCAATTTCACCTTACCGTTAAGTTAGGGTGATGACAGACAACCTGCTACAACACGACCCGGCACGACACTACATCCTATTCCTTGAAACCCAACCATCGATGGATTGGATTTATCTTTACAATACCAGTTATGGGCTGAGGAAACGAATCAAATCCATTGATGGTTGGCTTCGCAGGAATCAATTTAGTGTCGTGTCGGATGGTGTCGTGTCGGATGGTGTCGTGTCGTAGCGAGTTGTCTGTCATCACCCTTACTCACAAGAAATATTGCTAATTGAGAAAATTCCAGAATGCCTTCACTCTTATTTCGTCGAAAGCACTTCAATTTTGCACGTAGCAGATGATGGCTTTTAGACATCACCAATATGAACTCAGAACTATCAACACGACTTTATCGTCAAAATTTATTTGAACGCATGGCTTAGAAGAAGCAATCGTATATGAGCAATTCTCAGGAACTTTTGATTTTTGGTGTTTTGAGATTTTTTTCAAACTTGGAGCACATCTCAGGGGTTTCGCTCACCTTGAGATACATCTTTCAGAATGATGGTTCCGAGTTTGTGCACGGCATCGTCGTGAAACGTAAAATGCCCAAAAGCCAAAATCTGTGGGTGTTGGGAGGATGTGCAACCCTAATTTTGAGGTCTGGCCTGAAAAATCGTGAGGAGGCTGAATATTCCCATTCATGGGTACTTTCTTGAGAATAAAACAATGACGTACACTAACTTCCAAAATTAATGGATCATGCATAGTCTCACTAAATCCACGATAAGTTCAAACCTCTTCATCGCATGATGAAAAAAGGATCTTGAAAATCACAAAAAATCTATCGATTCATGTGTTTCAAACACTCCTTAAGTGCCTCTTGAGTGCCCGTAATCGACATTGAGAATCTAAAAAAATTCTCTTTCAGTGGATCACGGACAACTTTGACGGGAAAGGTCGGATCACAAAAATTCTTACGGGATCTTGTAGCTTGTTTCGAAACCTACAATTTCCTTTTTTTGAAGTTCTCTCTACTTCCTTTCCAAGTAACGAGCTTGGGAAGAAAACTTTGTATTACATGGACTGCTTGTGGAGATACCGCGGCTGACGCGTGATTTGTCTCACCTTGCTCTATTCTAGCGCAAACATTCATCAAAAAAATATCATGGCACATGATTTTGACGTGGAATAATCTCATGTTCCAAAATGTTTTATCAGGTTTTGCCTTGAATGTGATCTATAGGGACACGACATGAAATTAATCAATTTCCTGATTAAATTGAGAAATCAGCGTTGCCTTCAATCCAAGACAAAATCTGATAAAATATTCTGAAAGATGAGATCATTATACGTCAAAATCATGTGGTGTGATATTTTTTTGATGATTTTTTGCATTAAGATAGGGCAAGACGAAACGAAACACGTGCCAGCCTCGGGATCTCCATAAGTAGCCTAAGTTATACAAACTTTTCTCTTCTAGCTCGTTACTCGGACAGGAAAGGTCGCACAGGAAACTTTAAAAAAAGGAAGTTGTAGGTTTTGAGACGAGCTACAAGATCTCGTGAGAATTTTCGTGATCCGACCTTTCCCGTCAAAGTTGTAGGTGATCCACTGAAGAAGACTTTTCTTCGATTTCCAATGTCGATTACGGGCACTCAAAAAGCACTTGAAAAATGCTTGAAACACATGAATCGATAGGTTTTTTTGTGATCTTTAAGATCCTTTCTTCAAAATTTTGATACGATGAAGGGTGAGACCATCCATGATCCATTAATTTTGGAAGGTACTGTATAGTTTCTGCAAAAAAAATTTTCGACTGTTCTCATTCTCTGGTTCGCATCTCCTTCAACGGATCGCCAAACCCATACGACATTCCACTTAAATTCATGGGATATGCCCCAGAATTAAATTCCAGACAGATTCGTGGGGAAATATAGGAATAGTTCCATTTTCTCGGGTCAAAATTCTGAATTTTCTCAATGAAATGCCTCAGAACTCGAAAGATATCTGGTTTTCTCGAGAAATTACAAGGATATATATTCTTTAGAAAAAATGTCAAAAGTCGAAATTGTTCCGAAAAATTGGGCATATATATGGTTGTATAATTTTCCGTGATATTTTTTCTCCAATCAAGCGATTTTTTCTTCACTTTAGCCATCTTTTCTTCACTATTCTCATGTATTTTTTCGATCTAAACAGAATCATATATTCAATTACAGTACTGGTGAATGAAACTCCCGATGTACTCATTAACGTTATACACTATACAGTGTAAAATGTGTACCCTACTCCAGGCTCGAATGCAGAAATGGACATATGAGCTTGCCATACCAAAAATCAGCAAAGTAGTGATCAAAATGAGCGTGCACAGACAGATCCAGCAACAAACAATTAGGTTCGTTGATGTGCCATTCAAAAAATCACCTTTATAGAAATCCACGCAGGTAGAAATTATTTTCTCCAAGCTCTCAATCGAATGCAGATTGCAGCACATCAACGAGTGATGGCTCAAATTCTTTGTGATTTGGACTATATTTTGATATATCTTTCCACCAATTGAATTGTTTCTACGGCATGAATATAATAAACGGAATAGTACAAAAATTTAGAGAACTACAATTTTGGTAACACGTTTTGAAGAACTCGTCATTTTTTTTCTACTCGCAGCACATCAGCGGGGCTAATTCCAGAAACATCTGGTGGAATCTAGCTTATTTTTTTGGAATCGAAACAATTTCTCATTCGGCACAGGAGTACTTTCAAGAATAAATAAAAAGTTCGAGCTAGTAACAGGCGATTCTCCTGTTTTTCCTCTGATTCAAGTGACGATGATTAGTTTTGAGTTGTTCAGAATGATCCAAAAGTCCACACATATACTTTCCTATCATCAATGAAAAATTCTGAGTAGTATCAAGCACGAAACCAGAGTGGATGAGATGCAATTTTTGGTAATAGCCTAGTAACATAAAAATCGAAAGTTCGTGATCCTCGCCCATATGGCCCGAGCTGTAAATGCAATATACGTGGATTCATACCTCAAGAGGTGGAACACTAAATGAAATAAGTTATCAATGTCACTCATTAATTATGGTATTTGAATCTGTGGTTTCATCCAGGAGTCGGATGATCACAAACAATTTATTCATTCACATGATTTCTCGGCACACATGAGCGAGAATATAAGAGACTCATCACAGATTTGAATAAAAATATATATTCTTGTACACAAAGTTTGCCTCCAAATTCACAAAATAAAAATATTTGTAACAAAGATCAACTAACTTCATTTTCAACACCGACATACACGCAATTTAGTATAAAAAATATAATAATCTGACGTGTTTAGAATCACAGCACCTATTTGACTTCAGCATATGACTTTGTATGGGTTGAGTATTCCATTGGGATCCATGGTTCGCTTCATGAGTCGCATAAGTTCTATGGCTGATTCGTCTTTACTATAGTGTAGATACTTCGATTTCTTGAAACCAATTCCATGCTCAGCACTTATACTTCCCTTAAATTTGGATGTAAACTCAAAAATAAATGGCTCCAGCATAGAATTCACAGTTTCGTCATAATTGGATGTGTTGACTTGGACATGTACGTTGCCATCGCCTGAGAAATAAAAGTGACATTATTTAACGATGTATGCGAAGAACGAATCACGACTTAACTATTATCAATCATAAATCCAATGCGAATATACCGAATTTGAATATTCTATCAAAAAGATCATAACATCATTTTTTTGAAAGAAGCTAAAAAAATGTTGAAGTAGAGTATGATAATTATTAGTTCTCCCCATTCGGAAAGAGATTTAACAGAAGGAGAATTTTGGAACTTTATCAATCAGGTGGGCGAAACGTTTCTAGAGTGATCTCCCTATTATGAAAATCTAGTCGGCTTTGGAAGAATCAAATGAAAAGAAGTTATTCTGAAACTCATTTCCTCGGTACCTCTTGTCTCATTCGAAAGACTGTTGATTCTATCTCGTTCTATTTTAGCAATGCATTTGAATTCGTTCTACTTTGTTTCGGAAACATTTGATAGTGAAAATCGATGAAAAAGTGACGAATACAACGATAGAAAACGTATCACGTGACTGAAAGACAGTCTTCTTATTTGCAATATGTACACTGGTATCAGAGTATCAATTTTGCTCAATTATCTTAATATAGAGATTCTAAAAAGACGTTCAAAAAGAAAAAAATACCACATCTAGGCTGATATCTGGTCTGATTCAGATTTGAGAACACTACGTGTAATATATCGAGTGTATAGCGATGAAAGCACGTAAAGAGCAGATGCCTGACCATTCTGAGGGATTCATTAGAGTTCTTTTCACAACGATTCCATGTGACCGGATCCCAGGTTCTTCTGGATCGTCCAGAATGACCAACTTTCATTCTTCCCGTTCGAAGATGATATCTCAGAAAAAAGCGACAGGTAAGCCGATTAAACGACGCTGAAACGTACCTAAATGGCCAAATCCAGTGATGAAACGAACGTTGCAATCTTTCAATCGATCTCTGAGTACAGGAACAATTGTGTAAAAATGTTCGAGCGGGAACGAAATATCATACTTGAAAAGATAACCCTCCTTTGTCTGGGACTCAGCTAATCTCTCTCTTAGGTCCCAGATAGTCTGAAAATGAAATCATAGCTTCGGAAATGGAAACCAAAACTAAATGTGTGGAATGCGAGGTATCGATATTATTGACTAAAATTTCAACGTACCTTTACTTTGCTCGGATCAGACGTAACTGTACCATCTTCGACGATACCTTGTTCCATGACCTTTTCCAGGAAGTTAGACACTTTCTCCTCGTCGTGGGACAACTTACTACCAGACGTTTCAATGAGCAAGTGAAACTCATGAGTATTTGTCAATGGACTCTTCAACCCAAGAGTGGCTAACGAAGTCTCCACAGATGTACGGTCAATAAGCTCAAAAGATGATAGGATTTCCCCCAGCTCGCTCTTTGCCAATTGGAATGTTTTTAGTACATTTTCAAAGTTTTCCAGGCCTGCGAAGTACCAATTTGATATCTCAATAACAACCACACAAGTCCGTTTAGTGTGACATGATGCGACCAACACGGAGCAGTTTCATTATTTATGGAGAGACTGTGAGACACTGATGAATGTCCCTTTGCGAAGATGATGCTCACAAAAGGCTGAAAATCATGACGCTAAGAAATCTAGTCAACATAGATAATCCCGAAAACGTATACTTCATTGACGAGATAAGATCATCTATGGAACAATTTTCAGTAAATGCATCGATAGGTGACCAAATCAATTTCACGAAGTTCACTGTGATGGCATTTTTCGCAGGTTGAATACACTTTGCACTGTTTCCAAATCTCTTTTTACAAGTCAGGCATACTGTATGCATAAATCACACTCAATTGAGACCGAGAACCATGTGGCTACCTGCCGATTCATTGATGCCGGGAAAGGCATAAAATCAATCTCTGCTCACTCGTATGAAATTAGAGAGGTTCCACTAAACGTCTTCAACGTTATTCTAGAATCAAGAAGCCACAGAGAGGGTGTCTAAGAAATCGGCGGGTCAACCGGATTTTTCGGGCCTGCCTCACGCCCGAGATAATGTATCGTTCACGGCGTGCGATGAAGATCATAATGGGCCATCAGATTGTATAAGAATACCCTTTGCTATAGCAGGCCATAGCTTACCCAAAAAAGCGACGTTTATGGCCTTGGGCAAGGTTGGACACTGTATAGCCACCTTCGTCACGATACCCAAAGTACCTTCGGATCCAATGAACAAGTGCTTCAGGTGGTACCCGGTGTTATCCTTTTTGAGGGTGTTGAGACAGTCGATGATCTTACCGTTGGCTAGTACCTGCACAACAATAAATGCAACAATACGGCGATTAAACTTGTATGCACATTGTAAAAAATTTATATCTAAAAGTCTGAAAGCTCAAAAAGCGATGAAGCAAGGAGTCTCTACGGGATCTTTATCTTATGAATACGAATGGAGGCTATTCCTCTATAATACGAGGATTAAAAAGGTAGTATTTTAAATGCGAGATTGCTTGTTTCACAGCGCGATGAAATCGCATCGTAAATCTTTTGAGATCACTATCTCAAATTCTTCATGGGTTTTATGGAATAAGTGTCACGGAAGTATATGAGCATGTCAAAGCTGTTAATTTCTGGAAAATTTGTCAAGAAGGCATCGAGCTCTATCAATTATGGTGGAACTGTGCGAGAATGAAATTAATATCTTGAGTTCCTTGAACTTCCAGTTAAAAATGAAGACATTTTCATTCTCGACAGGAAATAGTTTCATAGCCCCATGTCACCTGATGGAAATCATAGGTTTCTTGGTCAACCAAGAAATTACAGTTGAATTGAATTAAATTTGCTGAGACCATTCCAGAATCTGGTAGGCATAAGCATTGCATAGTTTGAGTTGTCAAAATGCAGACGAATCCCGCCCCACTTTGAAGATTATACCGAGGTTCATCAAAAATAAGACATTTCTTGTAGTTTTATAGGCCTCACTGAGGTGATGTCTTTCATTTTTTATGCAACTCTGATAGCCATAAGAAAAGTCAGGTCAATCATGCAACACGCGTCGTCATTTCTGGGGATGGCTCATATTGTAGGCGTGACTTACATTCGGTATTGTCTTATTTTTGGCGAAATAGGGTATTCATTGTTTAAAAAACATTTGTCATGACGCGACGATTATGACAATCATTTCGGTGTCTTTCGAACTCCTGAGAGAACACCAAGGCCGAGTCTACATAGACGCGCTCACTCCGGGCGCGCGCGCCCTCTCCGCTTGCACTCTCCACCCAAACACCGGGGTAGGTACCGAAAATGGGATTTGAAAATCTTTTGACGAGTGTTCCCTCTCAATTGGAGTATCAGATCGGGTTTGTAACATGAAAAGTGGCCAGGTTATCGCGTAAATCGCCAAAAAAATTGATTTGCATCTATTAGAGATCGGAGAGTGAGAGACTTGGATGTCAATCGTTGTGCCTAATATCACCAGACCCCCCAACTTCTCAGGTTCCTCATACTCGTGGCTTATTCAACAATATTCAACATTATTTTGGCTTTGGATTAAGACTTTCTCCAGAAACTGTAAAATAAGCAAAGGTGTGCAGAATTCTGATTAAGAAGAATCGAGCTACTACATATTATATACCAAAGATCAAATTTGTTCTGGTTACAAGAGTCACTTTTCCGTGAATTTGAGGTATCTCGGGTGTTCTGAATCAGGATTTCATACACTTGAGCTCATTATTCAGCTTCTGGAATAAGTACCAATGTATAAGCAAGATGGTGCTGAATATTGCTGAATGGTTTGCAAGTTGGAGACCCGATGAAAAGTTGGGGGATGCTTATATGAGACAAAACCACGCCTCACATTTTTCGATCTGTATTCGATGAAAATCAATTTTTTGGTCGATTTACGCAATAGACTGGGTGTTTTTCATCTCACAAACCCGTGCCAATACTTCGATTGAGAGGAAACACTCGTCAAAAGATTTTCGAATCCCATTTTCGGTACCTACTCCAGTGTTTGGGTGGAGAGTGCAAGCGGAGAGAGCGCGCGCGCTCTGAGTGAGCGCGTCTATGTAGACTCGGCCCAAGAAAGAGGGAAGAGAGATCGATGCTGTTTCATAGAATTAGATAGAAATATTAATATTAGCAGCATTGCGGAATAAAATTTTGAATAGATTGTATTCTGGTATTCATCCAAGACATACTCCATTTTCCTATTAATTATAAACCAAAACCAAACACGATTCAAATCAATAGAGTCTTGTCTTGCACAGAGATCATATGCATGATGCATTCACGGAGTCCTCGTGATTTCGATATTTGTGCAAAATGGGCATCGGTAAATACCTACAAGTTGTTTAATCTGTCGATTTTGTTTTTTTCTTAATGAGTCATCTGTAAACGATCATGACACGTGGTTCAACACATCAGGAGCACACGTGGATTTGATGCAAGCCGTTAAATGACACACAACAGCAATGAGTGATGCATATACTCTACATGAATGCCCCAAAGCATATGGAATGGTGGAAACCCGATCGAAACCAGGCACTTTGCATAAACGAACAACAACAGAGTGAGGTCGGGAATCTTTTACTCGTCCGGGTTTGTTTAAATTAGCAGAAGTAAAAGCTGCGCATCATGCAGTACACATGCATCATCAGTTCTTACGGCTTCAAGTCCCAATACGTTTCCATGTAGATTACCGTAGCGAAGCAGCCTGAGACCGCCCGCGTTGGTGGATACATTGCCACCTATGAGGCAGCTGCCCTTGGCTCCGAGGTCGATTGGCATCATTAGACCGACCCGACTAAGATGCTCGTCCAGAGTCTGCAGAACACAACCGGACTCGCAAACCAACACACCTGTGGACACAAATCCAATGATGCATCAAGTCTTTACTTTTTTTCTATATGTTCACCAACTTTTTGTCACAAGACTAAATGAACCTGTTGCAAGCTCTGGTTGCGACAAAACTTGGCGATACAAAGTCAACGTCATCGGGCCTTTTTATTCGCAAGCGTGACGAAGACGATGACGTGTTGTCGCAAGAGTTAGCCGCAAAAACATGTCGGTATCAACTTCCCTATACATTGGATTACAAGCTTCAATACTGCATTGCAATATCGCTTTCTCCGCGAGCTTCGTTCGACAAGAGTTTGTATCAAGTGCGGTCTCGAATCGGATATCAATGTAGTTTCTGTAGCTCTGATCCCACGATGGGAATTTCATCCCGTAACTATGTATTGATAATAAGAAAAGTACTGTCTCACAACTTTATTTGCACGGTCAGATTTTCATGAGTCATGATTTGTGGGCGTATTAATGAGGAATAGCCTTTTGGAAAATGTCAATTGGTTTTGAGTTGATTATTAAACATCAAGGACGAAAAATCTACAAAATTACTCATGATGTCAATTGGTTTTAAACCGTTGAAAAATATTAGAAGCATAGAACATGTACTCTTGTAGCTTTTGGTACAAGAGCCCAACAATGTGTAAAAAAACTGTGTAGCAGTCATGCAATCAAAATCCTCTCATGTAGATCGAAATTTGAATTGTCCCGTCTCCGAACCTCTTACACAATAATAATGCCTACCAGATTCGGGTGATGGTTATCAATTTCAGACATTTTATCGCCCAAATTCTGACTGCAAAATTTAGGAAATTTTTTTTACCATAGATGTTGGACAGATTATGGGCACGACTTATTGGAACGGTATCTTGTGCCTGAAGAAGTGAAAAAAATCCGAAAAATCGTGACTCTGACTGCTCTCCCGGGAGATCAGAATTCTCTAAAGTGGGTGGGTTTTTCAAAAATTACAAACGTGAGCCCACTAGAGAATGGTGATGCCAAGCAGATTTGAACACTGCTTTTGAGTTGTGAACATATTTTCAACAAGAATTTGAACACGAAGTCTGGAAAAAGTTTACATCGTAGAGAGACAAATAATAGGCACGATTTAGCACAGTGTCTCATAATAGAGACGTCAATAAATACACGAAAAATTGTGGCTTCGGCTGTTCAGTTATGAAATCAAAGTTCTTAAAAGTGGTCAAAGAATTTTAATCACGAACCTCTCAGAAATTGGTGATACCAAGCAGATTCGAGCTTTGCTCTTCAACTTTGAGAGTTTTGTCTGTGAAAATTTGAATACAAAGTTTGGGGCGTCAAAGGTTGATTATAAACACAAATTGAACCGATATCTAACCAGCTCTGTCCACCAGCTGGGGAATGGGAAAATGTTTTTAAAAAATCGCGGCTTCCAGTGCTCACCTATCGATCGAAATCCTAAGAAAATGAGTGGGTTTTGTGTAAATTCGAAACGTGAATCGAGATCGGTAATACCAAGCAGATTTGAGTTCTGCATTTTATTTATAAAAGTTTTGTCAGCTGAAATTTGACCACGAAGTTTGAGGTAAGTTGGCATCAAAGATAGACCATGAACACGAGTTGAACCAGTATCTCGTAACTGTGGTGTATAGAAATGTTTGAATAAAATTGTGGCTGTGACTGCTTACCAATGGGATCAAAATTCTGAGGAATGGATGGGCTTTCCGTAAATTTTAGACGTGAACCTTCAAGGGATTGGTAATACCAAGCAGATTCGCATTTTGTATTTTGATTACAGAAGTTATATCACCTAAAATCTGACTACAAAGTCAAAGCCACGATTTTTCAGATTTTTCTTACTTTTCCACCTACGAGATATCGTTCTCATATCTCATGCCCATAATCTGTTTACCATCTATGGTACATATACTTTCTCCAAACTTTGTAGTCAGAATTTGAGGCGATGAAGTGTCTATGTAAAATTGATAACCACAACTTGGATCTGTTAGGCATTACTATTGTCTAGCAGTTTCGGATGCGGGATTGTTCGAATTTCGATCTACATTAGAGAGTTTTGATCGCATGACTGCCACACAGTTTTTCACGCATTTGTTGGACTCTTTTACTAAAATGTGCAAGAGTGTTCGATCGATGCTTCTAATATCTTTCAACGGTAAAAAGTTGATTGATATTTCCACTCGATCACGAGTTTCCATTGTCAATGGTGTGGCTGGATGACCTACAAAATAACATTCGTGATTATAGGTTAAGTACCAAAACAATAATAAGTAAGGTTTAAAAAGAATTTTTAAGATACGCTTTTATTCACTGCGTCAAGAAACGTTGTAAGATTTAACATGGTGCATTGGAGAAAAACTTTTGAACTGAGAAGACTTTAAAAGATTGCTCAATGCACAACACAGTTTGAGTATAGTACAACTATAGCTATAACGAAGATGCGCGCGCTTTTGGGTGGCGAATATAATGGTTGTCCATCGTATTTAAATGTGGCGCCATCATCCAATCGCGATTCACACTCGTGATTAAATGCAGAGCAGACGATAGACATGCAAAGACAAGCATTGCACCACATTGCACGGATGGTTGACGCGAGGTATAGATTTGTCAATTGATGCGATGAGTGGGCAGTCTTTTCCGGTATGGGCAATCTCGCACACGTACTAATTCCACTAGATCGTCCGCTGAACCGGAAGGTGGAATAGGGTGACAAAATGAGAATCTGGGGGGGGGGGCAGAGCTCGGTGAAGTGGAATAAAAGCGTATAAAAAGAGCATGTAAAGCAATAAAAGAGCAAGAAATGGCTTAAGAACGCCAGAATTTATGAAGTAAAAGTTAGTTACTAGTTATAGTTCATTTGCATATTTATTTACTAGATTAGATAGGGATGCGGACAAGTGCTACGCACTTATGCAATGTACCCTTTTATTTGAATAAATTGAATAAATTGAAAAAAAAGAGCATGTGGCATTACACCAAAACAATAACATTGCCCAACACGTGGTGCGACTAACCCCTATGACAATCGTGATGGCAAATTCAAAATTAGCTATTTTCCATCAGTTTTCTTGGAAAATTGAGTTTTAAAAAATTATCGGACAAGTTATTTCGAGCTCCAAATTTGATGAGCCACACACTGCCGTATCGCAGAGTCATTTGCCTTGAATATTTTGAAGAAAATTTACATGTTCGCATCAAACTTTTCATTTTATGAAAATGTTCACTTCATCATCTAGACCAATAAGTCGAACCATGTAAGAATCAAATTTGATCCGATTTGTTCCTTTCAGAGATAGAAAATGCCAAGAGGTGTCCACCTTAGATTGGTCATACGATATGTACATGAGCATCAAAATAAATTATCGCAGGTGTTATTTTGAGAGCTGCTACCGATATTACCAAGATAATCAAGACCATGATGTTGAGTTAGGATGTGTCCACAAATGATGCATACGCCTTGCACACGAGCACATGTGCAGTCCATCGAATTTGAGCAGAGTTTGAAGGGCTCAAACTCGAAGAATCTCTGATGTGAAGACGTTTGAGTGTTCCCTCTATTACGGGCGATTCAAAGTAGAATTCGACAAATTCCGTCTGATCTCGGCCTAAATGTGATAACTTGCACATGTGCTCGGATTGCGGTGCATATGCGCAGTGTGCACTGCATGTACATCATTTGTGGACACCCCCTTATAGTAATCACTTGACGACTGATAACAATAGTTTCTTAATGAAATTTTTACGCCATAATGTGATCATGCAGTTTTGAATACACCCAATAAATATGTCATTGGATGAAGATCATTGTTATCACGTACGTTTTGGCTCTATTAAGCACGCGAAGATTCATACGATTAAATCGCGCTCACCTCTATTCAAATTATGTCAATGATTTCTCCCGAATTTTCACATATTTTGGTTCAGGAGTTGACAATTTTTTGGATGATTTACCACTGCCATTGGTCAATACTTGTAGGCAATACTGGTTTGCATTGGACGTGACTGCAATCACTTTCTCGTTTTGCCCGGCGAGACAAATGGTACTTGTTATTTGTGCCTCAATTGTATTGACCCAAACGAGAAGGATTCGCACTATTCACTAAATTGATGTAGCCTCGGGTTGATCTTAACTTAATTCACTGATGCATGATTCCAAATTCAATTTCTCTCAGACCCGGGTTTCGAATTCCCTATCTATGGTTTATTCATGATCTAAATTAGATGGTGAGGCATAACAAATGGTAAATTGACCCACTGGCTCATTATTGGTTGCAGCTGCGACCCTTGGGATATGTAGCGCAAATTCGTTTTGTTGGATCAGGCTTGAGACGCCAGAGGCAAGGTAACGGTCGTGAGGAAAAAAGGACGGTGTTGAGGTTCTAGCCCAGGTATCAGTGTCGGGTATGTATATCGTGGAAGATGCGGCACACACGTTGCACGACTCTCTCCTGGGGTCTGTGGGATCTAGATTAGCGTAGTCATTAGGAGGGGCTCGCTTATTAGCAGCAGCGGCTTTGCTTTCACACGCGAGAAAAGTGCAGTTACCTTCTGCATTACCTCTATGAGTTTACCACGTCGCCATGGCTATTACTTACGCTTTCGGAGTACCGAACCAACGCTATACAATATTGCCACCTTTCTTTCGAGTTTGGTTTCTGCTCTTAATTGCTTCGAAAGTTCCTTATTGGCAAGAGATTACTCTTCTCGGTACCGTTCTACTCTGTAAAAGTCAACCACTAAAATTCACTGAGACCAGTGAATTTTCACTGGCCGTCTAGTCCAGAACCGTTCAATGAACGAATCTAGAATGGTTTTCCAGTGATTCTCACTGGTTGACTTTCACAGAGTAACAGTCGACCAGAACGAATTGAAACAAAGTCTCATCAATGTCGGATATGTTAAACATGTTTCTACACCACGAAGCTAGACTCCAGAGAAGGAATAGAGTTGGGTAATCAGCTGGCTTGAAAAGCTCTTGTTGCAAGCTCTGAGCAACTCCACAGAAATTTTAGTGCAACGGGACGCAAAAAATACAAGGCCAAACTTGGGAGCAAAATTGATTCATCGATGTCACTTCAAACTGTTCTGTGTTGAATGACTCCCAAATGTATTTACTAGGTTGTGCCAAAATATTGATCAAATTAACGAACGAATATGATTGTCAATAACATCGGCCCACTTTTCAAAATAGAGTAATTTGCCAGACGAGTAAGCTACAATAAATACATTATGGACCAGTGAGAGGTCTGGCTGTCGTGGGTCACGGAAATTAACTTTACCGGAGTGTAACGATGCGAAAATATTCCCAGTCTCCCAGAATGAACCGGAGAGCGAAGCACGAATACTGTTTCCGTACGATTCGATGTGGGACGGAAAATCGGTGTTGAGTCGCACTATGCCAGAAAAAATCATAAGCGAAATCGTCCGCTGGATCTAAAAATGGTACCGGTGTAGCTACACTTAACATTTCATGAAATTTTGTCACATCTCAAGTTTTGAGATATTGCGGAAACTATTTTTACTCTATCCTGACCCACTAACAGAAGGGGTTTCGTGATCAAGTTATTATTTTGGTATCCATGATTGAGTATACACGGTGGCACTTACGATCGAGTACCCATTGTAATATGTAGTAGGTCGTCTTTGAAAAGATTTGCCTGAGGAGCTCAGATATTTATACTCGACATCAGTCCTTCAAGTTATGCTGTTCGATTACATGTTAAGTGAAGCATTTGATTGATCTTATTCATCTAATTGTACGTCTGACTCTTAAGATTGCCTTAGTGCCACGATAGTATACATGTGTTGGTAGTCTCACAATTATATAGACAATCTTCAAGTCTGGTTTCATTTTTTTTTTTTTTCATGAGCCAAGTACTAACTGTCGTGTCGAAGTTCTGAAATTTGATCCATCTATCTTCTGGGGAACGCATTCACTCGCCATTGGGATTTTCATTATTTCATTTTCATTCGAAATTTCCAATATTTTCATAAATTTTCAATTAAATCGATAATTAGTTTCAAAATAAAGTTGAACCAAGTAATAATGTAAGTATATAACGTGACTATTCAAGGACCTCTGGTCTCCGGTCCCCAATGAATACTCTATCCATCTATCTATCTATGTTATTCATGGTGGAGCCAACCATGGTGTTCTTCTTGGTCGAGACAGTGAAACCTCGAGTGAAACCTGTTAGGTTGGCTACCTCTGTACATTGGCCTGATAGCGTACATTCAGCATGCTCTTGAGCACCAAATAGCTACATTACATATATTTTTCCCTCTATACTTTGGCCACCTGTTCACTTTGGACACTTTTTCCTTGCACCGGAGATGTCCAATGTATACTGGTTTCTGTGTAATTTGATAGGCACTTTCGTTCCAGTGGTCGCGTTGGTACTCGTGAGCTGGTGCTCGCATTGGTATTCCTGATATTGTAGTGACTGTGGTATTCGTGACCAGGTACTCATGCTGGTATTCGTGATCGGATACCCAGAGTAGAACTTGTGGTCGGGGACCTACAGCGGTACTCGTGATTGAATACGCATGATTATATTCATTGATCATGTAAGCAGCGTGGCACTTTTGATTCAATGATCACGTTGGTACAGCCGATCAATTACTCACGGTGGTAGTCGTGATCAAGTACTCAAGGCGATACTCGTGATTGAATACCCATGGTTATTGCCGATCAATCTTGTGCAATTAATCTTGACCTAGTCTGCCGTCCTGAGTAAGAAAAGGCGTATGGCATAAAAGTCGAAACTGAGATATTCGACAAAACGTGTTTTTGGGCTGTAAAACCTGGAAAATGATCCAAATTTCAAGATTTTTTTTTTCGGTTATACATAAAAAGGGCATCCGGACACGGTGGTATAATTTTTATCGAGCTATCACAATTATTTTAAGAGATATTGGACATACGCCTATCTTGCCTAGTACAAATACTTGGCAAGAATAGCGTATGTCACCTCAGTTGGACATACGGCAGCTCCGCGAGCGCCGCGCGCAATTCAATACCTGGGAAGAAAAGCGTATGGACGAGACTTGCTTGGGCGGTGTACGTTAATACAACGGGTTACCATGCTATAGCTATCAAAGTTATATCATATTACATTATATCGGTCGACAATATCAATATAAACACTTAGATTCATTCGGGTACTGCCTGCCCTCTTCGCTTTCCTCTCTTTCTTCGTTTCGATTCTCCTCGTCAACCGCACGACTTTCTCAGTTTTGCATTGTACCTTTCGCCATCAGCACCTATTTATAGTATCAGCATCAAAATTAGTAATTTTTGATTTTTGCTAGAGTAAACGAGTTTTGTCATCCGCAACATATGTGTGATTTAGGCTGATTTCGCTTTTTCCTCCTAACAAGATCGAAGAGCTATGCTCCATCAGAAAGTTTTCGATGCACCGCAACCCAAGTATTTACTACGGTCCATCATACGAGACTTTTGACTTACGTTGATCCTGCCAAACAGGAATACTTGGCAAGAACAGCGTATGTCTCATCGTCCTTGCCATACGGTAAAATTCCGGAGCGCTGTCGGCCCAGCTCCACCCTATACTTGACAAAAAAAGCGTAAGTCGTGCTATACGCCTTTTATGCGCAGTATTGGCTGCTATACGCTCTTTTTGCCCAGTATTGCTCGTGGTTTTGATAAAATGCCATACGTTTTTATTTTTTATCTCATTGAAAAAACTCGATAGGGGTATCTGGTTTGCACCATAAGATCCGGCTCAAAAAGACCTATACGCCCATATTTTTATCTCATTTTGGCCAAAATGTGCCATACGCCTTTTCTTACTCAGGACGGCAGTAGTGCTCACGTTGGCACTCCTGATCGAGTGCCCATAATAGTATTCGTGGTGGAGCCATTCATGATGTTATTTTTGGTCAAGTACTCTGCGTAACATTTTTGATCCAGTGATTACGTTGGTACTGGTGATCAAGAAGTCACGGTGGTACCCGTGATCAAGTACTCACGTAAGTACTCTTGATAAAGTACTCATGCTGTTAGTATAGTAATCAAGTGCTCAGAGTATACAATAGCACTTGTAGTCGAGTGCTTACGGCGGTACTCGTAATTCTACATACATGAACATATTCATTGATCATGTACTCAGCGTGGCACTTTTGATTCACTGATCACTTCGGTACTGTTTATCAAAAACTCACGTTGGTATCCGTGATCAAGTACTAACGATGGTATTCGGGATTGAATACCGATGGTTTATCGATCATCGGGTACTCAGCACGATTACTCTTGACCCAAATTCCACGTTGGTACTCGTGATCTAATTCTGAGGTGATACCTCTGATCAATCACTCATTGCGATATTTGCGTCAGCTTCTCGGAAAGGTACCCAAGATAAAGTTCACACATGGTGGTATTTGTGATGAAGTTCTCATAGTGGTATTCATGGTTGAATACTCACGGTGTTATTCGTGATCAAGTTCTTGCAGTAGTATTCTTGATCACGTTATTACCAAGGTACTCATGATGTTATTCGTGATGAGTTAATACTCGTCGTGATACTCTTGATCCAGTGCTCACTTTGATCACTGTGATCAAGTACTAATGGTGGTATTTGCGACAAAATTTTCGTAAAAGTATTCGAGATCAAGTATTGAGCGTGGAGCTTGTGATCGAGTGCCCACGATGATAGTCGTGATAAAACACTCTTGATTACGCGTATCTGAATCTCGCTACAGCTCAAACCTCGGCTCAAACCGGTTTTGCGAAACACCTCATAAAGAAATGCCCCGTACTTGGGTTTTCAGATATCTGCAAATATTCGTCTATTACTAAGTCATTTCAGTAAGACTATTCCAATCAATCGGAAGATCGTGAGTATTTGGTCAAGAATACCACCAGGAGTACTCGAGCACGAATGTCACGGAGACTACTTGATCACGATGATAACAACGATGCAATTGATCACGGATCCAACGAGGGTGTTGATCATGAAGAGGACAGTCATTCCTTAGTCATGAAGGTCGCCGTAAGTTTTCGATCACGAGTACCACCCCGAGTATTCCGCGCGGTATCTTTCGAAATTCAGAGGAGCATGGATTTCTGTCTCTTTCAGGGTCGGTAAAATGGAAGTCAGAAAACCTTCTCGGTTATGGTGAAGCTGACTCAGTTCCCAGGTTTTGAATCCGAAAATTCACATTCTTCCAGAAGGGGATGTCCCTCTTACTATCTCAAAATTGTGATAAGATGGAGCTGAACCGGTGTTGTTCATGAATACAACGGACAATTTATTAACAGGACCTGCTAGTTCACCTTTCGGCACATGTCTTTCTCGGAATGTGGCGTCTAATTCTTACACATTGGTGAACTACGTCGTTGGAACTTTTCCAAGGACTTAGAAGACCTTGTGTCAGTGAAGATGATGTAGTTCAGTGTAGTCTTCTGTAGTGTGTCCAAAAAAATTTTTGAAAAAATTTTCGGGCGCGGAAGTGTCAAATTCTATGGGGTCTGTCATTTATTATGCTACCATAGCACTTGACAAAATAAAGCGCTTCTGACGCAAAGCGGGCTCAATTCGGGTCTCATTACGAAAGCCAGTATGCATCTGCTAATTGTTAGAGATAATTCAAATTCGAATGATCAACTTGATTTGACTTACCAGCAAATTCATCTACGGAGATGATGTTATTCATGAGTCTCATAGATAGGACAACCTCGTCGAATACGGGCACACTGCCGCCAACGAGGCCCGTATTACCGCTCTGGGGGCATACGGCGAGTTTGGCCTCATCACAGTACCTGAGAATCGCCGACACCTCCTCGCTACTTTTGGGCTTGAGCACGACCCGGCTGGAGCCTGATGCCACAGGACGATGATATGCCCAAACCACCGCCGCAACCACCACGTTGTTGTACGTAATATAGTTGAAAGATAGATGCGGCAGGATACGTTCGCCACGTGAAACAGAAAAAAAAAGAAAGGAACGACCTTGGTCATAAATCAGGCACTCTTTGACCGAGTAAGTGTGAGCATCCTCGATTTATAATACGAATTCGCCGAGAACCGAGGCCCACAGCTGGACGTTCCGTTGCTCGCTTTCTCGGATTAGCCCAATTTGCATGCGAACTGTAACAAATACTGCGAGCCGTAGCTACTTTTGCGACAAAGCGAGACAACATGGGGCAGCAGAGAAAACTACTAGCACGAGGAGTTTCTTTCGGCAAACAACTTTCATTTTTGAAGAACCACAGGAAATTTTTTCATTTGATACTCGATTGGGCCCTACATGAAAAATTCTGGAAAAAAAATTCGGAAACAGATGTTTTTTGATAAAATAGAGTGATCATGAACACGTTCGCCTCAATGATTTTTCTTGAAAATTATTTTTTTATTGGGTTACCGATTAACATGGTAAGATATAGGCCAATTCTCATTTCATTTTTACGATTTTGAGAGCACCGAAGGTTAAACAGTATATTGGAGACGTATGCACAAAAAATTATATTAATGGATGAATCTATCTCTCGATTCAGTGTAGCACCTGGGGAGTTCAAAATTTTTTCTTCCGTAAATGATCTCACTCAACCTGAAACACATACTCATTACTTGGCAATTGAACTTTCAACACAGTTCATGTTTTATGAATGAACGTAAAAACTCTCCGCTAGATAAAAATGTTTCGATCTCGTTGATATAATGCTGATGGCTAATCTCATACACGTTATTTGATTTCAAAGCTCCAGAATATTATATCGAAAACCTTATCTCCTCTTGGGCGATAAGGATTGAAGACGATTCAATTATAATAATCGTGATCAAGATTAATACGTTGATATAAAATAATCTTTTGATCGTCGTATCCAGGAAAATATCGGATTCCATATCTAATTGTACAGCACCGGAATATGAAGAATTTTCAGCTTTAAAAATATTCTGTTTAGGCTTCTATATACGATTAAATTTACGCTTCCAGGTATATAGGCCACTAGGCATAAATATTATTTATATGCAAAAAGGAAGCAAGCTATACACATCTGAGGTAGAACGATTAATAATCACGCGTCGAGAAAGAATGTTGACGGCCTATACCTTTGACCATCCTCAACCAATCAATGTTGTAGCTGTCGCATTCATCGGGCTCGGTGATGACTCTGTCGGGACCCAAAAGCTCGCTGAAAAACGACGTGTGGGCATCGTTAATCGTAGCAAAGGGTCCTCGCTTTACTTTGTACCGAACGGCCGTCAGCTCGGGCTCGATACGAGTCGACGCCGAACGCAGATTGTTGTGCGGTAGAAAGAATCGCTCAGGTCCTCCAAATGGTATCATTCGCCGTATGGCTCGCATCATCCTCCAAAATTGATTGTTCAATCACTCACGATCTAGAACTGGAAAAAATAGGACCAATTATTAAATATGGAGAATAGATCATTGAGATTCAATTTATAAAATTTGAAATTTGCAAGGCTCTCTTGTTGTTTCTTAGGTGAAATGGATTCGACAGAAGCGTTAACCAAAGACGTGATATCCCCCTTAATTAAAATGGAATTTTATCAAGAAGCACGATCTTGGATCGTTTTGGATAGATAACGTGTATCAGCTCGATCGACATTCTTACGTAAATGAATAAACGCAAAGAACTAAAAGATCACGGAACCGTGTTTGAAATTCCAAAATTTATCAGAGGCAGATTTATATGGTGTTAATATCCTTTTTCAATAAACTGTCTTATATACATGTAAAGAAAGACGAGCATCATATGATGATTTATATTAAAACTGTAATAAATATTCAAAGAGTAATCTAGTGGTACTAATGCCATTATCAGAAACCATAGCGGCAAATATAATGACAAGATCACTGAATAACCGATCAATCTTAACACGTTCACTGCGATCGCACACAGGGAAGGACGCGTGGGCCCCACCCGTGCACGGGCCCCATGGGGCCCACTTTTTATTGAGTTTCAGCTCACGTCCAACAGCGGAGACATATCCAATGGCTAATGTCGTGATTATTTCTCGTTATTTATGTTGCAAGGAATATGTGTACACAGCAGTTTCGGTATCGGACTTGATTTCGATGAGTTTTGCTCGATCTCTTTTTTTTACATAGTTATTCATTAATCAAGTGAGATCAATCGATGAGAAGCAGATCACTCCCTATGAGGTCGGCGATTTTCAATGTGTCTTAGCTCGTTTGAGAGCTCATTTCAAGACCTACAGACTGAGTCCAAGTACGTTGGAAAGTCTTCAACATCATTTGAGTAATCTTCAATTTACCCGAGGGAAAAAATTAGGCTAACCCGAAAAACGTGGGTTCTTCCAAGCCAACCTTTGCTCTATCTCATCTGTATACTATCATGCATTGTAACTTTCGGAATTCAAACTAGAGAAAGGATTGTTCCATTTGAATATTTGGTTCCAAACGCTGCAGACATGGGGAGTACGTCAATGAATCACAGCCCAAGATCAGGCTCATCAATGCTGCGAAGCACGCTAGAACCATGATTAAACATTATTGTCTGGACGGTACAGATATTGAAGTACAGGTTCTTTTGGAGGCTCATAACATTGAATTTGATGATTTTATCGATACTACTGATGATCCTCATGAACATTCTTCATATTAGAGAAAAAAAATGCGCCCCACCGTTGGGGCCCCCGCCGCACAGAAAGATGCCTGCCAACTCTGTGTGCGATGGGCCCCACCGGTGGGACCCACTAAAATTCATGTAGATACTGTAAGTTGATGTCAAACTGATGATTTTCCAAAAGGTTTGGCTTCCGAAAGTGCTGAGCGGCACATTTGTACTCTCTCGCAATCGAGACCAGAATCGCGATTTCGCCTTCGCAGTGAACGTGTTAAATCGAATGCATCAACTGTCGTATGACACAGTTCAAACAAATATCAATGAACAACATCAAAACCGGTAACTACATTAGCTTCCAAGTTCGTACAAATACGCATGAGTAGTCCCAGGAGAAAATAATATGTGACTCAAAAATATTGGGTAATACAATTTGTACATAGTGTGTGATATTTTTCGATTTTATAGTTCAATTAAAATGAGAATTTTCGCCGGAAATTTTTGGAAATTCATCTCCCAAAAATCGTTTCAACTTAAGAACATTGCTAGCAAGATGCGTTCAAGTGCATCTGAATGACAAGGGGAAAACTTATTACAATCGTCCATGAGACTGTGTCTTTCATCTCACCAAAAATACCTATACATAAAGGGTTCCACGAATGTTACTTGTCATGTTCTCAATCTCGACGCCACAAACAGCTATATTTTCTGCAATTTCGCAGCAGAGTTCCAAGATCATGGGACTGATAATTCCTTTTCAAAGTTGATAGAATTCCTTCCAAAGTCACAACTTATCGAATTCAATCATGCTCACCATTACCATATAGTCACACGACGTTTTGAAAGATCAAGGGTAGATTTTATGCAAACATGAGGACATCCTTCGAGATGGCCACGGGATCTTTAAGGAGATTCGATGGTGTCATGAGGGATCGGTGAGGGGGAAAGACGAAAACTAACCTAACCTGCCGCTCGGCTGCACGAAAATACACGGCGAGTATACCTATATGTTGATGATTTTCGACAACAATTCGATCATATTTCCACAAAATGCATAATAAGCTGTGATCACCGAAAAGTATTATTGTTCTTTAGGAAAATCTCTATAGTCTGAATATTTTATGAGAATTTTCTCTACATCTCAAGAGGTGCTAGGCTTGTTTTGGTGGCGCCATCCGTAAGAACCCATGTTATTTCGGAAAATGTAAGAGCTTAGATCTCGAAAAAACGCCTAGTGAAAAATACTAAAAAAATTCACAGAGTATTTTTTTGTCTCAAAGATAATTATGTAAAAAGTTTCGTCACGATCTCTACATTTTCGTCAAGACCATCGAACCTCCTTAAGCTACATTTAAACACCTATGAAGTGTGTCTGTAACGATGATATTGCACTGGAAAAGTACTCATTCTCAGAGTAGTTTCGTCAAATTCCCAAAAATACCGATATTACTCCCGACGCGAGGTTTGTCTATTTTGTGGCACAGGGATAGTCAAAGGGATAGTTTCCTTCCCGAGTGTATGGAGGGAAAAATATTCCCTGTGCGTCAAAACGACTTGCCAAACGAAGAACGTATATGCTATTATTCAACATTGAAGCGGATATAAACGCAGATTTTCTCTTCGCAGCCGAGACGAAAAGTAGTGCTATAATCGCCCTATGCTTAAAAATTGGTTCCAAAACCCTCAATTTCCACGCATGCGCAGATAGTACCTCGTTTCAGGTCTGGAACTCAATAAATCGAACGGACAGCCTCAAACCCTGTTAGTTGAAAAAATCACGCTACATAACGGGTTTTGAGAGAAATTACAATGCTCAAAGGCGAATAGCCATGGATTTTCAAGATGACATGTATAAAATCACGTGGATTGTAATGAACGTTCTCGAAGCCAAAGCCACGCTATATCCCTCATATCCGCGGCACACACAATCAAACCTCTAATATGTACACTCGGGAAAAATAATTAGGTGAACTGCAGTTAGGATGACGGTCAGCGGCCATTCGAGATCTTTCGTCTCGCTCCCCATGTAGAACATGAGATTCTATGAACATACATGATCAGGTATAAAATCGGTTTGAAAATTTGTCATTTTTATCCTGGAAAGGTGTGATATACTCATTTACAACTGGTATCTAATATCAATACCTCGCAGTATTGATCAAACATCACCCAGATTAACCTTTCTCGGAGTCGTTCTCAGGTTTTGAACATTTGAAGCACTAAAGAGAAAGATTTCGTAAAAAATGTCACTTTTTTGAAACTTGAGACCGACTCCTGGGAAGATTTTTTTCAGTAGTATATGATCAGTATCGTGACGTATTGATGTTAGAATAGTTTTGAATCAACACATCACAATTTTCTGGAATAAAAGAAATGTTTGAAACAGTTTTACGTATGATCATATATGACCATGGAATTCTCCGATTCCATGATCATATATGTCCATGGAATCGTATGTTTTATATGGGTCGCACCTAATGGGTTATCCCACGAGTGAGATGACAGATCTCGAACAGTCACTGACCGTCACAGCCATTGTAGTTCACCTTGTTAAAGGGCTCACAATATCGCTTATTCAAAGCGGGTCGGGCCAGCCTGCGCCCTTCCCCAACAACAGAGTTCCCAGACATAGAGACAGGCGATGCCATAAGAGCGGAAATTGTGGCAGCACCTCACACATGCATATAATCTCCACACACGCGGACGCAATGAAGGTTGTCCTTCATGTTACATATGTTGAACGGCACGCGATCAAAAACTAATGTACACCTACCAGACGTCATTCAGGAAATTTTCCAAGGGTGGGGGTAGCTCCTACACTTTCACAAGAGTACTTGAAATGCAGTTGAGATCCGTACATATGGAAAATATTGGCGGAAGGGAGACAAATAAGAATACCAATGACATTATTGTTTTTGTAATACGATTCCGCTCTCAGGAACATACACAAAGAAGACCAACTACGCCAGCTGCGACATCCTGACGTCAGCCCGGCTGGAAGACACACTCCCGGCAGAGCCAAGGGGAGCAGGAGCTGCTAGGAGGTAACTCGACTCGATTCCCCTTTTTAGCGCCGCTCTAGCGGTGTCGTAAGCCACGTTATGCTTCCGTGGGTCCATTTTAGACGATGGAGGCATCCCTATTATAAGTTAATACCAACTCGTACTCATGCGATCTCGATGGAAATTTATACAATTTGGAGTAAATTGGAGCAGTTCATGAGGCGACCATCGTGATTTTGCCAGAGAACTACGCAAGCAAACATTTTTCAAAATGAGCGCGGATCAAATTCGGATATTAGTCCGCTACACGAATGTCGATTACTAATCTTCGTGCTATTCGTCAATATGAGTTTTAGAGTCGATGGACACAATTGCCTGACCTATTCAATCGGTCCAAAGATCGATCATAAAAGTTGGCCAGTTTTTGGGCCCAACTCATCAAAATTGTGCCTTTCATGGGTAATTTTGGCGCTGATGAAGAAATAATCCTAACAAGGCTGTTTGACTCTGATTCGTCGCTCTGATACTACCTGCAAAGCAGTTGCTATAGGCAATGATACCGACACGAATCTCATGGTCGACCACACTATCCAATCTACCATTTTTCAAAGAAGTTCTAGTATACACAGTTGGAAACAAATTTTAAAAATGAAAAGAGGCTGCACCTTATGATCGATATGTGTGATTCTCACTCGAGATATAGGTATAGTGCGTTTTCCAAAACAGAATACATAGGGTATCTATAGAAATTTCAAAACCTTACTCAAGGAGTTTTCCAGGATTTCAAGGAGGCGAATTCCAGAAATTCGAGGAGTTTTTGAATTATTGATCAAGAAATTCGGCGGAACAAAACTCATTCCAAATTTGAATAAGTAATGACATTGAATCACTATCAATGCATTCTTTCGCGAATGGATCTATGAATGAGTAACCAGTTACTCGCTCAGGTGTAAAGCTAATCCACCGCTGGAAAGAATGGTACAGCTCCATACAACGTGCATCGAAATAGATTAAACTACCGGTAATTAATTCCTTGGTCCAAAACTTAGCTCATTTTGTAGCCTTTTCTGAGTACTTTGAGGACTGATTGGGATATTTTTTGTGTGACTTAACAGATTTTTGGTTGGTCGAGTCCGAGGTGCATCCATGAGACAATTCATAAAAATTGAATAATACTCAACAGACATCTGCGTGTCAGACATGGACTGATGTATTCAAATGATTCAAAAAGCAACTGAAGTGGAAGTCAAGACGAGAGTCAAGATTTCCAAAATACTCGCCAAAATACGTTTTTTGAACCCATTTTTGGCTATTTCTAGTCCAAGATGTGAATTTGGTTAAGGGAAATTCAAGATAAGTGTACCCAACGTGCTCCCCCCCCCCCCTTAAGCATTTTTGACAGTAATTTTAACCCACATCAATATTTTCCAGCTGGTCCATTTTTAAACGCTTTTATTGCACTTCACTTTCATCTAGTTTTCCGCACTTGGCTCGTCTAGTCTTAAAATTTGAGGTTTCCGGTTTCACATTTGTAAACACGTGCTTGGGCAGGCAACGGCAGGCTCGGCCAACAGTAGTGAGTGAGTCATTCTTCGCTTGCGCGAGGTGATCTAGGGAGGAAGTGCTAAGATCGATATCGATGCGACTTGAAGTGAGCAGAGTGCTCATCGCTCGTTTCATGGCGCCGAAATTTGAATACAAGATACGAGACCCACACATCCTTCTCGTGCAAGTGCCACGTCCTCGCACACCTCGCATCACTTTTCCAGCCGATTTCCGTCGGTCTATCAAACTCTTCCTATTTTACCCCATGCCAAGCTCGAGAAAAGTTTCTTGGTACAGTTCATAAAAGCGTTTTTTAAAAATTCCTTTTACTCTTACTTATTTTATTGAGAGTTTGTTCGGACACCTTTAGAATGAGCAAAGGTGGGTTTAATTTCAGCAAACCAGAGTCAAGCTATAAAAGTGAAGGGTTTTTCGTGAGGTTGCGAAAGGATGTACCCAACTTACCCGTATTAAGCCTTTTTCCAAACAACTGTGGTCTAATACCTCGACAATTTTCAACGTACCTCAGCTCAATTCAATAAAGCTTGCTCCTAGACCTTCAGAATGAACTGAAGAATGTCTGATTTTGATCAACTAGAACCGAGCTATCTTAATTGTACCTTCAAAAAAAATAAGTAAATCGGCGGTAAAGTTCATAAAATCTATTTTACTGTTTCTTATAGCCGTGCAACCGCAGTTGGAGCTATGCGCCGGTCTAAAACACTATTTCCGATCTTTTTGACGTAATAAACACGTTCTGAGTGAAAGAAAAAGTCAAACCGCAAACACTTTCGCGATAACAATATGAGGGCATGTTGGGTACAGAAAAGTGTTAGCCTACATGTTTTGCGAACCATCTCCAAATTTTGCTCATAAAATCGCACCATATCCGAGTCATGCGACTTTGGATCAGGGACTTTGAATCTCTTATGCGACAAGGAATCGCGGATGTCTTAATATATAAGGCACCGAAATTACTCAACGCTATTAGTTCCTTGTATATTTTTCAGCTGTGCAAAAGAAAAGAATGAAAAACTCACAATAAATTTTTTGTGACATGCAGAAATCACTTGTCGTCGGACCAAATCACCAATTTTCCCATATTCTTACATAACAACCGTAAAAAGCTGCACGAAGATCAACGAGCGTCCATTCCTGAGATCGACGTATCAGGGCACGTTGGGTACACTCACCATATCTCGAAGATGTATCCATGATTATAAGCATGAGGAAACTGCACTCACAGCAATTTCCCTCGATTTGTCTCAAATTTTCCCCTATCATAGGCGAAAGAGACCAAAAATACTGCTCATACCACTTCCTCTATGGGTCCTTCCATGAAATTCTCAAAGGCTGGTCAATTTTCTGTGACAAATCTTCCATTGCAGGACCAGTCACTTCTTGCCCCAGAAATAGCCGAATATGAGGTTCAAAAATGAATTTCGGAACTTTTGACTTCTAGTCTCAGATGTTCCTTGAATCATTTCGATTCGTCACTTTATGTCTGACTTGCAAAAATCTGTAACAATATTGCATGTGACAAGCCTGAAGAGTCCTTCGAAACATCCGAAGAAAGCTACAGAAAGAGCCAAGTTGAAGTCGCATTGAATCAATATGGGGCCGGAGGGCTCTAATCTAATACTCTACACTATAAATTCATTTCAATTTTGATCGTATGCAAGTTTTTGACCACTATGTATATGTTACCAGGAAAAGTCGAAATCCGGCAGTTTACATAATTTCTATTAGGCATTTCGCGAAATAACTACGGTCTCCGGCAAAAGCCCGAATAAATGACTAAAAAAAATTCCGGCACGAACGCGAACCACGAATTGCAGACATATATTTCAGATTATTTTTTCACCATTTTTATTCGAATCTATGGTCCAAAACATAAACTTCCTATCCCCTTATAGAATCCAAAAGAAATTTCCCGAAGAAACCTCTACACCGCATGACCGCACAAATCTGATAGATGTTGACATGCCATGAATAATATCAGGTACAATTCACGAATCCATGGTAATCAATGGATCAGGAAATATGTTAGAGCATAATTTCAGCAGATTAGCCCGTCATGTGGGACAAAGAGACGTCGAGCAAATAGGTTCATATAAAAAACCGGAGGGAAGGATGAACGCCCAACCCCCAAAATGGCGGGTGCCTGTTTCCTTTAGGAATTGAGAGGTCGCATATGGAACCACCAACCAACACGTTTATACCGCTGCACAACGCAGTGGTCCCAACTATATGTATATACTTTCGGTGTCCATCAAGACCATTTGAACGCGCTCCATCGCGCTTTTTCCCGCTCCCGCGGCATCAACGACGAGAGTCATGCAGTCGAATATAACGCCCAGGCCCTATACATATCGCCATGGGCACCAATACACTTATGATACGTAGATCAAGTGTATTGGTGCTCATGGCGCAAATAATAGACACGCGGGGGAGGCTGTGCCCCGAGATGCGATGACGACAAGCCGCGCACGATCGCTACCCCGACCACCATATATATCTATATCGTTACATGCAAAGAAAAGATACAAGAACAGCGAGTGGCCGAGGAAACATATAAAGCTCGGTATCACGCGTGCGTGAAAATCTCGCGGCGTGGCGAGGCTATGGAGCAGGCTGGAGTTAGTAGGGGCTGTCTATATATGTATTTGTATGAATATCTCGGCGAGCGCTTTTCCGGGCTTTCCTTATGCTGCAAGCATTGAACTTCCCGCGCAAAGTCAGACAGACAGAGACAGATAGAGAGGATGGCCCTTAGAAATATCCGATGGCTACATGCACTCGAGCGGCTCAAAAACCACCCCCGACGAAAATACAATTTATACCGGACGTGCCCCGCCCGTGGCGAGATGCGCATTGCGCAACCAATACACTATACATCGAATAGTTCGGTCTCTTTTCTCCCTCCCCTTAGTATAGTTAAAAGGTAGCCATCGAGTACCGAACGCGAGGCACGAAGGCATTTTTTCTACCCTGCGTCGGAATGGAGAACCAAAGAATATTCGGAGGATTTTGATCAGCACAGACCGTCATCACGCATGTATCATTGTCTTCCCTCCCTATATCCATTCTTTGCACGGGTGTGAACGGATATGAGACAAATCATGGCATTAAAAAGTTGTGTAAAAGCAGCGGTATTACAACTGATTTTTGCGTGATATAATACGCACTTGATTTGATATTCATAGATGATATCTACACGATCACTTCGGCAGCCTCAAGCCATGCAGGTTTGGTTCTGAGGTATGGTTGGTACAAATCGGATCTTGATCTTGGTGGGCCTCGAATCGTACCTCACGACGATTCAATAACAACCTTTTAAGGTTAGAGAACACTATGAGAGTGAAGGTTTGCAAAGGATATCCCAAAGAAAACTACTGTCTACATACATATAACTCATTCAAAAAATAATTACAAAAACTTCGAGAATGATCGGATGTAATATGTACCAAATGAAAGTCGGATCTCTTTCCCGCCTATTTTTATTGTCATCGTTTTCGTTAGAACCTGTCATCTCTCTTGCGCAAAAGTTATCGCATCATCAGAAAGGTGCAGTAGTTATGAATATTCTATTACAAACTTGAAGAACCTCTAATACAAATTGTCCCCCTGTCATTTTAATCCACCCATTTTGCATGCACTTGATTAAAGGCCAAAAGCAGCCGCCGAAAAATTTGTTCGCCCCTTTTATGATACCCCTGACTCGTTAAAATTACTCGTCAAACACAGCCAATCGCGTATAATAATAGCGATCCGAGATTTCGCCAGCTATATATATGGGCTTCACTCTTTGGAATCTTTCCAATAAGATTTGGAATCAACGAGGAGTATTACCATCGAGGTCGTCACCTGAAGCCGAACTAATCAGCACTGATGAGTCCTAGTCAATAAAGCCACAATTTCACCGCGAATCGCATATTAATATACAAAAACTTTTGAACCTGACGAAGGACACTTTTAGATGTCCGAAACGTTGTTAATCTGAACTCCCTCCAAAGTAGAGCATAGATAGCATTAGAGTCAATCCATCATACATATCAATGTTTAGACCAAAATTTCAGAAGTAAGAGTTCGGGAAAACTCTCAAAAATCTACGAAACTCTGAAAGGCTCCGACGTGTCGGGCTGTAAGAAATGAAAAATTTATTTATCAAAGACCACTTTGATGTCGCTCAAACGTTAAATTTAGACGAGCACATCTTGCCCTTGTCCGCAGCGACTTGAGGAAAACATCAACGAACAATATGAGACTCATGTCAAACATCTGGATCCGTATGTGCATCTTTGAAGAGCCATAAAATTCATCCGAGAATCAACTCAAATAAGTCGTATATGAAAAAACTTCTTGAGAAACGTGTTTCCATTGTTACAGAGGAATTCAACACGGACACAATTTTACCTCGAATTTTACAGTAATGAACTCCTCTATGTGGCCGAGCACATGCGGCCTCTCGACCTCAAGCTTTGAAAATGGAAATTCTCATGTGATTTTGTAATGTAAAAAAGAGGGAGGGAAAAAGCTGACGTTATATTAAATTGAAATGAAGGGGACTTTTCGGCGATATCATGTTGAAAAGGGGGGCGAAGAGGCAACAGACCACGAGTGCTGCACTAATACTACATGTTTGCCTAATCATTCCTGAGACTTCATTACTTTTCTCGATCTCTTGCAATTTCAATCATCGGTCAACCTTTCCAGGAATTAATTATTTTAACCGTTCGAACAATCTTTCTTTCAAATGCAATATTGGGATCGAAAATTTTAGAATTTACGATTTTGATTCATTTCATTCCTGGCGACCGCCGGATGTGACATTTTGATACAATTTTTGCGGGAAATCGATCCTCGTACATTCAAGTATTTTTCAGAACTTTTCAGAATTTCCCTTACGACCACATAATAAAAGTTATGATAAACCCTGCAAGATCCTGTAAACGTCGTTCTTTGGAGAAAGGAGATTAATAATATATCATGTATCGAGTTACCGAAAATGCGTTCATTAATAAAACGAGTGGTAACATCACGAGTTTTGTTAATAAACGCGTTCTCGGCACGAGATGCATGCAGAATATTATGGCTATCCATCGTGGAAGCAAACTTTTGAGCGTAGATACGTCGAAAGTCGCGCTTTCAACGATGGATGCCATAAAAAGTTAAAGTCTTCTGAATAATAACTATCATGATAAAATAACGGACTGATATGTATGGAAACTGCAATTACTCCACTATCCGTTAATCGTGGAGTTGGAAATGTCAATTTTTTCATAACTACCGTCAAATTGGGTAATTTTGGTACGTTTTCGGGGCTTTTTATTTTGTTTGGCTCGGCATCTCAACATACATTGGCAAAACCCACTTCTATTAGTGGTCAATCTCAAGCTTACAGTCTCACCAGGGGAGCACTTGACTTCCGGGTCACCAATCTTCTCCAAAATTTTTTTACAGTTTACTATCACCTAGAATATGAAGAATTCAGAGTAACTCCGTCAAATGGGCCTTTTGTTTGGAGCTACAAGTAAAAATGTTAGCATTGTCAGTATATCTGTATATATCACTTTTTAACATGGGCCTATATGGGCAATGCTAATCTCAATCGCTGTATCTTTGGACAGGAGGCCCATTTGACGGAGTTACTCTGGATTCTTCATATTCTAGGTGACATCAAACTGTAAACAAATTTTCGGGAAGATTGGCGACCCGGAAGTTAAGTGCTCCCCTTGTCAGTTTTCGATTGACGGGCTACAAAGTTCTTTTTGATGTGTCTGAGCTGGAGTTATTAGCAGTTTTGTAAGTGTACAAAAATTCCAATTTTACTCACCCCCATGCAAGTGAATCAATTTTGATTGTTCAAAAATCTCGTTCTCAGCTGTTTAGAACTCTTTATAACCTCATAGACCGTTGCAAGATTCAAGGTAATTCAAATCAGTGCTGTCACAGAAAGGTGTACTAAAGTTACCTCAGCGCAATGCTTCTTACCTAGAGTGGAGTAACTTTGGTACATTTTTTCATGGTTTTTTCCCCTGTTTTTCATTCATTTGAATTCCGAGTGCTTCAAATACCCCAATGTAACGATGGTTCCTTCATTATGGTGATATAGATGGTTGAAATGTAGCATTATACACCCGTACTTCGTTCCGGAACACTTCTTGCCCGGTACACTAACTGGACCACTCGTTTATTGCTGCTAAGCCATTTTGTAAAAAGCCTCAGTAAATAACCACAATCATTCAAGCGGGATCTAGGGTGGCTCGACAAATATAGCTCATGTTTGTGTCAAATGGGGACACAGGCTTCAGAGCGATGAAATCATTTACCTTGCCGAACGCAGCTCTGAAAGTCACTTTTCAGGGGTGTACCAAAGTTGGTCGACTATACCAAAGTTACCGTAATTGACGGTACTGAAAACTTTAGTTATTAAGCTCATAATGCAAAAGGACCCCGCCCAAAATCATAGGAATTTGGCTTTCGGTCAAACCTCTTGTGAGTGTAGTGAAACGATAGATCTCAAAAAACTGAACAAGAGTCTCCATGGCCGCAAAACTCAATGCCCTCTTGGTTTTGAGTTATTCAATGTAGAAAGTACACGTCATTGCATAGGTGTTCAAACTCGAGGCACGTGTGTGTGCTTGCACCTGAATCTTGGGCTAGTTTCGTACACGCGTCTTTTTGCGTTACAAGATGATGAATGAGCTCAACATCGCGATGAGCCCGACGAGATCAAATGAACAATCTGATATGTTTGCGAAAGGGTATTTTGAGTTCGGCAAACACAAGAGCTATTGCGCACCAATGTCTTGGGCTGGTTTTACGATTTTGTTTTTTCCAATGTAAGAGTAAGTGGCTCACCAACGATGAATTCAATGAGAATATTCCAATTGCCGAAGTCTGAAGAGAATATCAAGGAACGGGCTAGACATGATCTGATTCGATATGATTTGATTGTCGTTCGATTAAAATCAAACGTGCTCCTTCATATTTTCTTTAGATTTTGGCGATTGGAACATTTCCATTGAATTCATCCTTGACGATCCTCTCACTCTTGCATTGAGACACACAAAATCGCAAAACCAACCCAAGAGATTGGTGCGCAGTAGCTCTTGTGTTTGTCGAACTCAATTGAATGATCAAACAAGCCACTAATACCTTTTCTCACTCAGTCAGGTTGTTCATTTGATCTCGTCGGGCTCATCGCGATGTTGAGCTCATTCATTACCTTGTAACACAAAAAGATGCGTGTACGAAACTAGCCCAAGATTCAGGTGCAAGCACACACACACACGTGCCTCTATATAGTTCAATCAAGAAATCGGCATATAACCCCACTATACCCATGCAATAAGGGGTACTCTTTTCATGAAACAACTCAAAACGAAGAGGGCATTGAGTTTTGCGGCCATGGAGACTCTTGTTCAGTTTTTTGAGATCTATCGTTTGAGTACACTTGCAAAATGTTTGACCGAAAGCCAAATTCCTATGATTTAGGGCGGAATCCTTTCTAGGATCATAAAGAGATCGTTATTTTAGGGAAACCTCCATCCAGCTATTATTTGATCTAGTCCAAAAAGTTGTCCAAAAAATGTCAATCTCGTACCGGTCGTTCAATCTAATACATCGAGAATATTCAAGATCGTTATCTATGATTCGTGAGTGGAGGGACTTTTCAGTTTACTTACTTGAAGAATTGTGTTATCGAATAGATGTGTGATAATATTTTGGGCACTATTACTCTTGATTTCCACAACATTGATGATCTGAATTTTGATTATCGTGATAATATCAAGGTGCTCTGTTTTACCGACCTGGCGCGATTTCAACGATATCTTATTTTTGAATAATTTTGGATACTTTTCAGATCATATCATTCAGTCAGCGCGCTTTGTGATAAAATTTCCAATCGTTTCAGTCTTGTTGCATCTCAAAACTCACGATATGTTTTGAATAGTTTGGGAAACAGCGATCGTGCATGACCGCGTGCTTTTTTAATGCATCAGCGATAATAAAATACGAAATTGCAGTTTTCACATTATTCAAAGTATATCAGTTGTGAGATGCAACAAAACTGAAATTATTGAAAATTTCATTGCGAAGCGCGCTGACTAAATATTATGTCCGAAAAATACTTTCCAATAATTCATGAATTAGATATTGTTGAATTTATGCTATCATGTCAATGGACAGAACGCTCGTCTTATTAGAACATATATTTTTCCAATTGAAACATATGTTGATATGATTTCTTGATGAGTCAATGAGTCGTTGATTGTGAGCGGCAATTTCAACTTCCTGCAAACTAATGAACAGAAAACTTGCATACGATTTTATTGAAGAAGTCGTGGAAGGCAACATTCTCAAAGCAGGAGTTCAATGAAACTCTCTTGGACAGGAACAGTGAAAATCAATGAGATTTTAATGGTTTGGGATCAATTAGCACTGACCTCGACAGAAACAGAAAGTATCCTCACAAGATGGTTCTCGTGATTTGAATCATCAAGTTGATAAGAACGACAAGAGTATATGTTTGCTATCATACTTATGTACATGATTCAATCCTCATGCAATCGATGTTTCATGTATGGATCTGGTGTGTATGATTAGATGCTAGGAATGTGTAAGTATGTGTGTGTGTGTGTGTGTGTGTGTGTGTGTGTGTGTGTGTAAGTGTGTGTGTGTAAGTGTGTGTGAGTGTGTGTAAGTGTGTGTGAGTGTGTGTAAGTGTGTGTAATAAGAATATTATGAGTTCAAGGAGTCTGCAATCTCGAGTTTGTAACATACATTATTTTGGATTTCGTTAGATATCGTTGAGTTCATTTTGCTGCCTCTATCGAGATTTTGGTGGGCACATCAATCTTAATGACTATTGAATGGTTATGATATCTTTCTAGAACAGGTTCGACTCAAAAAACTAAATCAACGAAATTCACCGGGATTAAAAATGTATTCGGTTGCAAACCATGCTGCCACATTGATATTTTAATTACTTCACGCTGTCACAGAAACTTGTGCACTTGTAAGAGACACTTATAAACTTGTAAGAAAAATCCAAAAAATACAATAAAATATTAAGACTGCGTACATTAATATAACAATTGCAACAAACTAATCAGTTAGACATAGGTGCGTAGAAAACAATGAAGAAGACGGCGAGGAGGCGATGAAACTTGTCCTCAGAACACTATAATGCCCTAAATCTCAAGGGAGATAATGATAGGCTACAGGAGTGTCCATATGCATCCCCTAAGAATCAATGGGTTCTCGCAATCGGTACACCTACATATCTTTTTTCATTTTTCACTTGCTATCGAAAAGTTCGAAAGACACACCTACTCTGGGCTTCTGAACACGTTGTGTGGCTCGCGAATTGTAAGCGTGCAACCAAGGGGAAAAGCCGACGCCGCGCCACCCCACGCACAACCGGACCTTTCGATATGTATGGGTAAAAGGGGGCCCAATCACCGGATCAGTAATACGTGACGGGGAGATATCTTTCAAACATATCTCCTTCTCTCACTTGCTCTCTCAATCCCTTTCTATACGCTGTGTGCGGACAAACGATGGAGGGGAAATACGCGACACGCAGCAAATGATGGATACCGCATTGTGTAAATACGCCCTTCTTTCTGCACGCGTGAATGTGCCATGTACGTGATTGTACATTAGTATGAGTGCAAACCGAGTCTGTGTGGATAGAAGTTCAATGCGGAAAGCAAGAAGCTTGTCAGGCTTAACTTTTTCTTGCAATTTTTGCAATTGATGTACAAATAGAAATTATCAAGAGTCTTGTTCGATATTTTCGATATCGATTCGATATTGGGGCACCGATATCGATACGATATTGAATTTTCCGATTATTTCGATGTCGATTTCGATATTTCTCGCAATATTATATTATATCGATACTAGAACGAGAGATGCGCGCTACGCGCGCGGATTTCAAGTCAGCAATTTTTATCCAAGGGTTGGGATTTTTAGATCTTCGATTTAATCTCGAGCTAAATTTTCTACAGATGTCCCGAATAATAGTTGTATAACATAGCAAGTGCATTTATTTATGTTAAACTGTGAGCCCTATCCACATACCTTCACTTGCACTTTCTTTCAAAAGATGCCTGCATCAATTCAAGGAAGATTGGGAGTTTTCATACTGCGCTAACTGATATACGATTTTCTTTTCGTCACCATGGTATGGGATCGAAATATTATCTGGAAATCTTTAATAGTCAATATGTGAAGCTGTCCTATTTTTCCACGAGGGCTGTCAGTATACTTTGACACTGCGGGTCACTATTGTTTTCTTGGGGCTAATTCCATGAAAGAAAAAAATTCAACAATAACGTCCCAACAGAACATCACTTTGCTGGTCTGTAATTATAGTCATGAAACATGATTTGGTACAAGAAAAAAAATCCAAGAGTTGATCAACAATTATGGCTTTACATTAATGAATATAGTGAAGTATTAAAAAGATCATTACCAAGAAGATGCAGAAATATAGCAGTTTTACAAATTTGACCCATTCACAGAAGCTCTGAATATTCAAGTAATTGACAACATGTATCCGAGCATGTACCCACTAAATAGTCCAGATCACAGAACAGGCTGCTAATTCAAAATTGTCAACAATAGAGTTGCGACTTTGAATGCTTCAATTAGTGCTAGCACAGACGATTCAAAAAGTATTGTGTGAGCTGTAATTCAGATTACAGAGGTATAATATTGCAAATTCTACTTCAATGACTTCTCACGAAACATTTGGTTTTGCCCAAACTAACGGCACATTTCAATATACTCGTCCGTAAAACGAAGGTATATATATATATATATATATATATATATGAACAGCTTGAGGGAAACAGAATAATTGATCGTAAATATCACATTTTACCGAATGTATACAAATATTTTTAGCAACATAAGCGACTGCGTAACGATATTCTAGTGCACTAAAATATGAATGTTGAACATAACAATTCATTTGGTTTTGAGATGTTCAAATAATTAATCGATTGAAATATGGAATAATTTAGGTGGACGATATGCATGCTAGTGTGATGCTGCTACTCAATGCATCCGGGTGCATTTGTGCTCATATATAGGGATACAGTTGATTGGCAAACACAATAGTAGCACCTCAATTTCATGTTCGGATAACGAACATGTCCTCCAACGAATTCCAAAAAGCACAACCCCTCATTTTTGGATAACATCGACGATCATTCAAAATTGGCATACATACATATATTGATACATACATATATGTAATGTGGGAAGGTGAGTTTCATGTGATGGTCTCAAATTTCAGCGATCAAGTATATTGCACAGATTGTAAGGTATATTATTTAGCATGTTGACAAATAAATATACTATTATACAATCTCACAAGCTCTTACAACTGATCCATTTGCAATACATTACAAATTTAACTCGTAGTAACTGATTAGGCTTCAAATATTTGACACCAATTGCTTCCATAACCCATAACCCATAAAGTGGTGCATGGAAAATCAACCATCGAACAGGTACATTAGCCGATTTCGTGAAACTTCGTTTAAGTGTTATTTACATGTTCTGTTGGTGTCCATTTGATCATCATTCCTCTTTTCTGTATCATCTACGTCAGCTCTTTCCTGCCTGTGGTTCTATGAGAGCTACTATAAAGTCAATGTTCACCTCCAAAAAGGGATTGTATATTAGCCAATAGTTGTCTATTTTTCATCTGATAAATCCGAGATCATATACCCATTGAAGACTTCCATTTTTCAGTCTGCAGAAAAGAACTAAATTCGAATGCTGAGTGATATAAGACTTCAATTCTCCTGTTTCTGTACTATTCGGAACTACCAGAGTTCAATGTAGCTTTAATGCTCTTGCACTATGATACCTACATATCTGATGATATGATATGATATTCAGTGGCTACCCATCATCATCACTTGAGTGAAAATTGATTACAATCATACAACACGAACAATTGAACATTTGAAGTTGTGGGAAACACAAATCTATTCAAATGATTACAAATTCAATTATGCAAATCCACAGATCGGATTGGGATATCTACAATTAAAAAACTTGGGTAGAAACACAATTAATTGCGAGGTGAGGTTTGTTTGATCACACTTGACTTGGGATTGCAGCAAACACAAATTTATCTAAGGAATTCTATGGATTAAGATATAGAGTGATGATTTGTATATCATAAAATGCATGAATTCATTCATGAGGGTGTTATATACATTCAAATTCCATATCTGTTCATTTTCGGAAAATCTGTCGACCTACTGTTTTTGGAAGAGGGGTCGGGGATAGGCGAATATATTTTCCAATTGAAACTGTACAGCCCAATCTACTTCGCGCACTCTACCATATGGATAAGAATTGTAACGACCCTGAACGGTAAACTTTGAAACAGAGTGTAATGATAGTTAACCTCTTCGCTCACGTACGTACGTCCTGTGCTCTCAGGCTTTCGTTTTCTATTAATCTTATAGTAAGGATCTTGAGAATCATTGGAGCCCAAACACGATATGATAAAGTCATGCCTTATGAGAGTTATGACAGTTCGAAATTTTCAAGGTCAAACACGAATGATGCTCTAGCAATGAGAGTTCCATGATGGAGCTAATGAAGAGTCACCGATTCGGATCAAAATACATAACGCAACAATGATTTTCACCAAAATTATGGAACTCCTTTGAGTTTGGGCTAACAAAGATGATGCATCCCGATACCCCCCCCCCCTCCGAAAGTCGAAGGGAATAAAGGGAACCCGATTGGAAGATGTGTCCACATATGTATGGACGAATGCGGGAAGAGGTTAACATGTACATCACTATGATATACACTGGTGAATATGAGATGTAGATACACGAGTTTAGGCGATGAAGTCATAACAAGTACTCGGAGTAGAACAATAATTTCAGTCAAATGTAATGATTTGGCGGATAGACACACTGTGTGAAGCAACATTGGTGACTATCGCGTGGAGTTGGTTGCATGAGGAGAGTATTAGGACGAATAATGCTATGAATTATGCGGAGAATGTGTATGGATCAGAGGGATCCGGTATGGGGTTGCAATCAAATAAGCAAAACGAAGGGGGAATGAAGGAGAAGAGAATGGAAAGAGGGGAAAGAGTGGATTCGCTCTTGAGAGTGGGTGTATGGATGAGATTAGGTGAGCAGGGAGTGGAAAACCAATCGTAGCTCACAGTTTGGTTCGTGGCTCATTCGCGGACTCGTCAGTCCGGTTTTCAAGCTGATCTACCCGTATACTGCACATTTGCCTTTGAAAGAGATGCGCATTTTCAAGTGGGCATCCGCCGCGCATGCGTTATAGAGAACTCACACGCCTCCGATGTCTATAAACGCAACTGATGTGATATATGCTCCTACAGAGGCGTATATATTAGTATACTTAGCATGTACACATTTACAATTACAAGAAATTTTGCGTGCCACGAGGCTCCTGGCCATTCCAGCCGTATTATATTGACACGAGGATGCCCAATCCATGCTGTAGGGGAGATGTATTAATAAATGCGCCCCGCGGTGTTTCCCCTGCCTCAATCGCGCATTTCTCAATTCTTTTTATTTCCATCTCCGGCCCTGCAGGCTCCCATCTCGGCTGATTTCATACGTTTGTATGTATATACATATATACCATACAAGTTCCACACGCGCAGGGGCCTCCCCATATACCCGGGTAGAAAATGCGATCCGGCAAAGATCCAGCCCGGATCCGGGGCAAAGCTAGGAGGACGATGTCCGGATCCGTCGGTCGTCCGGCCAGCTAACCCGGCTGGGATCAAAAACGGACGATTCTCCGGATCAAGTTCGTACAGCTGTGTTCCCCGGATCACAGACGGATGATGGACGGATCAGCTGTTGGACGGGATGCGAGCCCCCATAACCTTGTTTACTATTTACTCTTGCGGTTATAAGATGATGAAGACGAAATCTAAGGTGCATGTTGGGAAACACATTTTTTATGTACGATTGCTAAGATTGGATAGACAATATTAGTTATAATGAGAGAGCTGATGTAGTTATTAGAATATACCCACAGTTTTTGTGCCGCTAGAGTTGAATTTGCTTCATACTTGGGCACTGTGTCGTACACACTCATCATTTTGGATAAATAAATTTTCTTGGATTACTTTTATTCACAATATATTTAGATTGATTTTCAGGCATATCTCAACAACATTGATCTAAAAATCATTCATGATTTTGATTTGTGTCGTTCGAGCACTGTCACTGAGCTTAGGATGTTTCTTCGAAAGATGAAAACCAATGGTCTTCGAAGAAAGTGACTTCAAGAATCCCATGAGAAATGGAGTTACAAACTATATTCACCTATAGCTTTGCTATGATCCAAGATAGTTGGAGTGCAGCTTTCTAGGATTTCATTTGAATATTTCGACTGATGGATTCTATCCTCCTTGTTAATGTTATCCTTTAATTGATGACACATTATGTTCAAACCCAAGTGTTTTACGCTAGCTTAGAGCAACTTTGATTAAATTTCTATATTTTTGAGATAATTTCGTCCCATTTAGTCTTCGTAAAGTCCTATATAATGTGATGATAATCTCAGAGAGATGAAAAACACTATTAGTGTCAGAATGCCAGAAGTAGCTGCGCTACTCAACGCTCAAATGCGAGAAATATATAGCAGCTGGATGGTGGCATTTCTTGGATCAATAAAATTACATCATCCAGTAGCTCTTGGGTGAATCGATTGATATCAATTCAATTTTGAAACTGTTGCGAGATACAGAAATTAAGAAATATAAGTAGAATACAAGGTTATGTAGACCTTACAACCTGCACTGAGTGTTCATCCGGCCACGATCCGTCCGTGGTCCGGCTGCAGTACTCAAAAAAGTTGATCCGGAGAATCGTCCGGCTTGGGTCCAAACCGGGTTAGCTGTCCGGACGACCGACGGACGTAAGCTCCGGCTAGCCGGACGAAGCTCGGATCCGGGTCGGATCTTTCGTCCGGCCTATCTTGAGCATTTTCTACCCGGGTACATGTGGCGTCCACTATGCATGTGAACTTGTATACGCGTGTATTCCGATCAGCTGATGTGGACAATATAGCATATATAGCACCAACAGAGAACCTTTGCAAATGGAAAGCGCCAAAGCGCATGCGCAGAGCTGTATTTCAACGGGGAAGAGAAATGAGTAGGGGGGAATTCTTGTTCAGCGGATATACGTGTGCGGGCTTCTGATTATTAAATATATGACTGTCGAGCAGCGTCGAATCATTAATCGGTCGCCCAGGCAACCTCGCGCCAAAGAGGCCATTGGTCGAATGAGTTTCATCCCCACTCCTCAAAGTCCTCTTACACGTACAACTCTTGCGCCACGAACACGCCAATGATGTCTCTGCCAGACAATTTAAAGGCGCAAGTCCCCTACTATATACTTCGTGTCTGGGGCTTCGTTAGCGAGCTATGTACCGTTCTTTGTACGCGATCAGTCGCGCTCAGGCGTACCAAAAGCCTCGAGTGCACTGGAGTGCACTCGTCACACGAAGTGACAGATTCGGTTGAAAAAGACGTTGGACTTCCATATACAGAATACTACACAGAGCGAAATATGACTATATGATGTACACCCCACTTGAAATCGCGACAGCAATTTTCCCATAATAAAAAAATATCTCTACTTCTGAACCTAATAACTGGACTGAAATTGGTATATGTATAGACCTCCAGATTCCTGTAAGAAACGCTATCCTGAAAAAAATGACCAAACTTAAACTCCTGAACAAACTTCTGCATGCTGTTAACGTCGTCCATGGCAAACTATTTTACTCGTTCACAAACCAACACAACCACGCCTGCTCATATATGTAATACAAAAAAATACCACACACGAACTCGTACCCGTGATATGATCCGTGTATTGTGTCTACCGTGAAATTAACACGAAGAAATCACTTGTTGTCCAAATAAGTCTGACGACTCGGGTCTCGGAACGGTACGCGAATCCAAATTACTGATGCCAGCAAGTATCAAAGCAAACATGAAACCCTGACAATATCCAAGCATGTATATTTTCACTGATTTTCATAGTCCCAAATCGAAATCCAAGATCATGCAAAGCACACATTGCATGAAAGGGTATTTTATGCAGAAGTTCCTCAATAACAAACAATGATCGGGATTGATCAAATTTCAGCTGATTTCGTAAAACAGTAGAATATGATTGATTAAAGAGATAGAGCCTGATGGCAGAATCAGCTGTTGGTAAGGTAGATTTCCCACATCTATGAAGCTTGGATAGTACCCGATGCAAGAATAAGCAAATTCAGGCTTGCGGGAAGGCGAGCGTACGTGAAAGTATAAGTGTGTGAGTGGAATGTGTAATGCGATGCGCAACGGTGTTGGTGCGAGTAACAGCGAAAAGGAATATATGTATATATATTCGTATAGGAGGGGTCGCATGAACAGTAAAAGAAAGAGGGAGAGCCATCAAGCGACGGCTTCTCGGGGGGGCTTTCGTGCTAAACTAATACATGTACCCGTAGGAGTGTACAAGACTGTCCATGAGTTAAGTACGCTGGTAAACGAATCTGTATGCGTGCGGGTGAAATTGTATAGCAGTAGCCCGGCATGCTGTATATTAGCGAGCCGAGAGCGAAACGAAAGGCCTGCGATGCCTCGACCATCAGCCCGTATTATAAGCTTGCCTAAGCCATCATGTGTTGTAGTTCTCTTATAGCAAAACGGGAGAGCTGGGAACAGAGAAAAGGAAGAAAGGAGAGGAGAGGAGAGGAGGGGGGGGGGGGGGGGGTCAGAAACAGTCAGTAAGCCTACATATATCGTTTCTGCCTTTTATACCTAAAATGAGCTGAACGATCAGCTGCTGCTCCACGAATACCTGCGAATATTCTCAACTGTATGTACATATATATACTGTTCAGATCGCAGCAGAACAACACTCAAAATACGTACAGATCGGCGTTTGGATTCTATATGAAAGGGGTGACTGATGGGGGATTTGACTCATAACACAGTGTATTCTTTCTATAACACTAGCGATAGGTACCGATTTCTATTGATTTTCCTCAGAATCAAAAAATACGGGTAGAAAATACTGGATCAATGCTAGGCCGTCTGCTGGTATACATAGAGTGAAATTGCAGCAAGTATATAGGGGAAATCCACCCCGAACCCTCGCATTCCAAATCCTGTACACAGCGAGCCCGCAAGGCAAACAAGAGGCAAGGACCCCATGTACAGATATAAAGCCCCTGCGTCTCCGACACACACACACACACACAAACCATACATAGAAACACACACAGAGTCATGCACGGCTCCTATCGCGAAAGAACAGCCCTGCTTTGTACAAATAAATGATAAGCACGTGTGATATCATGTACATCCCAAAAATGAACAAACGCATGATGATTTATATGGACGTATGATCCCAAATTGTATTATACTTAAAAACAGTTAAAAACTTTAGCAAAGAAGTCGAATGTAATATATGTACGTAGAACGTCTAATATACGCACAGTGTATACTAGTTCTCCTAATTGCTATCAGCTGAGCGACTCGTCACTGAAGCCTCGTAATCACTTTCTCATCGTGGAAGTGTAATAGTCAGCGCCACAAGACGTCATTGGCAATATAGTATAGTAGTATATATATATATTCATATATTGAAGATAGATTAGGCTGGGGGAACACGAGAGCTCGCCATACTCGCAAAAAAGCGAATTTTTGTAAGAGCTGAGGAAAGAGAGGGGAGAGTGTGCGGTGGCTTTAGTCGAAATTCCATAGGCGGAGACGCCTTATTCCCATCCATCTATCCATCTGTCTACCCCTCTTGAATTTTTTACGAGTTCCCATACCCCTGAACCTTGCTTACTTCCATACTTGCATCACAGCTGATTCCGAGATTTTTGTTTCGAACGACAATGCCTTTAGACAATCTGTACAATGCCATTCGTCTAATACTCTTGAAAAAGTGGACAGATTTATGGATCTCTCATGTGTTTTTTTTTTTTTTTTTTTTTCATTTTTCAGGTACAGGATGATGGTATATGGTTCACGGGAGTCGAAATATTGCTGAAAAGCACTTGGACGGTCCAGTGTGCTTTACTTGTACTGTTTTGTGAGCTCACTCGATCGAGCACTCCGTTAACAAGACCCTGAATGTTCGACATATCCTCAAAATTGTCCACTTCGAATATGGAAATTCATGAGAAATGCTTTCTACAGATATTTGCCAAGACATGATGCATATTATTTTCATCAGCAACATTTCACAGAGGACGAATAATGGCCCATACCTTTTTCCTCTTTTACATTTTGCTTACATTTTTTCTACTATTGAGCTGCAGATTTGACTCTATTAGCTATTATCACACCAGTAGATATGGATTAAATGTAACTGATCAACACTGAAAAGGGTCCTCTAAGCTGATGAACTGTTCGCTCATTATATTGTATTAGTTCCCGAGCACGAAATGTTGTTTTGTTCGTTCCTCAGAGTTCTGATCAACATTTTATTTCCTACCAAGTATATTACCAATACTTCTCAAGAGATCGACAAGAGGCTAATAACGATTATGTTGAACCTTTTCATTCATTTTCTTACATGAATTGCTCATATAGGGCAATAAACATCCACACTTTTTGGAACAGAACAGAATGCTCTAGTATAATATATATTTGTGATGCATGGACTATAATATCACAGCTTAATTGTAACCCCATCCAGGGCACGGACGCGTTTTATTACATTTGAAGTCTTTTAACTTGTATTTGACTCAGTGGTAAGGAATGGAACCCATAGAATTGTGTGTGAAATGCCAAATCACTGTTTTGTGGCTCAACATACACGTTGCTCTTGAAACAATGCTATTCACACTTTTTTCTCGGGTAAGTTTTAAAAACAACCAATTTCTCGTACCAACTTCTTCATAGATGATATTTGATCTAATGATTCGTGTATAGTGATATTGTTACATGCAAGTACAACGTAACATATCACTCCCGACATGAAGTCTATGAGGACAGTAAGCTGAGTTTTCCAGAACCGGAGGGAATTAACAAGGACAGGTTCAACCGTGGCATACAGGTCTCAATTAAACTCCGAGAATCATCTCGTGTTGGTAAGAATTTGACTTATATCAAAAAGTTTGATCCAAAAGACCCAATTTATACTAAAACACACAGCGGAGGAGATTAACATTAGATCATAATAGAGACCGATTTCGAGAGTCATTCACGTCTGTACAATAGATGTACTATACATTGCCACAGCTGTATATCGAAGATCAATATAATGAGAGAACCGTTGGATCATACTTCTAAAAATGTCTTCATTTCTCATTAAAACAAGATGATTCCCAGAGTTTCGTAAAAATACTTGTTCTACAGAATTTGGCATAGTCATTTTGAGAGCCCCCCCTTTCATATCTTGAACATATTGCTTTAGATGTGACATACTATTTTGGGTAGACGTATGAAGTACTATACTCAGGAAGTTGAAGGACAAAATCTCTATCAAAAAGGAACACGGATTTGTCCACTCCGATTGTAAATGGCAGAACTGTGGGAGTTTTCCAAAATCCACACGACACCAAAGAGAGGAATTTATGGAAACTGAAGAAGAAACTGATTTTAATAATGAAAAAGTATTAGGATGAAATTCCATGACCCACCATCATTCCACTGTCTCTGACACTATTTCCAACCCATCTCAACAATTTTTCCAGGGTTTTAGAGAAGGGAATCAGAAAGACTGTTATTATGAATCTTGAATGATTTGGACAAAGATTCTGGGGTAAATTATGGTCTCTGATAAACTATCACGGTTCGATGATGCTTCAGAAAATACCACCAAGGGAAAGGTTTGTGAGGGAAACGTAAACAATTGGCAATCCCGAATGGGAATTCCTGAGAAAACTGTCTCTTGTCACAGTCATGGTCCATATGAACCCGATAAGAACACGTGAGCTGCATTCCAGAGGTTTATACTTTTGGAGGTAGCTCGTTGGGAATTTTATAAAATATCAAAAGAAGTGCAGCCCAGTTTCCTCAAAGTACATGTTCATGCACCCTCGTTAAAAATATACAATAAACCATTTCTTTGCATCGAGTGTTTTCCGCACAGTGTAGAATCAACGAAATTGATCAGGATATATACTTGAGAACTACTTCGATGTGTTCTAAACACATCTTGGCATGCTCCTCGGAATCATGCCTCAGATTCAAATTGATCACAATGTGATCAATTTGAATCTGAGGAAATGTCCGAAATCATAAGATACAAACCATTTCGCACCGTGAATAAGCTGCAATCCAATACGTGGTATGTGTAGTTTGGGTAGTCACATGAGCGAAGCTACTATTTTTGTCTTGAACAGAACAGTGGGGATAGTACACACCCTGATGTCTATGAGGTAACGTGTACAAGTTGTGCAAGCAAATCTTGGAGTAGTGGGGGATCAACGATCAAGTCTCATCGAACCAGAAGAGTGGGGTTTGTCGGGTTCATCAGAGACTTATCGAATGCAAGATATACTTATACAGAAAAGCTAAAACCGGGTTCCCCTTCTCCAAGGCACTTGTATCTCGTCTCATTGAATTTTTTTTTTTCCTCATACCTCATTCCCCTCGTTACGCATCTCTATTCCTTTCTCTATCTGCTCATCTCTCTCTTTAATTCAAATACTTTCTCACACACACTCACACGAATCCACTCACACTCAGAAGTTAGAATTCTATATAGAGCTCGTCATGGCTCAACGCTGCTGTTGGCGCAAAACACGCCTGTTATGCTGCGCAATCCCCGATATGCTGCCGATCCCTAAGCAACCTATACATGTCGAATGTATACTCTTTGCTTACTTGTGTGCGGGTCATATATATATAACAGAATGGATGTGTAAGGCACACAAATGCAATCCCGAATACGAAACACCCTCTCCCTTCTTCCCGCCAGCCAGGGAAGATATAAAATGTCGCGTCTATAACGTGGCCAAGGCTACCGATTGGATGGAGATGTTTGCCAACGATATATATGCGATCTAAAAATGTGTGGGTTCACATGAACGATAGGTTATGTGTGTCAGTGCATGTGTGTTTGGCGATGCGCGCGCGCGAGTATAAAACAAAGTTCATGGCGTAGAGGTGGGGGGCGGAGATTGGACGCTGCCAAGAAACGGGAACTGACGATGCGCGCGCCGAGGACAGATGCACGCCAGGGATGTACTATAACAAAATACACAATGAACTGTGAAGGCTCCATCCGATGACAGCGCGGCCGTCAAGTCACCTGAAGGCACATTCTTCGAAATCACAAATTCCTGCTGTCTAATACCTGATTCCTTCCCTTTTCAGTCGAAACCCCACACATATAAGTCAACCGCATCAATTATATCTTCTTATTTTCGATAGCTACGACCGAAGTTCGCATACAGACTCACAAGGAGGGGGTCAGGCCTTCGGATCACGGATTTGCCTGAAACTTTGGGAATAGTCTTCTTTTGGTACAGAAAGAAGATATCCAAAACCGCGCTTGCCAACGCTCAAGCGTTTCTGAGCTACAGCATACGACCCATGGATTACAATAAATGGTATATATAGATATACTGTAATGCATATGTTTTAGCCTGTTGCTCAAAAACACTTGAGCGTTGGCAAGCGCGGTTTTGGATATCTTCTTTCTGTACGAAAATAAGACTATACCCAAAGTTTCAGGCAAATCCGTGATCCGAAGGCCTGACCCCCTCCTTGTCAATGATCCTTTGAAGATACCGTCAACTGGGGTAACTTTGGAACAGGGGTGTAACTTTGGGACAATCCATGAAAGAGTCATTATCACGCGCGACCAGCAAGGCAGATAATCCTGAGGCTTTGGTACCTGTCCTCCCTACTTGGGGCACCCATGAGCAATGTTTTGCACCGGCGCAAAGTCCTCCATCAGTTGTGAGTTCATTTATAAACAGACTTCTTCATGAGTATGTTTTCAATCCAAAAAACAGTCTCTCGAAAAATGAGTGTGGTACCGACCTTTGCAGGATGACTCCAAGGTAACTGGGCTAGATTTCACTTGTCTGTACAGATGTCTGAACAAATCCATCGTTGCATTGGTGTACTTTTATCCGGTTTCCATTTTGTAGCGGAAAAACTAAAAAGTATGTGTTTTCTTCTGTAAACCGGGGTAACGTTGGGACATGACTTTGAGCGCTCATAACTCTAAGACCAAGAATGTCCGAATATACTTTTATAAGGGTCATTCGAGAACTGGGACTTTGAGCTTTCGATTGATGACCACAGACACAATGCAATTCTGATACGAGTAGTACTAGATATACAGGTTCCAAGAGTTTCAAGGAGAATAATGCGATTTTTGTCCCAAAGTTACCCTGGATGACGATAGCCGTGGAATCCCCTATACGATGTATGCTGTCCCAAAGTTACCCCAAACCGGTTTAACTTTGGGACACGACTTTTAGCGCTCGTATCTCCAACTAGAGATATCCAAATGCACTTTATAAACACCGCAGTTGATAGCTGAAACTGTAAGCTTTTGATTGACTACACATACATAATGCCCCTCTGGGGTAGAAAGTACAAGTTATACGAGTTTGAAGGGGAAAAATGCGATTTTTGTCCCAAAGTTACCCCATTTGACGGTACAAGAATTGAGCCAACGATCATGCATCGACTATTCTCAATTGAAAATGTGAAGCATGTTACATGAACCCAGTGATACTGTTACGAATCTTTGATTAATCGTTTTAATGAGACAATTGTTTCCATTGACTTATGAAAATGATTGATCAAATAGTACAACGAAACTTGACCGACGAAAATCGAATTCAACGTTAATACTCTTCTAATAGATTCAGTGAATCGATGATCTGGCTAAAATTTCTAGCGATTGGAAACAATTTGCAAGGCGAAACCAAAAATAATCTACTTGTGACATTTCGTGCGCTTATCAATACACAGGCAGCCCCCATATTCGCGATCCCTGCAATCGCGAAATTCGATATTTGCGGTTCCCTCGAATGCGGTATTCCTCCGTATTTGAGGACACAATAACATTGGTACGGTAAGGGAACAATAACATTGGTTCCTTACCATAACAAATGTTATTGTTTTTGAAAATTTATTTGCCAGAGGGACACACTACACAATTTGAGATCCCCATTGTATCATCTCTACTGGAATATCTATGGTGCTCAAAGTCGACAGGAAACTGTAAAAAATTTCTGCTTGAATATTCAGGAAAACGTTCTTGAAGCCATTTCCAAGTCGATGCTTGAATTTTTTTCATGTACAAGTTTTTTCTTAAAATTTCAATCAAATGTTCTTGAATATAGTTTCGATGGCATTATTGAATTTTCAAGAAAATATTCTTCAATTTCAAGGCAAATACTCTTGAAATTCGAGAATGTGTTTGAATTCACAAGACTCTCGACAAGACCACTTGGGCATTCAGCTCATCATCTAAGATTGGAATAGGGACTTATCTTTCGAGAGTTTTATTACTACTGAACCAAAGAACTCAATCAAAAAGGGCACCATTCACCAGCGATAGTCTTTATTCTTCTTGTCCAATAAAACTATCACATCATATACCCGGGACATGTCCTGCAGTTCAATAGCGGTGTCAGCTGGCCGCCCTTTTTGTACAAACACTTGAGCACTCAATCACTCAATCCAGATCCTTCAATTGACGACACCAAGTTTCCCAGCAGTCCCCAGTCAATAATAAGACCGTGTATCTGAATACTCTGCGCCTCGTCTGAATCGGGGATCTATTAAAATTTTCCTCGGAAGAAGAATCATAACCTTTTTACTGCACGTGTCTTGCTTGCTGCTTTTGCCCGAAACTACACTCATACAAGAAGGCAAGGAACTAACGAAGCTGAGAATATCTATGGTGCTCAAAGTCGACAGGAACTTGTTAGTGCCTTGAATTACCTTGGAGGTTTCCATTAAGTAAAAAACTTTGTCCTGGAAAGAAACTTATGATGACCTTGGAGGTGTATGTCACAAATCAGTGAATCCCGTTGCAAATGTCGAGACTCCCTTGAGTGGCTCCGTAAGATTCACCAAGCCCACCAAAGATGAAAGTCCGACATTCACTGATAGTAAATCTCGAGGTCCCCACAGATGGACAAGGGAAGAATGTCGCAAGCAACTCATCCACTAGCTATTATCAAGACTCACTGAGATGCATTCATTAATCTCCGAACCAAAGAGAGATAAAATTAATTCGAGAGACAATGACACCACGTCGGCTAATAATTGTTCCAGTAGCAACAGCACTTGATAAATTTTTTCTGCATTTACGCCTGGAAGTAAGCCTCTCATAAACATCTGTGCGAGAATGCTAATAGTTAGAACCGATTTTGGAAAATTCATAGGCTTTTTGAACATTGATGATGACTCCCCTGGTAGAAATTTGGCAAATAAAGTAATAGTCGAGTCTGAAATATAGCTAACATTGGTCTAATTCTTCTGGTCAATATACAAGAATATAATTTTACTATTTTTATTATGATTAAAACTCGTACCGAATGAAACTGACCAAGACTGGTATGTAGAATAAAGATTGTGGAAATCATGTAATCCAAATCGATTCCCGGTGAAAAGTCCGAATTCATTTTTCCGAATGGACAAAATTCCAAGTGACTGAAATTCCGAGGACCATTTTCTCGAACGGACAAATTCCGAAAATCATTTATATCAATTCTCATTTTAAATCGAACCGTAACCGTCAATGAATTAATAGAAGGACTCACAAGGAATACCCACGTGTTGAGCTCTGCAGTGAAACGCCTCACTGGTTCGACCAGTAAGTCGCCGCGTCACTGATGGTTTCCAGTGAAATGTACTGGAAAACCAGTGGATAGAATCAAATGCGCATGCCCGCAGGATTAGGTAGCTCTCGCTGAGCTGCTGTGGCGACCTAGCCTGCACTGAGTCGAGCATTCATTCGTGGTTCTCTCGCTCTTATACTGACCCGTGACCAAATTGTATGAATCAGCCGTCGTCTTCATTACTAACATATGACTCGATATATTTCTGTTCGTTAGTGTTTGATTCAAATCGTCAATTGAAGTTAATTATGATTCTAAATTCGTATTACGCGTCGACTTCTCGCTGAGATAACTATTATTTGCGACAATAGACCGGTCCAAATTCCAGAGACTGAGTGGATCGCGTTGGTATGCACGAGCGTGTCATGGAACAATTTTAATCTCCCGGTAAAAAAGCATCACCTGATCCGATTACCTGATCCGATTACTTGATCCGATCAGGTGCTCGGATCACCCGGATCAAGTGACCCTATGGCACATCGGATCACCTGATCCGAGTTTTCTAGTAGCGACTAAGTAGCGACTAAGTAGCGTTGTTATACGAGCCTGGCACAGTTTCTCTCAACCAAAAATCACAAATGATGATTTCATGGTCTTTTCCTAATTCTCGCGCATGGGTCGACCAAGTTATACTAAAACTTCATCGGACAATTTTTGACGAAGAATCACGTTGGTCATGAGGTTATGTTTGAATTAAACTTTACATCAGTAATTGGTGCACATCAGTAATAGAAAATCGCGCAGTATAAGTGTGCAGTGATAGAATCATAAAAACAGCAATAGGAGCAGAATTACCTCTCAATCAAATGAGAAGTGCTCTCCCGCAGGGTTTCGTATCACTTTCAAATTTTGTACACTTATTAAATAGATCATCATTTTCTAGACATCGCGAGCCGAGATCCGCGCGTTCCGGATTAATCACACTGTGTGCCTTTTGGTCGGCAACCACCGAAAAGCTCGCAGTACTGGGGACACTTACCCTAGGTGATCAATAACACTGAAATTCAAATAAATTAATCACATCGATTATTTCCAAGCTATACCGTGAAATTTCATAAAGTTCGTCAGACAAAGGGACAACCAATGACAACCAAAAGTCAACGATGATACTCACGTACACACGGATATATACACATATAGGGGAGTTCCGCGATACACAGACCTAATACGAAAAAGGGTTGTCTCATATTGGTTTCTTATCTCTTCTATTGGATTTTATGGTACGAAATCTGAATTTATTGCCAACCACGGGACCCAATAAAACTCTTCTAGATATCTGGGACACATTTCAATTTATCCTTTTAAATTATCTACCACAACAAAATTTGGGGCTCTTCTTCAATGGAACTCACCAAACCTTGCGGGTCCTGGATCTTGACGAAATTTTGAGAATCATCTCGTTTAGGTGAGAAATGATAGTACCCAAAAGGGTTTCGTTCAATGGGCCTTCCATCCCCAGATACAGCAATGGAGATTAGCATTGTAAGTATAACTATATGTACAACTTTATAACATGGTCCTATATGGGCAATGTTAATCTCCATAGCTGTTATCTCTGGACAGGAGACCCATTGGACCAACCCTTCGACTTCTCGAATCACATCAGACATACGGCGATGATCAGGTTTGCGGCACCCGAAAGGTATTGAAATCATTCTGATAGAATTGACTTTGAAGTTAAGCGCGATTATAGCGGACAAAAGAATGAAAAATACAAAAAAATATCAATTTCTGAAAAAGTCATTTTCTTATAATTCCGTGAAAATTTGATATTGGATGTGGAATGTTAAGTTTTTTTGGAGAAAAATGGCCCCGAACATTTTTTGTGTCCTTTAAGGCCTGTTTGTGCTTTTTTCGGAAAATTTGTTCTCCAGGCCATTGAAAATCGTCTGTTTTCTGCGCATGCGGAGGAATTTGGATTCCTGAGACCAATTTTTTCAGAAAGCCAAGAAAATCAAATGACTACTTGGCGAAGTCAATTTCATGCATTTGAACTAGAGCTACAACGTTCAGAAGACCACTGGAACTCAAGAGATCGGCCGATATCATAACGAAGGGAGAGATAGCAAAAATCCACGCAGGATGTTGTACGCTTACAATCAATGAAATTGACTTCGCTGAGTAGTGGTTTTGAAGGAAATTCTCTTGGCTTTCCGATCAAATAAGGTTTCAGAGATCCAAATCCCTGCGCATGCGCAGAAAACAGACGATTTCCAATGGTCTGGGAAATAAATTTGCAGAAAATAGCAAAAACAGGCCTTAGTACGCAAGAAAAATGTTCGGCACCATGAAAAACACAACATTTCACATCAAATATCAAATAATTAAAGTCATGATTTTCTCTTTTCGACTAGGAATTACTTATTTTCTGGTTCCAAAACTATCGTCAACAATGAAGAATCAGGAGTCTCCTTATCACAATCATAACATCCCTACTTTCTCTCCAAATGAGGAGAATCTAACATTAACCAAGCACCAATGTTATGCTGTGGTCAGAAAATTCATGAGTTGAGTTGTGACGTGATGAAGATATTCGAGTGCTCAGTCAGATGTGAACACGGACTTTTGAACGCAATAGCTGTCAAAAGTGAAGATTCTGCTCACAACTTTTGAATATCAGTAAATCCAATGTTTATGAAGGATATGAGCAATTATGTCCCTCAAATTATCTTGTGACCAAAGTTAACTTGGAGCGGATCCCACTCTCTTTGAATAATTTCCTCAATACTGCCCTCTCCAAGTATTGATGTCATGTTTGTGACCAGGAAACTGCCAATTCTCTTGTTCTGGAACATTTCTTTAATCATAAGGAATCAGAAGTTTTCTCATCACAATCATGACGTTCCAAGTTCTTTTCTAAGATGTCCAATATTACCCAAGTATTGGTGTTATGATTGTGATGGAAATATTTCTGATTCCTTATATTTGAGGATACATTCTGTAAACGGATAAGAAGCATTTTCTGCTCAAACCTATAGTATTATGACTGGGGTGAGATAGTATGAAGAGATCTCTCAAGTAAATTGAAGCCGCTCCAAGTCAAGTTCATTAAAGAAATGATTTGAGTGAAATTATCGTTCATATCCTGAAATTTGAACACGAGATACTCAAAAGCTGGGTTCAGATGAAAAAGTGGATTCCTACTTTTTGATTGTTATAAGGAAAAAATTAGATCCTCTCCACCCCCATCCCTTCATTCACTTTTTTCAAGAGTATAACTTGGCGAGTATGAGTTTATTCCTCAAAACTTATTGATTATCGAAGGGCCTTCAGATTAAAAATGATAACTCATCCTGATTAGCTGTATTACATGATTCCAGCTCTTGAAATAAATTAAATTCGAGGAAAACTATGTCGAGTATTTTTTCTCCATAACTTTGAGACTTCCCAGTTTTTGTGGAGTATGGAGCATGGTTCAAACTTGTGAAAGGCATGGAATAAATGAGGAACCATGTCGAGTATTTTTGGGATAGCTCACGATCATCAACATCCGAATAGGATGGAGGTAAAATGAGTTTTCTTGACTCCAACCAGATTGTATTCGTTATTCATCTCGGGATATCTGCACGTTCTCTTTTCTCATTGTTCGTCAAATCCATCACTTGAATTCGTAAAGTTGGAGAAATAATACACTGATGGATTCCATTTAAAAACGACACATGCAAAATAGTGATATCTCGGATCGCTTTCACGAGGTTTTGATTGGATTCTGTGGTCCAAATCATCAAATTTTACCACTAGGAGGCCCCAAAAAATTCTGTGGATGCCTGTCGAGCTATTTCCGTTTCGCTTTCTGATCTCACCGGACCATCCAAATCACAATCTTTTTTTACTAAATTAGACATATCTCGAGTTTGGCTCAAGATAATGCTGCGTAGTTTGGACCATTCGAAAGATCTTGGAAGAACTTATCGAAAATGACCTTGAAGATTTTCGTCTAGCTATTTCGGGCTCTGATCAGGCAAAATCCGAAAAATCAGGCTAACCTGATAAATTGCACATTCTTATTGCGATGAAACTAGTCCGAAGTTGTTTTTTTTACTGTTTATGCGTTTTTTGGCCGATTTCCTATGACTTTCCATTCTCCGACCAATCAGAAAATAGAGATTTCTGCGCACGCGCGTGATTTGCCGAATTTCAAAGTAGTTCCAATCGAAAGCTGAGGAAATTTCCTTCAAAATGACTTGGTGCAGAACTCCATTTCATCGACTGGAACTGAAGATACACGATTCTTTAGACATCCAGATTATCAACGCCACTGACAGCATGCATGCAAGAGAAGGTCTCATGGCTCTGGTTCACGATAAATGGATCATCTCGCTCACCATCTTTCTTTTTCAATCAATCTGCCGTAGTTATTCACTGGTAACATGAAACTGACTTCTGGAAGAGGTCATTTTCAAGGAAATTTCCTCAGCTTTCGATTCAAACCACTTTGAAATTCCGCCACCGACGCGCATGCGCAGGAATCTTTGTTTTCTGATTTGTCAGAAAATGAGCAATCAGAAAATTGACCAAAAAAACGCATAGAACAGTAAAAAAACAACTACGGACTAGATTCATCGCAAAGATCGTGCAATTTTGCTCATATTTTTGAAAAGTTTAAAAAAATTGCTTTTTGAGATTATCAAGTTAGCCTGATTTTTCCGGATTTTGCCTGATCAGAGCCTGAAACAGCTAAACGAAAATCTTCTAGGTCATTATCGATAGGTTTTTTCAAAATCTTTCTAATGGTGCAATCTACGCAGCATTATCTTGAGCAAAACCCGAGATATATCCAATTTATAGTAAAAAAAAAAATCATGATTTGGATGCTCCGGTGGAATCAAAAAGCGAAACAGAAATAGCTCCGCTGGCGTCTCCAAAATTGTTTGGGACCTCCTATTGGGTGGAAGTTTCATATTTTGGACCACAGCATCGAATGAAAACCACGAGAAACCAATCCGAGATATGACTATTTTTCATGTGTCGTTTTTGAATGGAATCCATCACACTGCCAAGTCAAAAATCTTACTGATCATCTTTCAAAATTTATATTCCTCTATTAAAATGTAAAGCGAATTACTCTCACATGAAAATTGGGTCGGTTGTTATCATTGAGGACTGTTATGCTATCCTTTTCTATGTAATTATTGCAGTTTATGACAATATAATACGTTGGAGAGCGACGTGTGATTCACTTTACATTTTAATAGAGGAATATAAGTTTTGAAGTATGATCAGCAAGATTTTTGACTCAGTGTATTATTTCTCCAACTTTACGAATTCAAGTTTTGGATTTGACCAACAACGAGAAAAAGGGTCCGTGCAGATATCCCGAGGTGTATTACGAATACAATCTGATTGGGGTCAAAAAAACTCATTTTACTTCCATCCCATTCGGATCTCGATGATCTTGAGCTATCCCAAAAGATACTCGACATGGTTTCTCATTTATTTCATGCCTTTCACGAGTTCAAACCATGCTACAAAAATGGGGAGTCTCAAAGTTATGGAAAAATATACTCGACATACACAGTACCGTGCAAAAATTCCTGAACGGTGGTATGAAATCCTCTCTTGCAAAAACGTCGATTGCTGGAGCCCAGATTAACGTAGAGGAATTTTGAAAAAAGCATCTTAAAGATGAGAAAAAATGCTAACTTCTCATGGTTTTTGATTTTTCTCTTAGCTCTTTTTGGTACCTCAAATAGCTGATGTAATTTCAAGGATTTCGAGAAAGAAACGGTTTTTACTCTATGGGCTGTAATTTGGACGCGGATAAAGATAGAACAAATTTGCAAAAAAACATCTTGAAGAGCGGAAAAAATGCCATTTGCAATGATTTTTCGATTATTTTTTACGTCGTGTGAATAAGAGTGTGAGAGCTTCCAAAGTGTCCGAAACCGTAGTTTTTTGCCATTTTTTGCTGTTTTTACACGTATTTCATTGAAAATCCGAGAATCTGGCTACTTTGAGAGCTCTCACACTCTTATTCACACGACGTAAAAAATAATCGAAAAATCATTGCAAATGGCATTTTTTCCGCTCTTCAAGATGCTTCTTGCGAAATTGTTCTATCCTTATCCGCGTCCAAATTACAGCCCATAGAGTAAAAACGGTTTTTTTCTCGAAATCCTTGAAATTACATCAGCTATTTGGAGTACCAAAAAGGGCTGGAAGAAAAATCAAAAACCACAAAAAGTTAGCATTTTTTCTCATCTTTAAGATGCTTTTTCCAAAATTCCTCTACGTTAATCTGGGCTTGAGCAATCGACGTTTTTGCAAGAGAGGATTTCATACCCCCGTTCAGGAATTTTTGCACGGCACTGCAGTTCCTTGGATTTCATTTCTTTCAAGAGCTGAAACTATGTAATACAGCTAATTGAGATGAGTTGCCATTCTCAATCTGAAGGCCCTTCGATAATCAATAAGTTTTTAGAAACAAATTAATACTTGACAAGTTATACTTTTGAAAGAAGTTAATGAAGTGGTGGGGGATGATATTTAATTAAAACGAATAACCTTCCCGCGGTCGACTGTTCGATCCTATTAAATAGTTTTGCTTTTGGTGTTTAGTGATATATATGATCAATCAATATCTATTCAAAATGAATTTCATTTCATTCTTTCAATGAAATATCTATCCATCTCAGGTAATATCTATCCATTTGGGAATCGCGAACCCTTTGAATAAGTTGCTCATAAAGAAATACATTTCTCAATCTATGAAATGCACTCTGAGATTGAATAAACATTTATTCAATTTGGGAATATGCATCAATTAATTTGAATAAATGATAGGATAGCAGCATTGTGTTAAATATTCATTGAAGTTGAAGAAGTTTTTATCGGAATCGCTCAATTATTTTTTCTCAGTGTAGCAAGCTGTTTCCAGCAGGGTCCCTGTACGATGATGACTTACTAACGCGGAGCTCATCGATCCCGGTTGAATGTATCTCAATTTGACATAGATTCTCGATCACAAGAAAATCTTGAATGAAACGCACATCAGACATTTCTCCATAGAATCCAGATTGATGAAAATCCTGTGCATTGAACCTCAAGCAAATGTTTTCTATGAAGTTTTCGTGCAGTTATTATGTTAGACCATCGCGAGTATAAGGATGATGAGACCCGACAGGGCCATCTTTCAAATAACGAATTAAGAAGGTTTCTCTGGTATATAGAGAATTAACAATTTTCGATGAATTTCAAGTCATGCGGTCATCATGACGATGTGAGTGATATACTCAAATTTCAAGGAAAGGGGTGACCTGTGAGCTGAGATTTCAATTCATAGAAATCGTCAGAATGACACGGTGCCTTATGGGAAGCACGTATACTCTCTTAGCTCACTTCATAATTTTTTTGGTTGACTTAACAGCGAATTTTTGATAAAAATTCAACGCATGACGCATGAAATATGAATGAAACACTGTAAAAAGAAATTTTCAAAGTCAGTAAAAAATCGTACTGAATCACAACAAACCCCCCAACCTTGTCATGTTAATATTCAGACAATGAGACTGATTTTGAGGATTTCTTCTTACAGTGAATATTCAAGAAATCAAAAAGTAGACTTGGTTACTTGTGAGTTTCAAAATATCGAAAAGTTCATGAAAAAAATCTTGTGTCCACTCGAACGTGTTAACAGCAATACAAGGCGAACGTAGAATATAGAGACGGACCGCTAACGGCTCGCGGCCATTGATAGCGCGGAGAATTTCGCATAGAGATCCAGAATTTCGTCTATTGCCGTCTCGGATGCATGGACTATAGCAGAGGACCCTCCTTAGAGTCTCTAATACATCATAATCCACGAATCAACTCCCAATGATAACTCTTGCGGGTCACCAACAATTATTATGAATACAGGTAGTATCAAAATAGTACACTATGCACCGATGCGAGGTTAGGCTGTTTTGGGAAACAGGAATCAATTTTCGCTGAGTGTAACGAGGAGAAAAGATTCCCAATGTCCCAAAACGGCCCAACGAGCGAGGAGCATATACTATATTTTCTAATTCGAGTCGAGGTAAAAATCGCCGTTTAGTCGCACTATGCCGAAAAGTCTATTTTTGAGAGGCCGAAACTGACAAGAGGAGTCTGGAGGGTCCGGGTCTCCGAATCACACCAAATTCTTTCCACAGTCTTGCACTAGAATACGAAAAATCCAGAGTAACTCCGTCAAATAGGCTCCCTGCACAGAACTACAAGCACAAACGTGAGCATTGTCAGTGTGCGTATATGAGTAGTTCCATGGAAACTCTGGAATTGTACGAACCCTAAAAACGCTCGACAAAAAAACCTGAAAGGTCATTTTCGATGTATTTTTTGGTGCTCTTTTTGGCGCAACCGTTAGTATCTCGATCCAGGGCTACCCAAAAAAGTTATTATCATAAAAGACGTCAAAATGTCAGTTATGTGCTCTGTGGTTTTCCATTATTTCGATCTTTGTGAGTGTGAAGCGTCGCGGTGGGGCTGATTTGAGATTCGGGCGGACAGATATATCAAATATAATGCTATCAAGCACCAAATGCCACTGCTATAAGAGCCCAAAGACCCTGGTAGAAATATCAGCGTAGCAGTATTGCCCACCCAGTATTACGGTCGTCGCCTACGACCGTATTACGTCCGGAGACTACGGCGGGATTACGGCCGTAGCCTACTGCGCAGTAGCCTACGCCGGGATTACGGCCGTAGCCTACTGTGGAAATACTGTCCAAATCTCAAATAATCTAGCCGACCTGGAGCTAAAAATGATCCACAACTAATGAATCGAATTGGATACTCTGCTGTTTTGATTGAAAATTAGAAATTTTGGAAAGCCTTCTTAGAGATCTGTACTCGTTTCAATGAAATGTAATCATTTGTGATGACACGATATTCCTTTCTGTAAAAGTGCTTAGTGAAAAAAATCAGCTGGTCGATCTAACAAATTGAGATACGAGAGGCATATTTTTAGATTGTCATGAATCAATCATTCTTTTTCAAACCAAATTTTGTATGTTATTACTTGATGTACTGAGTGATATCAAGTTGTGGAGAGAGGTGTCCATTATGCAAGGCTCCACATTCAGTAACCACTCTATGCCCTCTGGATCTGCATGATGGTCCCAATTCTGGTTTGGCTTACTCTTTGTAGTTTATGTATATTTTCATCATGATGAGTTATTTTTGGTCCTTTGTTACAATAATGAAGCACTGGAACGCTTGGTTCACAAGATGACTTGGAAATTTGTAAGAAATATTCCAATATGCAGTAGAGTCACTGAGAAAGCTAATGTCATCAGTGCGTTGAGCATCACTTTGTTTTTCGACTGAGCCAACTGAGTTCTGTACAAGCCTATCAGCACTCAGTTTCTCTCTCAGTGTTGTTTTGATCAGTTTCAAATTCACTAGATTCATATGTTTTTTGTACCAAATCAAATTTTAATGAATTAGTTCCAAGGGCAGTTCTACTTTGGCGACAGACTTTTGAATATTCCAAGTTATCATCAGCAGCTTCTTGTAATACACCACATAGTTTGAAACCTTGCGTGAGACACCTTTTCCCAATTCACATTTTGATGGATTGGTTTCTAGTGCGAGCCTTTGATTGGAGACATTTGAACATTCATCCAAGCAATCGGCAATAACAACTTCTTCCAAAACACCAATTGTGTTGGAATCTTGTGAGATATCTTCTCGATTCTCAATTGTACAGGTTCCATTACCCCTACGGTTGACTGTAATCTCTAATTAACATTTGTTTATATCACTATTATGCTCACGCTCAGAAACAATGATCTCACCCAATAAGATTTTGGATGTAGATCTCAACAAACTTTTATCTGATGTATGGCATCACACTCAATTTTATTTCCTGTTGATGTTTGCTCTTGAGCTATTTCTTTCAACTATTCACTGCAAGATTCATTTGTAAATTCATCTTTTGAATCAATTGCACCATCACTCAGCACAGAAATTCCATCGATAGACAAGCCCATGGTGGAATTTTCCTCAAGATGCAATTTTTCTCAAAATCACTCATGCATGGTAGTACATTAATCATCAGCAGTGCAATATTAGTTATGCAATAAAATGTGTACAGTTGAAAATGTTGACTAAACTATCAATTCAGCAAACAAGAATAGATATCCTCAGTACAGCAAATGTTGGTGTATTACTGAAAATCAGCTGTGATCAGCTGATCAGGTTAGAGGAGAGGCAGGCAGGCAGGCTGGCAGGCTTTTTTGTGCCTTGTGTATGCGGATAATGGGTATATGGCTATATGCTATATCTATATACTTCGATCGATGAGTTCAAAACGAGATTGAAAAAAAGATGTCCTGCCTCGAAAATGTGAGTTCAAACACCAATGTCCATTGCGTTCTATAATATAAGTGTAGTATTCTATGGCAAGGCCAGAAGTTTAATAATTATTTGATTCTGAAAAATGAATTCGTGGATTTTCACTTATCTAATGCGGCACACTCAATACACATTCCAGATGTTTTCATCGTGAGCACATCCGAAAAGAATGGGAAAATTCATTCGATATATAGGTTAACTGCAAACATTCATAAACACGTGAGACAGTATTTCAGCAGTAGACTACGGCCGTAATTCCGGCCTAGCGTACTGGGCAGTAGGCTACGGCGGGATTACGACCGTAATATGCTCAGTATTACGACCGTAAATCCCATGATTTTTCTACCAGGGGAGTACTTTTTGTGTGTTTGCTGAGCACATACATTTTTTGGCGCAATTTTACTTAAGGTAGCACTAGCGGTACTCGAATTACCTATCAGAAAATTACGAACGTCGGCACAGTGGTACATTAGTGCCTCAAACAGACACAGCTGAAATTTCGGAATTTTTAGGAGCCGCGGAGAAAAGTTCTTGGCAATTTCGTGAAAGCCGATTAACACGGCGTCTTATGGGAAATTATCGATACACTAATTTCTAACTATCAGATTTCCACAGGAAAGAGCACACAAATGTGAGTGTACACAAAAAGTGCATAGAAACAAACAGATCAACGATTAGGAGCCTACAAAGAAAGATCCGAGCCAATACGTCACTACTCTTGACAGTTTCGGGGTTAGGTTGTCGTCTGCTGTGTGTGTTACTATACCTATATATAGGCGGGCGGAATGGAGTCAAGCGAAGATCCAATCCGCGCTTGCACTCATCAGTACCGCTAGTACTACCTTAAAATCCCCCGCCCCCCCCCCCCAGTTTCGCTCGATATAAGAGCATTTCCATGGAACTTTCAACTAATTGACCTTCCAAAATAGAAAAAAAAATTTTTCACCGCACACGTTTGAAATTGGTTTTATGTGATTCTCAGACCTTAAAAACACGTGAAAAAAGTGGTGCCGCTCTCTCCCAAGCCAAGGTATCTGGTTCAGAACGACAAGTACGAAATTTCACTCTTGGAACATTTGTGAATGAACTTCAATCGAATAGATTCGATTCAAAACATTGTCAAGACGATTGATAGGGATTATATTTCGCCTGACTTGACTCTAAGATAAATTTTATCATTGGTTCTCCCGAAATTCGATGTAAATTTCCAGAATCGAGTCACGAGCAATGAGTCTCATTTCAATTTCTAGAGTATACTGTGGTGTTATTTTGTTCATATTTCAGCCGTATACTGTGTAGAAATCAAGAAATTCGCGATACCATCACGTTTAGAGGCTTATGTAGCTCACTATCGGGACTCAAATATTTTCCCAAAGCTTCCCACAGAAATGCCGATCGACAGTTGCAACTCAAAACAGTGCGGTTATATCGTCTTTGAGATGAAGGAAAAAGAGCACAGCATTCCAATCCTGTGCTTTACATCTCCTGAGTATGCCATCAAAAATGACCATTTTCAAAGACAGTGGCGCGTAACTTTATGAGCTTTGAAGCTTTATAAAATTTGTTCGGATCAACGCATTCTCACAAACCAAACGGGATTCGATTTGTCTTCTTTTCAACTTCGAAAACTCATTGCTGAATTCCCCGTTTTGCACAAGGTATTTCATCATTTTCGTAAACAATAGCCTGAGAAAATTTTTCCACAAAACTCGGCGGTTACATCGATATGTTAGAGCTAATATCATAGCCAAATCAGCGCACACCTCTGCATCAAACATTCTCTCAAAATATGAGATTGGTAGATAAATTTATCATTACAGCAAAGTAGTTGAGTCATAGGTATTTCAGTTACAGCCTTTTCAATTTCAAATATCGCGTTGGTTCGTTTGAAAACCACCCAAAAATCGTCTTTTGCGGTCTTCTGATGACAAATCAGGATGCGTTTCAACAAGAAAGAATGTAGGCCATATTGAATGATGCCAAATACTATACAATACCACTCCTGCGCAGTCCCCATAGTTCAGAATACTCCAGGAACATTGCAGTAACACAAAAGTCAAAAGTTCCGTGGAAACCCTCATAAAAGTATTTGCTACATTCCAGGCCTTCCCGTACCAATTTATTCTAAAAAAAAAATCGTCAGGCGCAACTTTTCCATGCCTCATAATTTCGAAATACATTGATTTTCATACTTTGCGGACTCTTTCCCGCGAAGATCTCTGGTGTTGCTAAATTTATTGGTCAGTTCCATGCCCTACTAGTGCGACCCTTAAACGCGAGATTACGGAGGTCCTAGTCAGCTTTTTTCAAAGTATCTGATGGCCAAATGGAAACCCCAAAATCTCAAGACCGTAGCTCAAACCGTTTGGCTGTGAGATCAATTTTAGGGCCAAATGTCAGGTTCCGTGCCCGCTAACACGTTATCCTTGTTATTTTAAGTTTTTTCATTCGTGCGTGAGTTAATTTATGCTTTATATGTTTCAAAAAGTCGGAAAATTCATCTCAAACCCTCGGAAGTGAAATTTGGAGTTGGCACATTTTCGACCCTCGAATATCAAAGTTTCCACGGAATTACTCTTATATGAGTCATTTCGGAGCATTTCGGCCAGATCCGTCACCAGGGGGGGCTGGAAAAAATCTCAAAATTTTTTTCTTCTATTAGTACTATGTTTGAATGATACAAAAATTTTTTTTCAGATTTTTTTAACCCCCCCCCCCCCCCAATGGGTCCTAGGGCCCATAAAAGGTCTATTTTAGGCCCCTTTCAGCCTATTCTCAGGAAATCATAGCTCCGACTAGATTCAATCTCTTTGCACGTACTTGGGTGCATTTTTTCGTGAGGACTAATTTTTTTGAGAAAAAAATTGTCCACTACCGATTATTCTCGAGGCGGGTGCTGACTCGAGCGCCAATTCATTTATGTAAATAGTAACGGGTGGCCGAAAATTGAACTAAAGACGATGCTAATCATATATCGTGAAATGTCGATATAGGTATACTTTGACAAGAATGAGTCATGGCATTGTCTTTAGTTGAACAGAAAATCCGCTAGGTGCGGGGCTGTCGTCGCCCACCTCGAATTGAGTCTAGCGATTTGTAGGAGCTATCTGCTGTGAGCACACTGTGAAAAATTTTTTCATTACTCTAACCTAAAAATGCCGCGTTTAAATAGGATTTTAGGGTTCTCGTAATGAAAAAATATATCCGCACTTCGCTTGCAAGCCCATTTTGGGCACTGGAGGACATGTCTGTCTCGCTTCGCTCGACAGACAAACTGTCCTAGTGCCCAAAATGGGCTACCGCGCTCAGTACGGAAATATACTATTCCGAAAAACTTCAACCAACTGGTGAAAGTTTTCATTCAACCGCTGGTTGAACGCAAAATTCAACCAATGTGGATTATCACAATATGTCCGTGAGCTTCCTGTATATCAGGTTGCCTACGTACGTGTGGGGGGTAGAATATGATGGGTGGTCCTATGGGTGGATAATGATAGATGGGGGAGTAGGGTGGACTGATGGATGATGGATCGATGGATGGATGATAGATGGGGTCGATGAATGGATCGAAGGATGGATGGTGGGTGAGTGGATGGATGGAATGATGGATGACGTGTGAATGGATGGATGAATGGGTGATGGGTCCATCCATCCATCCATCATCCACCCGTCCATCATGCATCTATCATCCATCCAATTACCCATCCACCCTTCATCCCTCTTCTCCACTCATCCAATCATCACCTATCCATCCATCCATCCATCCATCCATCCATCCATCCATTCATCCATCACGGGATATAATTGCTTGGATGAAAATTCAACCAGTTTGGTTGAATACTCAACCAATTTTTTACAGTGCAGATTTTAGTGATTTTTGGGTCTTCATCCACGTGATCTAGCTCCTACTATGTAGACATATGATGATTGACTTTTACCAAGAGTCATTTTAAAGGTCTTGGAAAAACCTACAATTCAACTACCGGTAAAAGTCGATTATCGTTCTCCGCGTTCCTGCCCACAAACGAGACGAGTGGCTACAATAGGAATACAAATATGTTTTTCCGACTCAGAATGACCATCTAAACACGAATCCGGGGTTCTCCTTGTGTGTGGCATTATCGTTGTGGATTACAGCTCTCTAATTGATCAGTACCTCTGTTCATTTTTCGGTATGAATCACAGCCCCCCCCCCTCCTTGTGGCAACCCTGGAAAGAGTCAGATTCACTCTTTTGGAGTGAAAATCCCACTCTCCCAGAATTGCGACAATCATAGGGGGGGGAGGTTATTCCGGATTTGTATTTGTGTACGCTCTCACTGACAAGGAGGGTGCCAGGCCTTCGGATCACCAATCCTCCTGGAACTCTAGGATATGTTTTGTTATACCAAAACATGTAACAAACCACTCTTATAACTTGCCAACGCTCCCTAGAATCATCCTGAGTACCAGGGTCAATATCCCAGCAAATAGGCCTTTTCCAGGTGGATTGATGCATCCATAACTCTCCATAAGCTGGGTATTCTACGGCGTGGGACTTTCCTTCAGACTAATAAGAATAGTTACGTGAAATAGAGACTGAAAAGAACGAATTCCAGCTATATAAGACTGGTATAGCTCATCTCAAGCATGGATGAGGGAAGTTGAGGCTCAAAAAACTGTCAAAATTGAGTTTTTCATCGACGAGATGATGAGTCTGAGAGAATATAAGACTTTTCAATAAACATACATTAATGGATATGATTTACTCACATTCAGAGGCCATCACTCTCCCAATAATGTTGTCACATTGCACCTGCACTGTGTAAACTGCCAAGGCCAGCCAAGGAGAGTCACAACCAATAGCAGATCCTGCGACTGACCTGTAAAAATTTGACAACAAAGTATCGTGCTCAACTCACACTCTGACTCTGCATATTTTACACTGATTTTACATGTTTCTATCCACAAGTTGATTGAAAAAATTCAATCTGAACTAATCTGAAATAGCTCTGTTGACACAAAGTTAACCTGATTTTGACCACGTTTAGAACAGCGTTGGCGCATCACATGCAATTTACAATTGTAAAATCCTCTAAGCGGCAATGTTCAGACCAATTTTCCCATGTTAAGAATGTACCCTGAACACAGTCATCTAGTGAACTACGCCAACGCTGGTTTAGAACAACATCACAAGCAAATTCTACAACACCTAAAAGTAAGTACTCATCTGAAAACCCCAAACTGCAATCAGCCACGGATTTTCAAGATGCTTAATTGTCGACGATGGATGGTAAATTGTGAATTTCTCTCAAGCAGACTAATGAATATCAGGCCAGGTGATGGTCTGCGAGAAACTGTTGCACCGGCAGAGTTTGCCATGCTATAAAGGAGCAGACGACAAAAGTCATACAAGTCAAAGTGTCGTATTTTTCACTCCTTGTTTAGCTTCAGAGAAACTCGCACGTGATTACTTTTCCATCGCTAAAAACGTCGAAAAGCATCTTGAAAATCCGTGACAGATAGCCTACGGTTTGGAATTCTCAGATAAGTATTCCTTTTGAGGCGCTGGATAAGATTTGCTTGTGACATTGTTCCAAACGTGGTCAGAATCAGGTTAACTTTATGTCAACAGAGCTATTTCAGATCAGTTCAGATTGAATTTTTTCAATCAACTTGTGGATAGAAACATGTAAAATCAGTGTAGAATATGCAGAGTCAGAGTGTGAGTTGAGCACGATACTTTGTTGTCAAATTTTTACAGGTCAGTCGCAGGACCTGCTATGTCGGTTGTGACTCTCCTTGGCTGGCCTTGGCAGTTTACACAGTGCAGGTGCAATTTGACAACATTAATTGGGAAAGTGATGGTCTCTGAATGTGAGTAAATCATATTCATTAATGTATGTTTATTGAAAAGTCTTATATTCTCTCAGACTCATCATTCCGTCGATGAAAAACTCAATTTTGCCAGTTTTTTGAGCCTCAACTTCCCTCATCCATGCTTGAGATGAGCTATACCAGTCTTATATAGCTGGAATTTGTTCTTTTCAGTCTCCATTTCACGTAACTATTCTTATTAGTCTGAAGGAAAGTCCCACGCCGTAGAATACCCAGCTTATGGAGAGTTATGGATGCATCAATCCACCTGGAAAAGGCCTATTTGCTGGGATATTGACCCTGGTACTCAGGATGATTCTAGGGAGCGTTGGCAAGTTATAAGAGTGGTTTGTTACATGTTTTGGTATAACAAAACATATCCTAGAGTTCCAGGAGGATTGGTGATCCGAAGGCCTGGCACCCTCCTTGTGAGTGGTGTCATTCGTCATTCTTGCTCTGCTCGAGACGAAATTAACATCTGAAAAAAATACATCTATAATGCATGTGCCACCTCAGTCTATACCATCAATAGGCCTACCGAAACAGTTATATATTACTCCCGATGCGAGGCTAGGCTGTTTTGGGGCACGGGGAGGGTTTTTCCCCGAGTGCAACGAGGGAAAATATTCCCCGTGCCTTAAAACAGCCTGCCGAGCGAGGGAAGTATGCTATTTTTTCGCATTAGGTCGAATAAACGCCAATTTTATGTTCGCAGCCGGGAGTAAAAGTGGCGCTTTAGTCGCCCAATGCTAAAAAAGCTATCCTATATTAGAGATCGAGACTATTTGCACTTCATGGTTGAATGTATCATCTGATGAAGAGTTTCGTGCATGCACGGATTTAAAGGCATGCGGTAGCTCAGGAAGCTGAATTTTGTTCACACTTCACTCAAAATTCTTTTCCGATTTCGAGTCAATGACGAGTTATGTCGCACACTTGTTATCATCTGACTTGATGATGCGTCTTTTCGTCACTCACAAGAAAAGCATATCAGGTCTGCGGAACACGGATCTTGATGAAACTCTGGGAAACACCTTGTTTTGGTTAAAAATGAAAGTATCTCCAAGGATTAAGTCCAATGGGCCTCTTATCCCGAGATATACCCTGGTAGAAATTCATCCTAATGTAACACATTATTAGCCATTAAATGGCCATTTTCAGCCAAAATTGGCCAAAGATAGCCATTTTATGTCTATTAATGTGTTACATCGAAGTAAACTTCTACCAGGGTAGCTATGGAGGTTAGCATTGTTAGTATATTGTCCAACTGGGTAATTTTGGTACGATTTGGTACTTTTTATTTTGTTTGGCTCCGCATTTCAACATACATTGACAAACCCCGTCACCTTGATCAGTGTTCAATCGGAAGCGTACAGTCTCAACTTCCGATTGACGGGCTGCAGAATGAAATTTTGATATCTCAATCTCTCGCCAGAGCTGTGAGCAGTTTTGTAAGTGTACCAAAGTAAGATCCCGATGGGGCAACTTTGTTACACTTACAAATTATTCCAATTTCACCCACTGTCGCATGGGAGTGAATCAATTTCAATCACGTTCAGAAGTCTTGTTCAATGCTGTTTGAACCATTTTGACATCTAATAGACTATCACTCGACTCAAGATGGGTTGAAGAGAAGCTATCATACAGAGGTGTACTGATGTTACCCACCTAATAGGATGGGGTAACTTAACACTTTTTTCACCGTTCTTTGCTTGTTTTTGATTCATAATGTCGATACCCCAATGCAGCAGTGGTTTCTTCAAAAAGGTGATATATGTGGTCGAAATGTAGCATTATTTACCCGCAGTTCGTTCCAGAACACTTTTTGCCAGGTAAACTAACTGGACCACTCGCGTACCGCTGCTAAATCAGCCTTTTTGGAAAAAGCTTCAATAAACGAGTACAATCGTTCACGCGGGATCTATACGGTGGATCTACACATTGTTTATGCATGTGCCAAGAGGGGAGGATAGGTTTCACAGCGATATAATCATTTACAATACCGAACGCGGCTTTGAAACTCATTTTTCAGGGGTGTACCAAAGTTGCGTCCACTGTATAAAAGTTGCCTAATTTGACGGTATCTATAACATGGGCCTCTATGGAAAATTTTAATCTCCATGGCCGAATCTTGGGATATGAGGCCCATTGGAGTTAACCGTTGCAAATACCTTTATTTTCCACCAAAACAAGATGATTCCCAGAGTTTCATCACGATCCGTGTTCCGCAGACCTGATGCTCTCCTCGTCAGCCCAGATCGCGAAAGAATCGGAGAAAAGTGCGAATTACTAAGAGTGCTCAGCTTATTTTCTGCAAACTCTTATTGTCATTTGGGCTAATCAGCGACTGATCGAGTTTAAGTTAGACAATAACAATGACTCGACAATCATTCTTAAACTTTGAATCATCAAAATTTCACCGTAAAGGTGTTAATGGAACTCTACGACCACGTTGCACGGCTACCGCATGCTCGACCGCATCAGAGTCATGGAGAATCTAAATCAGACACTCTGCCGATAAAGTTACCAAAGTGATCTAACATATTCCCACGCGACCGCTTGGTCGGCGAATCGCCGATTAAGCCTATTCTTATCGACGCCTCGATCAACGACGCCGAAGCACGAGCAGCATAATATGCTTCGGTTGGATATTGTCGGCCGCGCCGTGAGCAGAGCTCCGCCTGGCAACAGAGCGCCCGATCTCCGATTCATTCTTCAACAGCAGCTTAGAAAACCAGCACGCAGTCGATACGAGCAGCTTCAGCGAATTCATGGCTGAAAGTCGCTTCGTTGTTGCTATATAGTTTCGTGGCCTACGTCGTTCGTTTATACCGAGAAGCGTTGCCGTGTTAACGTACGTGCCCCACCAAGCATACGGCCCTGAACACCGGGATCCGTGGAGTGGTGGTGGAGACGCCGAGTGGACCGCGGGCGCATGCGCAGAACAAAGAAGAGTCCGTGACTCCGCCCAAACGGCCTGCCTCCGCGGTCACGCGCTATTCGTCGTCGGGTCGCTCCAATCGGCTCCGCACCAATCGCGTAGCTCCGCACAGCCCCACTGCGCGATCCGGACTTTTGCAACAGTGGGCTGGACCTCGGACGCGCAGACGTGGTTCTCCTGGTTGACCATGTAGTGGGAGGTAGAGCGACTCAAACAGCTCGGCAAAGCGGGATCTGGTGCAGTAGTTGCCCGCACGCAAGCTGTAAGAGCTGTCGAATTCGGCCTGTGAGCCCTAGGGAACGCGTAGAGTGAGAAAGGGAGAGGGAGCAAGACGGAGGAACCGATTGCTCCTCGGAGCCGCTTCAAAAAGTCTTTGACGCCGGGTCTTGGGGACTCCGAGTGTTGAGTGCAAACCGGTGTCGTCTGCTCCGACTACTGTGAGTGGAAGTCGAGACTTCAATACTGTGTGTGGGTGAAAGTGTATGTGAGTGTCGGCCTGCAGACCGCCTCGTTGTGTGCGAGTGCTATTTCGCCATCAGACACGGGAACAACTGATGCAGCTGAGGTGCAACTGCGCAAGCGCTCATTATGAATACATGCATCGGATAGTACCGGAGCACACGGTGAGATACTTCCTTCCACTAATCTTTGACTCTTTTTCTTCATCCATACGATGAGTTGAGTGCCCACAAAACATTGAATTTGCTCCGAGACGACTGCTTCAAGTAAGCGTGTATTTGTAAACTGATGAACGCCAGTTGAGCCTCTCAGGCTCCGATTTCACTTACCATCCGGCCACGCTATCGCCCCGCGGCTCCGACTACAGGGTCACATTTCGTTATCGCTCGGCACCGTCTCACTATTCTGATGTTTCTCTTTCCTGGCCCCTATCCTTATTTTTATCGCTTCACAGAATATAATGGCCACATTCATTAATAGAGGTTAGGCTGGGATCCCTGCAAGCAAATCAAACTCCTTCGTTCCATCACCAGTCCGAGTATTAGGAGAAAGCATCAAACGTCCTCATTCTTCCTGTCGAGCGCAAGTTTTCTGTGTTGAAGAGGCACCTCGTTCCGTGATCAAAGCCTCGAAAGCAGCGCGCTGGCTAGTAGCAAGCATATATACAGCTCAAAACCAGCTTAAAGCCGAACTACTCAAATAAGCCGCCGCAGTCGGAGCCATAGATATATAGGTATATACAGTGTATGTGAATCGGAGCAGAGCGCGTGAGTGCGATAGAGATGGCCGAAAGAGAAAGATGGATCTAGTAGGGCGTGTGCGTGCGGCGGCAGGGAATATAATGGTGTGCGTGAAACGCGATGGCGAAAGGGGCAGTATTTAGGTATATACCGCGTGTGTGCTCAGCCCCTCTGCCTGCGTCATTATTATTATTATGCGGATGGGATGATTGCGAGGCTAGCTGTGCGCGCGCGCGCGCGCTCCTATATATACTTATACGACCAAATGCTGGCGGCGGCGGCGGGAGTCTCACAAATGGCGAGATACAAGAACCCATGTTGTTGGCACGCCAGAAAGAGAGAGAGAAGTATGCGTGCTCCATCTCTGTTTTCTGTTATATGGCCTACCCGCCCCTCTCTTATTTTTCATTCGTCTCCGGTGATGCCGGCTTCATTCTTTAGCTGGTCCCCTCTGCTTTATACGAGGCTTTATATACATGTATATATGCGGCTTTCCGTCCCCCTGTTCAACCGTATTCTCCCTGCGTGCCGCCTTTATCCCCTTTTTTTACCCACGGAAAGAGCGAGACTGTGTATAATACTTGTATAAGCAAAGCCGGCTGCGTGTGTGCGTGAGTGGGAGAGAGATAAAAAAAAAAGATCGTCCATCTTTCGAGCCTTCTCCCATCCTGCCCGCCTCTTTTGCTTTCTCATCTCGTGCCCCATGCTCTTTATGTTGCTGTTTCTATATCTATCTCTCTTGCTCTCCCTTCTCTGACACTCAACACATCTGTGCACTTCGCGTACCCTGTTAATCTTCTTTCTCTTTCCCCACAAAGTTTGCCTGATGTAACGTCTATCCTCACACGACCTCGCTCAACTTAGATTTTCAAAAACTTTATTCGTACCAGATGTATGCATGTTTTATGTTCCATTTTCAACCGTACAAGACATTCGAAATGCAAGATGTAAATGGAAGATGTAAATACTCCTTATGAGTGAAAGCTATAAAACCCAAGCTAAATGCTATAAAAACATCCAAGTAATACGTGGTATTTCCATTTAGTGACTTTTCAAGTGCATTTTTAAAAAATCAAGGGGACGACTCACTGTGGGAAGCTAGAAGCTAGTAATCATACATCCTAAGAATTTTTTCGTAACTATGACATATATCCAACAGCCTATCCAGAAATTTGATTCACGAATAAGTACTCCAAGTCTTCTCTGACAAATTTCATGTTGAAACTATAAAACTTTCGCATAATGGGACATTTATTACTATGTTGTACATCTGCCATGTACCCAAATATTCGAAAGATGAACTGATTAGTTCCATAGTGGACTAATAAGAAAAGGTTTTTGGGCGCAATGGGTAAACTTGAAGAATCTTCCTGTTTTGGTGGAAAATGAACGTATCTCAAGAGGTTTCATCCGATGGGTCGTATCCCGAGATACAATTGAGCAGATTAGCGTGTTCAACGTAGACCCATGTTCTTACTGTAACTCGCGACCGGGTACCCGTTGGATTAAATCCCGCGTGTACCTTAATTTCTCACCAAAACAGGAAGATTTACAATTTTGACCAAGATCTGTTTCCCGCAAGGTTGGGCCTCTCCTTGTTGGTCCATCGGAGACTTTCATCTCCATCTTTCGAAATATGCCCCATGAAGTTGTTAAAATCATTTCGCCACATGAAAAATATGAAAAAAATGTCGAGAAAAATTTTGTCAAGACGTTGCATGTGTAGTAGGAATGTGTAGGTCAAAGTTTGACGGCAGGGAAAACTCATTTTCAAAAGTGGACTTCTATCCTGCTATATGTAATTGCACGTTTGTAAAAATGTGCAAATAAAACCTCACTCAGAAATATGTCCATCAGGAAAAATGCATTCAACAGTGAAAGCGGAATATCGAGATATGAACATCAGAAATCATAAATTATCGCCATCTATAATGGAAAGTTGATTAGAACACCAAAAAGGTAAACTTTGACGATTGCGTGGTTAAATATTTGCGAGAATATTTGACAAGTATCATACTTTATGAACGTTTGTGGCTTCAAACATACCCAGTATGAGACACACAGTGCATGATATTTCCATTATCCACCCAGATGGCTATAAGTATGTATATGTATTCATGTCTATATCTGTGAATGTGCATATGTATCAAAAGGGAAAAGTGCCCACTAAACCTTTCCGTGTGCATTTTTGGGCTAGCATCTCATCTGACAAATCAGGTATCTTCGAACGCGTTGAGATCGTTCATTGAAGGTTCATTTGAAAACTTACAATCAGACAACCAGGGTGATCCAATTCCAATAATTATCATCTTATTCCGATGATTGTGGGCTATGTCTATGAACGATGTTCAAATGATTTCCCAGGTTTCGATGATTCTCTGACTATATGTATACCAAAGAATGTTGATCTCAATATTGTCATAGGAATTCATGAACAGGTCTTAGGAAATTACGGAAAGGTTAGAGGAAATCATATTGAGCTATAATATTCCCCATGATTTCAGTGTCTGCGACGAGGTCTGCGAGAATCGAACTATGAAGAGTTTAACCTAATACTGACAAAGAGTTGGCAGTTGAGGGATCAGTGCAATTTCTTTAGGATTGAAAAAGCATATGATTATAGTTCTTAGAATGACAATGGAAAGACGTGGCAAGATGAGCGGAATGATGGATGTTGATGTGAAGCTAAGGTTGGATTACATTTCTTGACTCATGTTTCGACTGATCACACATGTTGCAAGACTGAATGTTACAAAACACGATCTTCGTCGTTAACTTTGGGAATGCAAAAATAGTTTTGGTTTGATCCTGATATATAACCAGTGCATCCCTCATATTATACAGTAAGTTCGAAACAGTGCTGCGTGAACGACGCTCATGGGATACATCTCGGAAATGTATAATACTGTTTCATCTCATTCAAAATGAAGAACTCTGGTGAAACTCTTAGTAGACAATTAAATAGTGCTCCTGGTACATTGAACAATACACAATGATATCGATCGTGTAGATGATGTTTGTGTCGACAAAGTACTCTCGATGTACATTGTATCATCTGCCCCCAAATCTGACAAAGCTGTTTCGTGGCTGGACTGCTACTTGAAATCCTGAGGCTGTCGGTCCATGGAAAGGCAGCCTGAGATGTTGAGGATGAAATTACCATTATCAAGGCACCAAATCCGATCTGATTTGGATTGAAACAACAGCCCAAAGACAAAAAACTTTCCCAGATTCGGGCAGATTGTAAAATTTGCCAATGGAGGTTATCTGGATCGAAAAAAGTGTGTGGATGTCTTTTAACACGTCAGTCTTGAAGTTGGCAATCATGTTGGATGGTCACTCACAATTACTGTTCAATATTTTGAATAAATGTTCATATATACATTCGATTCATGCATGAATGAATATACTATGATAGTTATGAATTTTTTGCGAGGGAACAATCGAGTCATAGCAAACATATGCCAAGGAGGCGAGTGCACTCAACATGCACAATAAACAATGAGCTATAAAATATGTCCCAACAAATACGAAAAGTATTTTCGTCAGGATCGAGTAGAGTATACTGACCGTATTGGATTTTCAATAATTGTATTCTATCGTTACATACACACGTAAACTCTTGCCTAAACTCGATTTTTTTACACAATCCATATGGATTGTGTAAAAAAAACCATATGGTTTCATGAATATGCAGAATAAGCATGAGGTTGATATGTCAACAACAAGATTCTTCTGATATGGCCAACACAATTATTTGTTAATTGACCCGTGACCGCGGTTTGCCACGCATATCACAAAGTATATATATCATGAAACTGAACTAAGTCTTGGATGTGTAACATGAAACTGTTCCTTGAGCAAAATACATCAATTAAAGATCTCTCTATGCAGTTGCTCGCGGTCTACGCTCATGCGTGATACAGATCATTCACCATGAATTTTCACAGTAACAAATCTCAAGTATTGAGACACACTGGTCAGATATAGTGAGAGTTTTGAAAGCAAAATTTCCATGAGCTAGAAAGCTCTCCATGAAAATCACATAATAAGATACAACCGCATCTCACGAAGGAATGCAAAAAATCAATTTACAGCACTCTAATAGCCTAAAAAATCGCAACTTTGAAAATGATTATCGTATGAGACTCATAGAGATTATATCTCTATGATGAGACTGCGTGCAGATGGGGAGTTTTGTTACGAAGGACTTATAGCACTCGCACAGTCCTCGTACAAAACTACCCGTCTACGCACAGTGTCATAATATCGAGATAATATACTATTTTCATGAGGCGTCTTCGAGAAAAATGGGGGAGATGGATATGAAAATCCAATTAATATATCCCATTATCGCGAATAAGAAGTGCTGAGATGTGAATGTATTCTAGCAGCTCCATATCTGAAATTCTTGGCAAACAAGAAAGAGACACCAATCAACAAGCCCACATCATGAAAGCAAATTAAAGTTCATCTATACTGATCAAAAATTTTACTGCTCTGAAAGCCATGATTCCTAGCTTGTCATGGTCCAAGTTTATAATTCAGCGAATCCTGCTAAACGTAACCATGTACCGACTCTGATGATACTTGCATTTCTCACTCATATATCAATACCAGCTTTCCCTGGCTTATGAAAAAGCAGTCTCCCGTCATCAAACGAAGATGTGCAATTCTCTTACAAGGGGAATCCGGCGGGTTCAGGTCGCCAAATGTCACCAAACTTTTTTCACAGTCTCGTACCACCTAGAATATGAAGAATCTAGCGTAACTCCGTCAAATGGGCCTCTTGTTCAAAGGTACAGCCTATGACATTACCATTGCCCATATAGGCCCATGTTAAAAGTGATATATATATATATATACTGACAATGATAACATTTTTACTTGTAGCTCTGAACAGGGAGCTCATTTGACGGAGTTGCTCTGGATTCTTCATATTCTAAGTGGATACAAGACAGTAAGAAAAGTTTGGTGAGATTTGGTGGCCCGGACCTTCCGGACTCCCCTTGTTAGTAAAAGTTTAAGTAGAACATAAATTGGGCGATGAATTAGCTGTTGAAGGATCGAACAATCTCTGGTCTTTCAAATTGAGATAGCGAGTTCTAACGTGAATCAATCGGTTGTGGAGAGAGATCAAATTTTATGTGAGATTGCCTATCAGCAAGGGCCATAATGTTGAGCACATTGGGCCATGGAGAGGGTTCGGAAGAGCCGTCGCATAGGTGAGACTGCGACGTTGTATTCGAATTTGGCCATTTTTTGAAAGGCTATTAATTAGATTCTCGTCACTTTGCCATCCATCTCTTCTCTCTTTCTGAGCTGGCTCCTATCAAGCCTATCTATCTCTTTGAAAATTGTGATGGTTTTCTCGTTTCATTTTTTCTTGCCTAGCGTCACCCATACCGACATACATCGTCTATATATACATCAAACGTGATGGGCAATACATCCAAACAGGCTCACGGACGAGCCCTCCTCGTCCTCATCCGCGATTCCTTTGAACTGCGGCGGCAGCGTGCGCGCGCGGGGTCCCTGCAAATGTGTGTATGTATATATAATATACACACATACACACGAGGTCATAGGCATGCATCAGCTGATGTGATGCAGACTATATACTACAACGACGACGACGACGACACCAGACGATATGGAGAGGAAGCCTATATATACGGCCTCGGGGGACTCCCCCGCTGTGCGAGGATGAGCGTCCGCACACTATGGCACACTACATCAGAGCTCCGGAGCTCGTTTTCTGCTCCGTCCCACGAGGGTTTCTTCTCCATGCAGCCTTCATTTCACGAATATACACACGAGGCGCTGCTGCTTTGTCGCTTCTACGCTCTCTGCCGACACTCAGCTTCACTTCTCCCGGCAGGCATCAGCAAAAGCCGCCCCCCGCCCCTGAGATGGAACCCTGTTCACCCATCGGAGAGAATCGGATACCTTCGCAAGCCTGTGTATAGAGTATATGCGAGGGAGAGCCGCAGGCTTACGGCACTAATTATGGTGGCTGTTGTGTGCTGCGAGCCGGCATTTGCTAGGGGACGACATTTTGTTTTGTCAAGCTCTTTCAAGATGGATGGCGCGTCCGATACGATCCGCCTTGCTTGGACCCCATATACATATACATATAGCCTATGTTTCTTTTTTTCCCCCTCGTCTGTCACGCTCCCTCTCCCTTCGGATGCTGATCCGATATGTTGCCTGTGTTAGCCTGATGGGTCGTCGATCCTATATAATACTATACATATACGTAAAGAGACTTTCACGTGACACGCGTCCTTTGAAGGGGACAACGGATCGTTTGCCGAAGGCGCACCAAGGCGCACTGCTCCGATCAGCGATCCGCCACATCAGTCCGCCAGCCACACGGACTCGCCCCCCCCCCCGGCTATCATAAGCTGGATGCACTCGGGGCCTGATGATCAGATGTAGCCCGAGCCACCTCTCTCTTTTGCTCCCATTTCCATTACTCTCCCCCCTCTCGCTCTCACTTTTTTATCTCGTCCAGATTTTGCATCTTTGACCCTGGTAGGGCCCTGTTCGCGGTCCTGATATTACTTTTTTACACTGCACACATCTAGCCTGCCGGAGTATACCGATATACATGATAGCTGCGCTCGCAATCATTATCTTCCAACAGCTCTTCCACTAGCTTGAGCGGGACCAAACCACCACAAACTACTGCCTCTTCTTCTTCTATTCCGCTATAATATACCTGAGCGTTGCCTGCTTTTATACCTGACTCAACTTCTCCACCTTCTCGCACGTGAAGAATTTCGCTCGGCTTAGTTCTTTGAGCCACTCTCGGAATTTTGACTTGCAAACAGTCACGAGACCGGATAGCTTAGAACAGCTGATTTCATCTCACCGGATGATGATGTATTTATAAATTGTAGTAGAATTCACTAATATTACCTCACACTGCAAACATGCCAAAAGAGTTCGAATGAAATGGAAATACCCTAATTGATTTGAGCAAGAGAAAAGTGATCAGAATAAAATGTAAAGATGTCATCAACCGTATATGTGAAATCCGAAATAACCTGAACTCATTTGATATACAGTGTACCTCATCCGCGTACGTTCGGGATGAGTACCGCGTTTAACGAAGCCGTGGATAATAATACCTTGGTATAATGGAAATTGGGGAGCTACATTTGACTGCCTGCTCAAATCTTCAGAAAAATTGCAATCCATGCATGGTTTTGATTTATTAAAGACTACTAATACAAATTGACTTTGATAGAAATCACGAACAAAGGATAAAAATGGCGAAATATTGAGAATGTTATAAAGGAAGTCAATTTTATGGAAGACGAATTTCGAATTAGATTTCACAGTTTTAATGCGAGGGGACTGATTGAAACCGTACAAGTAACACTACCGGATAACAAAATCCGCGGATAAAAAGGTACTCCTGTGTCACCAATCTATACAAAGAACACCTGCCATTTCCTGGCGTAAAAATAAACTCGATATGATTGTGACCAATATCATTGGGAAGTGACAACCATGTTAAATTCTGGGGGCATGCAATGGTTCACGACTCGCCGCAGACAGCGCTGTCAGTAAGGGTGATGACAGATAAAGCGCTACGCCAAAATTGTCAGGAAAATTCCCAGCACGTGACGCTATTACATGCCAATTGGATAAAATCATGATACGATGAAGCTAAAATTAGCTAATAGTGATGTGAATTAACCCTTGAACAAGTAAACGGCTATTCTCCAACATTACAATCAAGATAGCCCGGGAAGAGGTAAGCTCGGGATGCAGTTTTTTGTGCTATAAGGGCTTTTATGCGTCCACGGCGAAAATGGTAGAAAATTTATTGAATGTATCATTATTCCACCGTTTTTAGACGCAAGGAGGCTCTCACCTATAGCCTCACCTACAGAGAAACCTGTTTCCCGGCTCACATCCTCCCGGGCTATCTTGATAGTCATTTCTCTGACCCTGCTTCGCCCCGTTGTGTCCGCGAAAGTCATAATCACTTCTAGAAGCCATTTCTAATAATTGGACCTCTTTGGAGAAGAATGGTATTAGTTGAATCTAAAATGCGTTCAATGTCGAGTACGAGTTTTTAGAACAATGGCAACAGATGTAAACGGACTCCAAGCCATGTCAGTTACCTGGTAGAAATGTGACCAATTTTTTTGGCCACCCATGCAATATATAGATATAGTGACAATGCAATTAGGTTAGACTTGGCCTGTTTTTGGCTAAAAATGCTCACAATTTCTACCAGGGTTTTTATCCTGAAAATCTCTATACATAGGGATCGTAATATTTAACTGTTTGTTACAGCTAATTATGCGTAATTTTACACCCACATCACGGGCAACAAAATTGGTAAATTGATAAATTATCATCCTGCGATAGAGTCTAAGCATACCGTCAACCGTGGTAACTTTAGAACAAAAATCGCATTCTTTTTCCTTAAACCTCGCCAAACTTGTACGTCTTGATACATCAGAAGCGCATTGTATGTGTAGTCAAATGGAAGCTTACAGTTTCAGCTTTCGATTGCGGTGTTTATAAGGTCCATTAGGACATCATCTCTGGTTGGAGCAAAGAGCGCTGAAAGTCGTGTTCCAAAGTTAGACACGGACTGGGGTAACTTTGGAACAGGAATCGTTATCATTTATTATTCGTCAATTAATTCATAAACTAGGTCACGCAATCGATTTTCAACATCAGTAATCGAAAGTTGAGTGTCTTAGCTTTCCATTGACCTATAGTAAAAGTCCATTTGGTTGCATTTAACTTCTACAATCGAGCATAGACACCTCCAGCATACCTACCTCACTGTCTGCACCACGACAAAGTCTCGAGGGGGAAAATATCTTCACAGTCGGTTTCTGACAAAAACTGCCATAACTCGGCTTTTATGGGTCGAAATGAGACGTTCTTTGGCTCATTTTGAAGCTCTTATCAATGACTACTCGAGTAAGTGTATAAGTTTGGATGATGATGTAGAAATTGGGAGATAATTGAGAGTACATGAACAAGTGTTCCAAAGTTACCCCGGTTTCTGAAAAAAAATACGTACTTGTCAGTTTTTACTCTACAAAACTGAAACTTCGTGAAAAAACTCCAATGTCACAATGGATTCGTCCAGATATGTAAACAGACAAGTGAAATCTAGCTCAGCTACCTCGAATTCGACCTACTAGAGTCGGAATCACACCACTTTTTCTGAGAGACTGTTTGTTGGATTGAAAACGTATACTTTTGAAGAAGTCAGCTTATAAACGGATTAGAAGCTCTGATAGAGGCCTTCGCGCCGGTGCAAAACATTGTTCATGCGTGCCCCAAGTGGGAGGAATCGGTATCAAAGTCTCAGGATCATCTGCCTAGCCAACTGTGCGTGATAACCACCTTTCCATGGGTTGTCCCAAAGTTACCCCCCCCCCCTCCCCGGTGTTCCAAAGTTACCCCGGTTGACGGTATTGAAATTGGAAGTTCTGCAAACATTTATGAATCACAGCAGCGTCAAACGTTAATAAATAACAACGTGAGATCTGTGACATTCATCATAAACTCAACTTTAGTGTTTTCCACTACAACTAATAGAGATGGTCATAGCGATCTCGACTATATACTTTGAAGGGATGGGAAGGGGGCGACGAGCAATCAGTAGAAATTTTTTCTCTTCTCGATGACATGTCAGGGTAATTATAAGTGTATTTGGGCATAAACTCTTCAGACTGTATAAGACATTGACCATTCGTGGGAATCAAGCGAACCGGTCCAAGTTAGAAAAAGTTTCAACCATCAATCCAACGTTCACTGCAATTTACGTATACTCTGCATATTTCAATCGTCATGTAGCCATTTCAACCCAAGTAGTGCCTCGAAAAGTGGCGTTATCTCACGAGCGCCAACTCAAATATAAAAAGCTGATATAATCAAGCGGGGTCAGATATTTTATACAATCAGTTGTGATGAGTGACAAGAGAGGGAGAAAGAAAAATATAGCACGCGCGCGAGACAGATGAGTGTGAGTTGCAAGTAACTTTCCTCGGGCGTTCTCTCGCTCTTTTCTTCCGCAACGAAAGTGTGCGAGACAGTTTTCGCGGCCGAGGCCGTAACCTTTACCTACATATACATATGGATGTACAACAAGTATATATTTCAGCTGACTGTACGCGAATTCGCAACTTATCAGTGATGCTTATCGTCGATTTGCCACTTTTTCCCCTGTGTGCTTGTTTCGACCTACACATAAATTAGTAAATGCACGCTGCCCGTGATGGATTCTGATCGACTGATCGATTGCTCACAAGATCATGATATGATCACCAAATCTCGATATCAGTCCCGAAACCTTGTCAACAATCTACGTTCAGAACAAATCTTACTTACAAGAAGAGCATCAGGTCTGCGGAACACGGATCTTGATAAAACTCTGGGAATCATGTTGTTTTGGTGGAAAATAAAGGTATCTCCAACGTTCAAGTTCAATGGGCCTCCTATCCCAAGATACAGCCATGAAGATTATATCATTGTCCATATAGGTCCATGTTAAAATCACACATATATAGATATACTGACAATGCTAACCTCCATAGATATATCTCGGGATAGAAGACCCATTGGACTTAACCCTTGGAGATACCTTCATTTTTCACCAAAACAAGATGATTCCCAGAGTTTCATCAAGATCCGTGTTCCGCAGATCTAATGCTCTTCTTTAGTTGATAACAAATATACATTCATTCAAAGAATTTTTTGTTCAGGCTACTTCAACAATTGGATTTCTCATCTGATTCCCAAGATGACTTGCCATTCAAACGAAAATTTGTTCGTCTGATTAATGATAAAAGCGGCACCTGAACTCTGATAGAGTAAAATTCGATTGAGCCATTTCGTTTCCTTTGCCTCGTTTGAACTCAGACGTAATTCGAATCTGTAACTGGACTGATTGGAGAGTTTAGCAATAAAAATCATCATTTCAATAAATTGATCGATTGTATGAATATACTTTCGTTACTTCTTTTTCTTGGTAACTTGATGAAGTTTCCTTTAAATATCCGACTGTTTTCGCCTAACAAATTCATACATGCATGATTACAATTCAATGGTAGGAGTCTCGATGGGAGTATGTAACAAGCATCAATAACAGGCTCAATAACTATGGAGCCAATAAATCAAAATGAGCAAAAGAACGAGGCATTGATTGATAACATAAGTACAACGGTGTTCGAAGATATTTTGCTCATCGAGGTGGAACTCATCGAGCCTATTTCAATTTGGAAAATTCATTTTGATTCCTTCACTCGACTCTCATCATTTCTGTAAAAGAACAAAACCATCGACGAAGAAACAATAGATAATTTATCGTTAACAATGAATGTGTATTAATTTAGGAAAATTGAATTAAATGTGCGTCATGTACGAATTTGAATAGTACATTTCGATCATTTCGGCCGTGTATCTAATCTAACTATACTTTTCGATAAACTGTAAGTAAAAGTCGACAAACTGTGCGCAAAGTGCACTTTTACGCACAGTGTATCGAAAACAGATTTTAATAACACTTGAAGTCGAGATAATTTCGAGTAAGTTGATATCGTGAATACACAAGCAGTGATTTAGACTATTGATTAACGCGTCAAGGCGTTATCCAAGATCCAGAAAACGTGTCACTTTCTTTTTCTGTACAGTAGAAAGACGTTTCGCTCGGTCTAAAAATTGAATCTTCAAACAAAATTTCCACTAATCAGCATGAGTGAAATCGCTGGTGTGAATCAAAAACTTGCTTCAATGCGATAAATAAATGAAGAGTAGGGTAGTAATTTCGAACAGCGTGAGTAGATCCTGTTATAAAACGCGTTTTTTTTGAGAGTTTGACATTTATCACTCATCAAAATACCTACCACGTTCTCAGCAAACCGAGATGCGCATTGCGCCGGCACATTAATCTACGAAAAAACGTTTCTCATTTATTGAGTAAGATGATAGTACCTGATTCATTACCCGAAACAGTCAATCGCTCCATTTCACGAAAGATATGTGGAAATCCGCGAGTTAGGGTATGCAACGTTAAGTATAGTGGTCGACGAGGTGATGGGCATATATTAGTTCGTGTTGGAGGTTAGGTGTCCTCTTTAAAATACTTTACCTCAAAAATCCTCGATGGGAAATCAGACAACTCCGAACAGCAATCGATGAAGCGAGTCTTCATTGAAGATAATTCAAAACAATAAGAGTTTTTGTACAACGTATCTGAATCAAATATACGAAATCCACACACTCGCGGTGCACACTGGCTTCTCTCGAACTCAACTGAAGACGACTTGTTGTCGAGCCAGCCTCGTTACTTGGGAGGTTATCTGTACGCATTTTTACTTATCGCCGAGCTATATGCATCGAAAACGTATCACACCAGCACTGATTATTACACACAAAACATATGCGCTTACGACGGTTTTCTTCGAATGCTTGGAGGATGCATATACCGGGGCCTTCACTGATTACAGATTGTAAATATTTACACCATGGGCGTCAGTCATGTCAACGTACGGCTCTTATAATTCGTTTGGGTTATATATATGTATACTCAAAGCTATGTTCAAGAGGGCCTCCACTTTCCACGTCCAAAATACTTATATACATATATATAACCATCAACAATTAAACCACGCTGCCTCATTTCGGTCCCCTCTCCCGTGCATCACGGCCGCACAACGGATCGTCTGCTCTGAAATTCTGATGCCGGGACGGGCCGAACGAAAGCCGAAACGAAAACCTCGTGCTTCATATGGATTTAGTTCCGCATATAGTTATACATAAGTAAGCGCCGCATGTGTCGTTTGTTTTGTTTTCACCTTAGCTCGCGTTCGAATATCCGATTTATCCAGCAATGTGAATAAATACCATATAAATACCGATGGAACGCTCTTGAATCGAATTCCTCAGCTCCCATTGTCGTTAGTTCGCGCGTGTTGTAAAGGGCAATTTTTTTCTCGCATTCTTTCGCTTTCATGTGTCCATTTCCGTCGCGATGAATAGGAAGTATTCATGCCGAGATTCATGCTCGAAAGGCAAATTTTTGCAGCTTGTGCGTTTGTTAACTTCATAAGCTTCCTTGGCTTGCTCGTACCACATGCGAGCTTAGTACAAATGGGACACAAACTAATGAAAGTGGTATACAGTGGTGAGCCACCCTTTTTGAAATCAGTACCCATTCAGTGGCCTTCCATCAGTTTCTTGGAGGAATATACTTGACACAGGTGTGGGCATCACAATCGAATAATCCTGATGAGAATAGTATTCAACTTTCAGCAAAACTAAAACTTGTTTGCTTTGCTTTCTGTTACAGATGATGTATGTGATCCAACTGCTAGTCAAAAAGTGTCTGACATCTCACGTTCCTGTGTGATTTGGTAAAAGCGAGTAAATGACTAGTAGCCAATAAGGAGACACATAACCAGCCATGGCGGATAACAAGTCCATGGAGGTAGATCAGTCACAGGTGCAAAACCAGCAACAGAATCAAACGCAGCAGTCACAGCAGATGATAATTACTACTCATGACATGCAGCAAAATGTCCAGCAACAACAGAATCAGCAGCAACAACAGCAGCAAAACCAGAATCAGCAACAGAATCAGCAACAGTCTAACAATCAACAGAAAATGCAAACACAGGTCCAAGTGCAGCCGCAGGTTGCAGCTATTATGCCGCAGCAGCATGTGATTTACTTTTTTGTTACTCTATCTTTCTCACTTCTCACTCAATCTCCTATAGCTGTTGAAATGCGTCACAGCAAGAATCGTATACTCTACCCAACCATGAATTTCAGTCATTGATTTTGTTTGGCCTCAACTGCAACACAATCTGATTGCGCACAGCTTTTTTACATTTTTCATTAATTATTTCTGACGGTTACATAGAAGCATTACAGCAACTCACATGAACATATCTCTTGAGGAAAATTCAACTAAAAATAACTTTGGTAATGGAACAGGTTGAATTCAAATAGTGTGAAAATCAATCTGAGATGAGGCTTTTACACTAACCTTGGGGATATTCAAAGTCTTATCATGAGTTGCAATCTCTCAATCTCAGGAACATGGTTGTAAGTTATCCTCCATGAACTTTCAATTTTTTCTTACTGGGCATTTCTAAAACTTTCTCCTTCTTTTTTTTGAGAGAGAGAAAGAGATGTTACACTGTTTCAAGCAGATGTGGTGTCTGTGCTCCTACCTCACTCACTTCTGATCTGAGCCAGCATGGAACCTCTGACTGGACTTAGTTGTTCTTAGTGGTAGGGTTTGTTTTAGCAGTATCTTATAAAAATTTTCCTCAATTCATTGGTGATGGTGCTCATTACTAGAGAGTAGTGGAATTCAATGCTGACATTACAAAATTGTAGCATACTGCCTGTAGTTTACAAATCACTGGTTGCATGACTTTGTGTTTTGAGAAATCTGAAAAGTTGGATGTTCCCAAGAAGATACGTGCTTGTCTTAATGAGTGCATTGCTGATAATGGTTTTTAGCTAATTTATCTTCAAAACCATAGTTCGTATTATAATCACGGATGAGAATATTTTTATCCTTGTTTGAGACTGTAAATCAGAAAACCTGTCGACTACCAGTCTATCATAGGTACAATCATGCGGTTCATCCAGAGTGTGTTCTTATCCACAAGAAATAAGAGATTCTCCTTTCAAAATCTCTGCCAGTATAGATCTAAGCTCATTAGATCATTTTGTAGCACAAATATTTATCACAAAAAACACCTTTTGAGGATTTATTGAGTCATGCATGAGCATGTCATTTTTCAATCGGAGCGCATCCAATGGTTGTCGCGTAAGGGAGGATTGTTAGAGAATGTGGTATAAGGTTCTCAATCTTGAAAAAAGCTCGCATCTAACGATAGCGTTTCCTATATTTTATAGGATGCAGTCGCGGTGTCGATGCATCAACACCAACAGCAGCAACAGCAGAACGTGGGCCCCGTGTCGATGACGTTATCGGGTCAGCAGGGTGCGACGACGATAACGACAATGGCAGCTCATCCGCAGGCAGTGCAGGTGATTCAGCAGCCAATGCAGAACCAGTATCACTTACAACAGCTGTATAACGCTCAGGGCACGCCTCTGATAATGCCAGGCAATATACTTGCCCATCCGGCCGGCCTCAACCCCTCGCCCATCCAGGTACGTCCGGACCATTGAGTAAACTCGCGTATCTCTCACGAAAATGCACCAAACTCACAAAATCTTTCTCGCACAAACTATCATTTTCTTCAGTCCTCAAATTCACTGTCTAATCTTCTCTCTGCACGAGCATCCCGGCCGCAACACAGAGCTACGAATCTCAATCGAGACACAAAGTGTTATTCGCACGAGCTTCGATTACCACCACCCCCCCCCCCATCTCTGCATACGACCAGGGCTCCACTCCTAGATAAAAGCTTCAATGAACACAATCATCTCTCAATAGAACAACCTGCACCTATGACTGCACCTCACCGCGTCGTTGAAACGCCCAGCTTCCCGCTGGCAAGGTTTACACGGAGCTATGATTTCTCTGATTTTCACTCCGTTTCTAGCTGCTTCTCCTTGAGTGACATTAGCACTGAAGTCAAATCATTTCAATGCATATATCAGTGTATCAAAATACATTCAAAAAAAATATTCAATTCATTACTGCCCGGGCTTGAGCCGTCTCTTTGATCTTGAGCTGTCTATGTGAGTACCAGTCGGATTCGTTTTTAGTCTTGAAGGCTTCAAGTCTCTTGATGAAAGAAATGAGAACAATCTTCTTTTCATCAATACTAGAGCCCATGTTTCCGTTTTCGAATATACAATTGATGATTTCGCACAAATATGTGAATGTTACAGATGAATTCTGCAGCTATTCTCTATCCCGCGTAAAAAGCTCTCGCAAGCTCAGTCCAAATACAAACACTGTTTTGGTATCCTCGCAATTATTTTCTTCTTCCCTTACAATTTGCATCTTTGATGGATTGTGACTCTGTAAAATGATAACATCTTGAAATCAAAACGTTGGAGAACATTTGTTTATTTAAACCAACTGCGAAATACATCATTCAAGATTATCGTCGATATCGATTGGCTCCACTGAAATTTTTTGCTTAGTTCCCAGAACCACTTGAATCTCCAACCTTTATTGCATAAATTTGCAAATGATTTAATGGAAATTTAATTGATAATTTTTTGACGCGCATCTCAATGCAGACTTCAGTACTTGCCGATACTCTTGTCCGTCAAGCTGCCAATCAATTTAAATTGAATCTTCTCCCTGTCATCGCAATAAAACTTATTCGATGAAAGCTACTTACAAATGCAAAGTAAATGTTTTTGTACATGCTTCATTCTTTGTAGAACTAAATTTTGTATTGTTTTTCGGTTTCTGTCATTCAGCTCAGTCTTCCCGAAATGAAGTGTTGAAACAAATAATGGAAAGAGGGAACTTACGGTTTGGCAAAGGGCAGCATTGTTTTGCGATTGAATTCACTTGTTTTGTAGTTTGCGTTTTTGTTTGAGCCATGTGAAAAAGAAAGGGCTCACATGACGAAGGGGGGGGGGGGGCTACAGATTTTATAAGGGTAAAGTGTAAAATGGGGTTTGGTACAGGTGCAGTTCAACAATCTGACGGGTAAGCCGCAGTTCGCACCGCACATGCTGACGACGGCTGCTGGTCAACCCGGAGGCCATCCTGGCGCTGGAGGCAAAGTTCAACCCTTCCCCGCAGGCTATATACCCGTACCGACGTCTGCGGGACCCGGAGGTGCTCAGACGCTCGTTTTCGGTCAACTCGAGGTCTTACCGCAGCATCAGCAGCAGCCTATGCAACAGTCACCTCAGCAACAACAGCAACAGCAGCAACAACAGCAGCAACAACAGCAACAACAGCAGTCGCCTCAACAGCAGCAGCAAGCTGCCAACGGAGCCAACAAAAACGATCAAGTGCCCAAGGCAAGTTTTACCTGATGTGATGATAATGATGATGACGATGCAAACCTCCACCCGCCTCTAAGCTTGCTCGCAAAGCTACTTTTACATAGATCTAATTTATATACTCGCTCTATCCCTATATGCTCTGTGCTGTCCTTGCATATTTTATCTATTTCAAGTACTGGTAGCGCCCTTTTATCATACTGTCAGCTCTCACTACCTGTATAGCCGACACGCCACTCAGAAACCATCATATATTATCACGATTGAGATTTCGTAGCTCTCTGTTGATGTTGTTGTTGCTATCGTTATTGTTGCTGCTATCTCTGTAATACCTATTCTCTAGTGATTGCTCTGATGCAGACTTTAGGTATAGAATTGTAACATCTTCCTTATTTTCTCTTTTCATGCAAATGATCATATCATATTAGCACACATCTTCTCGAAAAATTAGTCTGTAGATAGATAACTCATCCATCCTTCATTAGAATGACATGAAAGAGATATCATAATATTGCTTGTACTTATACGCACTTCTATCAGAAGACATCATCCTCCATCACACTGCATTTGGCCTTATTTCTACATCTACACGCTATACATCTACAAGCTTTCTAACGAAATTTATGACAGTTTCACGTGAAATTCTTTTTCAACAAATCGTGAAGTATTTCAGTTGCTCTACGTAACTTGTTAAGTGGCAATGTACCTCTGGCCTTGTTTGTAAGATGTAGGAGTGCATTCCTCTTACAGTACATTATATCCTTCCATCGAATAGAAACGAGCGATGCAATCTTGTGGGAGATTACTCTCTACACAAATATCAGAATCTTTGTTCACGATCTTGATCAAACGGTGATGGTCAATTTCTACCGTTGATCCGCAAAAGTTTGAAAAAGCTGAAATTGAAAGAAATAGGCCCATCGAACGATTTTCAAACACTCATGGAGTCTTTTTTGAATTCAAAATCGATAAATTGCACCCAAATTTCTCACCCCATGAACTTTGTGATATGATGCATGCATATGATATGATTGCGAAATCGTTTATTCGAGGAGAATCTTTCTTGTAAACGTATACTCAATACCAGCCCAGCTTGAGTTCACGTTGAATAAAAACTTAACTTTTCCACAATCATGGTGCTTTCATATCTCGAATAGCTCCATGCTCAACTACTGTTTATCCACGTTAGGAGTGACTCTGCATTCTATCTTATTTTGCATTGTGAGTTTTGCGCTTGCCACGAATTTGACTTCAACTTGGTTTGACCAATAATTGACTCGACTACTTGAATTGTATTCAAGATTTCTCAGTTAATTCACATCGAACCTGATCTCTTTAATAGATGCGGTACATTATGTTGAATCCTCATTCTTAAGGTCCATCATTTTCCTTCTCGAGCTGGACACCATTAACTGATCGAAAATCCATCAATTCAGCAACGAGTCGGCAATTAAAAAATGACGAGTCGTGCCTAACTGCAATTGCTTTCTTCTTGCGTCTATGTATTGTAAAGAATGAATGCGAAAAAGAAATTTATACTGCTGGTGCATGCCTAGCGTTGTCAGCCAGTTATTACACTTGGTAAATGACTGAATGTAGGTCTAAATCATAGAAAGCAAGTTATGATAATATCAATTGAAATTTTCAGTACACAACGTGCGCACCTGGAGCGGCATCGGGCCAGAACCGAGGAATGCAGTTCGCTCCTTGGCAATTTGCACCAGGCATCTGGACAACGGGTATCCAGCCACAAACTCTGCTTGCCGCGCCCAATCAGATCTTCATCAGAGACCCAACACAGCCTGACATGTTCATTCAGAGTCCTCAGCCGATTCAAACCCACAATGGTAAGATATCTTGCCTGGATCGCATCCGCTAAACTTTCAACTTTGCTGTCAATAACTTTACTAATTAAAAATGTTTACTTGAAAATTCCAGCTTTGGCAGCACAACAACAGATCCAGGGAGTGCAACCGATCGCAACGGCAGCAGGCAAACCACGAGTTATGAGTATTCAACAGCAGCAAGCACCGAACAAAGCAGGCGTCATCGGACAACGGCCCCTCAGTATTTTACCCTCAATCCAGGGCGTACAAGCTGCCAACATTAGGCCCGCAAGCTCAGTGTCGACGCAAACAAATCACGGCGTGCAGACGACTGTGCACGCACAGGTGAGCAATTTTTTGATTGTTATGGCTATCCCGTCGAGAGTCAATAAAAATTGAGTCCTAATCGCATTGCCATCGCACAGTTTGTTAACGCCTTGTATACAGGCAGAGATTTACGAGCTTTTATTACCGGTAGTGAGCTCTCAAGTGTCACTGAGTCTCCCCATTCACAGTAGGTGTAATGCATTTACGATCAGTCGATCCCTAAAACGAAGTCCTGTGATTAGCCATTCAACGTGAATTCAATTTTGCTTTTGCTATACTTGTGACGATAGACCCTTTTTTGTTGAGCTTTTTTGATGCTGGAACAAGTACACACTAATCAAATGATTCATCTAGCGAGTGACAGAACCTCCCATGTGTGGAGTCATTGTCTCACCAACTACATACACCACTAGACCAATAAGGTTGTGTTACAAAACTTTCAACAGCTTGAATGTCATTGAATAGTTGTACTGTTCTACATGTCTCTCGCTTACAGTAAACTGATTGAGCTTTTTTTCTACCCCTTTTTCAGAGCGGCAAAGGTGGTGGAGGTGCGGGAAAAGGTCGTGGCAAACCTGTGGTGCGCACGAGCCCAGGTCCCAACACTATAAACGTCACAGTCTCGAAAGCTGGAGGCAACGTTGGCGGGGTCGCGGGTAACAAACCCCAGCAGCAGCACACTACGACGATGATCATGCAAGCACAACAGGTAGGCGGACAGCCAATAGCTCCAGCGACCAACGGAGCCCAGACGAAGATGCTTGTAGCCTCTCCCGGGGGTCCAAACGCTGGAGGTGTGCAACAGCAACAACAGCAGACTCCGGGATCTCCCATGGGCGACAAACAGGGCTTTGCCAAGCAATCTGGAGTGATGCAAAGTCCCCAGCACCAGGCCGCAGCGGCAGCGGCAGCTCAGCAACAGGCGGCTGCACAGCAGCAAGCGGCCCAGCAGCAGGCTGCAGCTCAGCAACAGGCCCATTTACAGGCCGCCCAGCAACAACAGATGATTTTCATTCAACAGATCCAACAACAGCAACAACAGTTACAGCAACAATACCAGCAAGCACAACAAGGACCACAACAGATACAGCCCAAGCCCATCATGGGTAAAAACTTTTTTCTCATACTTTGCTAGCTATCCTCTCGTTGTCGAGTCACTTGTGCGTTCGAAAAATTGAAGCTACGGGAGTATGGCGAGACTTGTAAAATAAACGGTCAATAATTTGGCCATCATCTCAGCTTCGTAGTAAATGAGGTTCTTTTTTCATCTGGGGGTACTAAATTATGCTTGAGGAATTTCCAAAGCCCAATGCTCAACTTGGGAATTGAGAACAACTGGAGGTGGTCAGCAGTTTCGGGCTCTTGAGGATCCAGGTAGAATTGTAAACTCCTCGGTTTATGGTCATTAGTAGTTGCAACCAATCACCTAATGGTTAGAGCAAGAGTGCTACCGAGCCGAGGGCCTTACAGCTGGAATTGAGGCTCTGAAATTTTGATCTATTGTTCAAGTACCCGAAGTAGACAAGTCTCTTTTTCTATTCAAATTTATGATCAACGAGCCGACTGATGTCATTTTATGCGTATTTATTTGAATTATCTTTCGTTGTTCAGGTATGGCGGTGCAGCAATCAGGGCAGGGCCAGCCAAATGTTGTTCTCGGTGGTGAGCGACCGATAATGCCGGTGGTATCGATAAACCCGGCTCTCATCGGTAATCAACTCGTGAGTGGCACCCATCAGATCCAAGCTCTGCCTATCGTCGGTCAAGCCACGTCGGATTCTCTCCAGGCTGCCGCTGTCCAGCAACAGATGCACGCTGCCGCGGCTGCAGCCGTTGCTGTCCAGCAACAGCAGCAAGCGGCAGCACAACAAGCAGCTCAGCAAGCTCAACAACAGCAGCAGAGTGCGATGACGACGACAGCGACGACTCCAACGACGAGCGAGGCAGCGCCAAGTATGCCCCTGCTGATGGCATCACCCGAGCGAACGGACTTGCAGCCGATGATGCCTCCACCGCCACCACCACCTACGCCCCAGGTGACACAAATGAGCAACATCCAGCAGCAAGGCTCGCAAATAGGGCATGATGGACAGCACAAAAAAGACGATGATCAGCAGCAGATGCACGGTGACGCGACCAACTCTGCCGGTGAGAGTCGAAAAGCTTCACTATCGGATAACTTACAATAGCTCTTTGCGCACAGAATAGCAAATTGAACAAAAATTTTCATCACCAAAACTCTGTTCAAAAATATGTGTTAGGGGAAATTTTTGGGGAGATAATAATTATTAAAGACGAAAGGGTTATAGATTTTTTGTTCGGGTGAAAAATCATCATGTGCTCGGTCAGACGAGTGGAAACATTTGGGTGAGCGATATGCACGAGAAAGACGGTGATAGTCGTCTAGACACAAACGTGAGAGGACAGCGATAAGTTTTTTAGCTTAATGAGTTTGCAGTAATGTCGCGCACGAAGCTATTGGTCTATTGCGCGTTTGAGTAGTTGGCTCGCAATTACGCAATTAGCGAAACTGCGTCATTTTCGCGCTGGGAGCACAGTTGATTTCGAAGTGAGCAATGAGTAACATGTTCGATTCAAAAGATTTTTGCAAAGAAAGTCTCAATTTTTCCAACAAACCCTCTGAACTGAGATGGCACATTTTAATATCTACGAGGCAAGCAAAAACTGGCCCTTCGAAATTCTTCATTGTTGAAGTGCAATCGCGTCAAGTTGTGAAATTTCGAGTAAAATTGTAAATTCATTGCAGAAGCAGGTCAGAAGAATGGCTCGAAAGATGAGAACCATGAAAACTCCTCGGCAACGAAGCCCGACGACAAGGGTGGAATTTCGATCCCGTTGGTAAATTTGGCTAATACCGTAAACTCGATACCAAACGGAAACATCGGTGAAGAAACGACTGTATTGGAGTCTTTACCGACCACAGCTAACAAACAGCTACCACCCAAGGCCATGGTTAAACCCCAGGTGCTCACACACGTGATCGAAGGCTTCGTCATACAAGAAGGTAGATCGTCGATCTTTCAAAAATCTCAAAACTCTATCTAATCAATACTGATTCTCGACTTATTCTTGATCCTTTTTTTACACAGCATCGGAGCCGTTTGCTGTCAATCGTTGCTCGATAAATGGATCGATCTCTCAGGAGACGAACAACGCAACCAGAAACAATTCGGCTGACAAAGAGAATCATGAAGAACCGGCTACTAAAAGTGAGTCTCTCTATCCGCAGTGCCTGGCCCTTGACTCTATTGATACAAATGATGAAATCTCTTTTTTTTTTTCTTTAGGAAAGAAATCTGCAACGAGTGTGAAAAAGAAATTGCTGAGGTGAGTAAACGCTTTGATAAAACAGAGCACTTGATAACCATGCTATGTTGTTCGCAATAGAGATCAAGTATTAGTGTGATTTATATCGATTTTTTCCTGATAACAGCGACGAAAAAGAGATAAGGGACAATGGCGATAAGCAATGGTCGGAGATGGAAGTAGATCAAAAAATCGACAATGCAAATGAGAGGAATGGTGACGATGCAACGCTTCCTAGTTTGCCCACAAATGGAATTATGGATGATCCGAAGAAATGGACTGTAAGAAACCTTCTTCTCTTAATTCAATTCGTTTCAAGCTCAATCTAATCAAATAAATTCGAGTATGACCAAATTAGCTCACTCTTACTATCACTTGAGATTTTCAACCCGCGGAAAAAGAGCTTGTTATCGAGGAGTTACTTCATTAATGCTTTTTCTTCAAGGTCAACGAAGTATGTGAATTCATTCGTAACCTACCTGGTTGCTCAGACTACGCAGATGATTTTGCCATGCAAGAAATTGATGGCCAGGCTCTAATGCTCTTGAAGGAGGAACATCTCGTGTCCGCCATGAGTATCAGACTAGGACCTGCCCTGAAAATTGTCGACAAAGTCAACTCTTTACGAAGCGATGTGGCGTCGTGAACTGTCCCGGTGTTGCTCAGGGCGCAGTTTTATTGAAAACTGCAGGCTCCACAACCTTGTAGGACTAAAAGATTCGTATTCTTGTGCTAGTGAAAATGTGTCAACATGCATCGATCCTGCTTTTGTTGGTTTTATTTAAGTGTCCTGACATATTTTTAGTTAACAGAGTCTACTCGAAATATTCTGGATCGCATCGGTAAACCCAATGTACATATGAGAAATAGATGTTCTGATCTAGGGTGGCAATCATATTCACCATTATTTGTAGCAGAGCTGGTAAGAACCCAAAAATTACTCTTATTGTTTTTGGAAAATAATTTTGTTCTCCTTCAAAACGGAAATAATTTTGTAAGAACATTGCATTTTCACTAATTGATACTGCCAAGTTCAGTTCAAACCCAGACTTCGGTGTAATATAGATACTTATTATCATAAGGAGATTCCAATTTACTAGTGTGAATAATGAGATAATATTTTTATGAGACTGTAATGAGTTTGTTAACATCAATCTCTTTCTATTGGTGCGTTCATGTAATAGAGTAAGAAACTTAATCGTTGGACAGATGATTTTATTTGTGTAATATACATACTTATGATCATAAGTATATTCCAATTTCGTAGTGTAAGTAACGAGAAAACATTTTTAAGAGACCGTAGTTAGCATGTGAATATCAGTCTCTCTATCTTGGTACATTCATATAATGGAGTAAGAAACTTGATCGTTGGACAGGAGATTTCATTTCTCTCTTCGAGCCAATTGTAAGGACCGCATACGTGATTGACGAGTATTGAAAAAATGTTCATTATCTATATCAGTCATATGCGGGGCATTTGTTTGTGGGCGCGTGTATATTTATGGACAGACAAAGTATCTACGGTGCAATAAATATCCGCTATTTCGAAGTTGTTTCAACGACAAGTGAAATATACGATTTCAGAGTTGAATGAAAGTCTGCGTTCTTGGGTTGAAAATGAAGCCCCATGTAAACATGTAATTTAAGGCTTTTTGATGCCTATAAATATTATGCGAAGTACATATTTATTACGTTTCGAACGTTCATAGATACGTACGATATCTCTCATGTATTACTACGATTAGACCCAAGAATGAGTGACCAACATTAGTTCGCACAGAGAAATATATCAGTATCTGCCCTATAAAACATCTAGCACACGAGAAAATTACATGACTACTCTTTGTATTTGAAACTTGGATTGTACTTATAAACGTAAATATTGCTAAATTTTTTACGAAAAGCGAATATTTCCTCGCAGTTTGGAATAAATCAATGTTTCTACAAATTTCTGTACCTTGAACTCATTTCACACCCTGCTATCGCATCGAAATCCTTTTTTAGTCCAGCTGTTTCACACGAAGGAATTTCTTGCAGGGCTTATCTCGTAAGGAACGTTAGCTAGTTGAGATTATGCAAGTACCATCACAGTTATGAGATTCTCGTGCAAATTATGAAGCACTCGAAGTCTATACGCTTAGGAGACTTTCTTAGCAATAACTCATTTTAAGGATGACACGAATATTTATCATTTCTTGTGTAGAATTCTTTTTAGAATCCAGCACTTGTTCGCCAAGTAGAATGGAACTGCTTTTTCACCCCGCGCATAGAGCGCTCCGGTACAAGTTAGTCGTAATGATCGAGTAGTATAGTCAGAGGCTAGTAACGGCTCGTTTCTGCGTCGGGGAAATGAAATTGTATATATACCTTGTCGCAAAAACACGCCTTTTCAATACCCGTACTGAAAACTGCGTTGTCGTCGATTTACAGAAAATGCTCTGCGATTCCTGAGCATGTTTGACGAGGCAGTCAGATGCATTTGAACTCGAATTTGATATTGTTCAAAAATTGAAAGCTCGCTAAATCCGATTCCTTTGAAGTGTAATGAAGATTCCATCATATTTAGTTCGGAGCTTGAATATTTCTGAAGAAGAAAGCAAAAAATAATCTAGAACAGCATGCGGCAAATTTCTTAGCACGTCTTACAGCACGTTCAACAGCCAATCCGATAGTTTACTGACTATGATGCTCAAATTTCAGACTCCAAAGCATCAAAGGCTGAAACGTTCGAATTTCGTCGATGAAATTTTGGAACCGACTTTTTCATCCCGCTTCTGTCTTTCTTTGAAACATTCGTGGAGTTCCGGTGTGTGTAAGAAAAACGATGCACAGAGCCTGCAAGATTTCTAGGTGAAAGTCTAAGATATTAAAATTCCTTGTGAATAGTCTTCAATTGCTCACACAGACAGATATCTAATATCTAAAACTCAACTCGACCAATAAGATTACCTGTGAATGAGCTGAGGATTCGCAAAACATGCCTGTAGGTATACGTACTCGTTTGTCGATTCTGAGGTAAAAATGTCAAATTTTGCACTCTGCCATATTCCCGTCACGTGACAACCATGTTGCGGAAGCTGTGGTGATCACGTGACTGCCGAGTTCCTGGAACGGATCGTGCTATCAGGGACGTACGTGGGGGCCCTTGTCAGGGGATCGATTTTGGAATTCATCGACGTGAAAAGTGTCTTAAGAATCGACAAAAAGTTGGAAACTAAACACGTGCGATTTGAGATCACTTCAAATATTATCTAAATTCCAAGGAAGGATACATTTTTCTCAACTTTTAATGTACCGTCAACTGGGGTAACTTTGGAACGGTTGGGGGGGGGGGGGGGGGGGCTTGACTTTGGAACAATCTATGAAAGCAGGCCTGTATGAAAGGTTGTCATCATGAGCGATTTGTAAAGCAGCTAAAGCATTCGCCCTAATACTTGTTCTCCCCATCATCAGTTTGAGCACGTATGGGAAGTGCTTTGCACTGGCGAGACTGTCCATGAGCTGAGTGTTCGTTTGTAACAGACTTTTCCAAAAGTGTGTTTTTGATTCAACAAAAAGTCTCGGAAAAAGTAATAGTGGTGCCAACCTCTGTTAAGAGGAGTCCAGGGTAACTTGTCTGGATTTTACTTCTCCGTACAGATATCTCGACGGACATTGTTTTCATCCCTGTTCCATCATGTTTTGTAATCGGTCCTTGATGATTTTGAGTTTTGAAAATTACCTGCGATTCACGGGATGAATAACCATAGCCAATTATATACGGAGATTAGTACATTATTTTTGCATCCGTGGGAAAGTTTTCCTCCAACTTCCTTAGATTTCAAAGTTTTGAATCCGAGTTAATTAATTTAGTGTTATTTCTCCTTATTCGATGGAGAAATCTGTGCTTTTCTCGATAGCATTCGAGGCTATGAAACATTTATTTATACGCGTGGTTTCCAGCAATCGAGACGTAATATACTATTACAGTTTCCACAGGTTTTTATTAACAAAAAGTCATTGCTCTCTCATGAAGTCTCCAAATCATCCAGAAATAAACCATCAAATTTTCCTCTGCGAACAATTTACAGTGTACTGTACATTACACTATTATGTCAATGATATTAACACGTTCACTGCGATTTATCGAGTTGCAGCTTCCACTACACAGCGGAGACAAATCCAATGGCTTATGTCGTGATTATTTCTCGTTGTTTAAGTTGTAATGAAAATGTGTACACAGCAGTTTCGGTATCGGACTTGATTTTGATGAGTTTTGTTCGATCTCCCGTATCTCACATAGTTATTCGTTAATCAAGTGAGACCAATCGATGAGTAGCAGATCACTCCCTATGAGGTTGGTGGTTTTCAACGCGTCTTAGCTCATTTGAGAGCTCATTTCAAGACCTACAAATTAAGTCGAAATACGTTGGAGAATGTCGAACCTTACTCGAGTTATCGTCAATTTATGCGGAGGAAAAGTTTAGGATAAATCGAAAATCGTTGGGTTCTTTTAAGCACAGCCTTGGCTCCATCTTATTTGTCACCATCATACACTGCAACTCTCGGAATTCGAACTACAGAAGAGATTACTCTATTAGAATATCTGGCTTCAAGTGCTGCAAACATCTGAAGTACGTCAATGAACCGCGGCCGAAGATCAGGCTTGGCAACGCATGTGAGTTGCAAGCGCTTCAAAACCATAGTCCCGATTATTATGCCTGGTGGAGATATCGAAGCGCAAGCTTATTCAGAGGCTGATAACATCGACTTTGACGATTTGGTTGGTACCCCTTATCACCCTGATGGATATTCTCAGCGTTATAGAAAATTTTTTGGGCCCCACCGGCCCACCGCACAGAAAGATGGCTGCCAACTCTGTGTGCGATGGGCCCCACCGGTGGGGACCACTCAATTTCACGGAAATACTGTGAATAGATGCCAAACTGATGATTTTTTAAAAGGTTTGGCTCCTGTAACTGCTCAAACGCGCATTTGTACTCTCTCGCAATCTAGACCGGAATCGCGATTTCGCCTTCGCAGTGAACGTATTAATAGAGTGCCCTAAATCGGGGTGACTATGGCCACTTTGGAGCTTCTAATCAAAATCTTATTGTGATTTTCCGACCAAACTTACATGTATCTTAGGTCTTAGGTCAAAATCTTATTGTGATTTTCCGACCAAACTTACATGTATCTTAGGTCATTCGACGCGTCTTGACTTTTTCTTTAGATTGCTGTGCTCAGAATTCAATTTAACCTACTTGCATTCTTAAGAACTGTGAAAAACAGGGTGGCCACAGTCGTCCCGGCCCGGCATAATATCCGGGGTGGCTGTGGCCACCTCCGTCAAGCACCATGAACTTCGTGTACTTTTCAACACAAAAATGGATATTCTCTCCTTGAAATGAATTTTCTGATCTCGAATAAGCCTAAAGACAGAACATGAAAGTTTTACAAAATCATGCCGATGAATTGAGACTTGCTATCTTAGTTTAAACGACGAAACTCAGCCTACTACTGCAGGGTGGCCAAAGCCACCCCGTACGAGTGACTCAAGTCGACCCGGATGACCGAGCGATCCAAGAAATAAGAGAAATGATAAGTCTCCGTTGAAATTTTCATTAGAAATGATAGCTGGAGTGCCCAAAGTCACCCCGTGCGACCAAAAAAAATGACAAGTTATCATTTAAATGGTCGTTGGAAGTGGCAAAAGGGGTGGTCAAAATCACCCCAGGGGAACCAATAAATTACAAGTTTTCGTTCAAACGATGGTTCTAAACAGAGTTGTTAAAATCCACTGCACGTGCATTACACGTACGTGTAATACACGTGCATTTGTGTATTCGTGCATTCGTGCATCGAGCTTTCTGCTCCGAAGGGTTAGGTCGTCTGTATGTTTACTTTTTGAAAATTGAGTTTTTCCGAACGAAAAATAAGTAATCTCGAGATCATGACTCACGGAAAGTTGGATAACCGTAGCTTACAACCCAAAAAGATGAAAAGGGGAGGCCAAAGTGATGATCAAGCTGTTGAAATGAGGTATTCCTGTGAATTCGAGACACATACTCCCTTCCCCGGTTGATGTCCGTAAACTATAGATTTTGCCCGAATTTTTATCACATTTTGGTGATCAAAGTCCATTAACCAAACCTTTTATCAGTCACTACTCAAAGTCAATTATTTTCTATCATAAAAGCTCGATTTACAGTCAGCAAACACTACGTAAACACTGGGTCACTCCGGATGGCATAGTCAGATTGTTCACTGATTGAAACTTGGCCTTTTACAGGTAAAAATCAACGTACTCAGCATAATAAATAAGGTGACTGATTCTTTACGGCCCAAATATTTTAAAGACTTTGTCAATCAACTGGGTAGTAATGCAAGTGTTGTTTTGGGTGTTTTAAATTTCGATAGAAATCACCTCATTATCAACAGTTTTAATTACTCTGGCCTCCAAATTTGATCGGTGTTTTAAATTTCGGTAGAAATCACCTCATTATCAACAGTTTTAATTACTCTGGCCTCCAAAGTTGATCATTTTGGGTTGCTGGTGACACTTATCTAACTTTCCTACGTATCATAATCTTGGTCAGATTTGTTCTCCATTGGGAAAAACTCAATTTCCAAAAAGTAAACATGCAGACGACCTAACTCTCCGGAGCAGATTGCTCGATGCACGAATGCACGAATGCAAAAATGCACGTGTATTACACGTACGTGTAATGCACGTGCAGTGGATTTTAACAACTCTGGTTCTAAACAACAGTCGCACCTAAATTCAATCGGCAATAGCGCTAAAGGTAGAGGATGTCATTACCTACTAAGAAAAGAACATTGGAAAGTCGGTTATTCAGATAGATTTCTGTGACATGAATATTTTACTTGAAAATTTTCCTTCCATTCCAGCGAAAAAAAGGGTCAATGGAACCCACATCACCACAAGTGAGCTGGCATATCCTGAAAGTAGAGTTATGAACCTTTGGACGTCTCTCTAAGTAGTATAGCGTCGGAGTTACGACTATTACAATCTTCTTTTGGAAAAATGGTCACATTGCCAATGGTTGCTTCTTCGTTTTCTTCGAGAACGAAGAAGCAACAATTTTTCCCCGGTAGCTCAAGGAAAATTCTTTCTGCCCCTTCGTTCCGATGATCCTTTTTTCTCAATAGAAAAAAAAATTTTCACCCTGATGGTGGGGGCCTCCATTGGTGGAGGGCACCAAGCTCGGCAGCAAGCTTGCAGTTGCCTCCTTTGCTTGTGCGTAGATATATCGTATAATATCATGGTATTAGGCTTATCCTTCCAGTTCTCTTGACTTTGTATCACTTATTGTAAGCCACGACGTTTTGAAATTTTGCAAACACATAAATGCGCACTGAACTATTTTGTCGTTTCGTAAATATTTTGTAAAGAAGTTCGCTCTCATTTGAAGCGAAAGTATATTGATCAGTTTTCTCACTGAAATAGTTCAGCATAAGCTAGCTAGTGATTTAGAGGAAAATTGAATGAAATTGACATCATGTTATTACACTAAACAATGGGCGTTGATGATTATATGAAATCAATCATGAGGTGTTCATCTGGTATTCGAAGGAAAATTCATATTTGGATCTACAACATTGAAATTTGAGAATTGTTTCTTTAGGAAAAGAGAATGGCCCGATTTCTATTTGAGGACAGTGAAAATTCGATAGCATAGCTGAAATGAGGTGTTTCATCGTTTTGTTTCATTAATTTTATACCTCCATCATTTCGATATTTCATACAGGAATTTTTCAGATATTTCCCATATAAAAAGCTGGTATCATTCGCTGACTCTTCGAAAGAGTCATAACATTGAATAACATCTTGTTAAGGTCCCATGTAGAACATAAAATTCTATGAACATACATGATCATGGAATCCGTGGATTCCATGTTTATATATGATCAGGTATAAAATCGGTTTGAAAATTTGTCATTTTTATCCCGGAAAGACGTGATGTACTCATTCACAACTGGTGTAACATCAATACCTCACAGTATTGTTCAAACATCACTCAGAAAAACCTTCCTCGGAGTCATTCTCAAGTTTTGATCACTTGAAACACACGAAGAGAAAGGTTTCGTAAAAAATGTATCTTTTTTGAAACTCGAGACCGACTCCTGCGGGAAGATTTTTTTCAGTAGTATATCATCAGTATCGTGACGTATTGACGTTAGAATAGGTTTGAATCAATATATCACAACTTTCTGGAATAAAAAAAAAATGTTTGAAATGGTTTTACGTATATATGATCATATATGTTCATAGGATCGTATGTTTTACATGGGGTTGCTAGATAAGGAAATGCTTCTTGACCCACAAAGATATACATTCATGAGCTCCTCTATTAGAGTTATTGAGGTAACGGTGACTTTTTGGCAGTGCAAAAAATCACATTTCCGAGAGATTCCGCAGATCTCTTATGGAGAAATGAGTCATAATTTTATAAAGAAACCAATCACGATTCCAGAAATGAGATTCAAACGTTTTGCGCAATTTTTCTGCTGCTTTATCCATCAGTTTCCGCTTGAAACGAGCGATAGAAAAACGAGTTTCGATAAGATTGCCATAAATAGGAAATCGCTCCTTGACACCCAAAAAATTGTATTTAGAGAGCACTTGAGCGTTGTTCATGTAATGTGTGATTTCTCTCCCAAGCAAGAGATCGAACAAAGTCACGAGATTATGCCGATCTTTATAAAAACATACAGATTTCAAAGCATCGAGTTCGGACAAGCACTCGTCCAATTTGCTACGTATCAACTCTCCTCGAAATAGGAAAAGGTGAAATGGCCAACGAGATGGCTCATTGCTCGGCCAAGTGCTCGGCCAATTGTCAAGCTCTGGGATGAACATCTCTGAATTGATCGTCTGAGCGTGGCTTTGCGAGAGAACCGCTCGCCCGAACATGCATTTCCAATTGATCTGTAAGTTGAGCACTGTGAGGTTGCTACGATTAATCCTCAACCAATTGTGTAAGGTGCTCAGGAAGCATCTCTTTTCTCCAGACCCACAATCCAGATGTATCTTGGCACCAAACGACAAAAGTAGATCAACCATTTCGAGATTGCCTTTAGACACTGCTTGACTCAGCGGAGATCTCTCAGCAGCTTCGATCTCGCTTTGGGGGCCCGTTGGAATATTTACATTCGCACCCCATTCGACGAGCGCACGTACGCAGTCCAATCTCTCGTAGAGGATGGCGTTGAACAAAGCTGTGGTCCCAGTCTTGTCCACCGCGTCTACGTCGTAAAGTCTGGTCTTGAGTAGATAATCCAAAATTTCCACCCCCGAGTTTGCGGCTGCCCGATGAAGTGGAAATTGAACGCCACAATTATCCACCCGAACGCCGTTTTCGATGAACAACTGCATCGCCTCCATACTTCCAGACTCAAGCACATAACCGACGTATTTCTCAAACACGATGCGATTCTTGTTCGCGTTGTGGTCCATTATCAGCTTCAGAATATCGATATACACTGCGGCTTTATTTTCGTTCCATTTTTCGGCGGCTGCCCACATGATGTTTTTGCCATCGTCGTCCTTGACATTGATGTCAGCGCCACAATCCAACAGCAGTTTCACAATATCTATGTGGGCTCCTACTATAGCGTTCTGAAAATTTTGATCAATTATTTCAATACTAAAAGATGCAATTCAAGCTACCACGATCTCTAATGTTCATTAATACCAGATGAATTATGAAGTTTCATTGATAAATCATGTATCGAGCAACAGATGGTGAGATGCACCCTACGACAGAGCTATATGGCTATATTATATATATATCGCTTGACAGCTAAAAAATATTTCTGAGAGAGTGCGGCTGACAGGGAAAGTTGACATTTTTCCTCCCGAAAACTGGTAGCCATGCAAACAGGAATATTCGGAAATACGCAAGTCAATTGAGCAAACTCAATATATACTTGTTTTTGACAATTATTCCATCATGCAAGGACAAAGATTTAAAGTGTTGAAAATTTTCGCTATGGATACAAACAGACAAATACTATATTTTTCGAATTTTCCGGCTCAGAGTATTGTTTGCCGAGCTGCAATCGAGGCTGCAATAGATGTTAAATCTTGCTGCTCCGACTGCGCTTCGGGCGAGCTCGATTACCACTATTTTGAGGCCTGGATGGGCTCAATTAGAGTTTTTTTTTAGAAATGTGTCGTTTTCTGGGAATCTCTCGTCGAAGATTCAATGTTCTTAAATTGGTTTCTCAACTTCATTCGTGCTCACTTCATTGACGCTCACGCCGATTAATGGTCGTCGCAACCAAATTTGATCCTTCAACCAATCTTACGTGAGATGATGCTGAGCCCCTAACAATCCCTCGGACCCACAGTAAGAATTTTGTAAGAATCCTTCCGGACTCCCCCCTCTCCCTACCCTCGAGGCCTTTACGTAACAGAGTCGACCACGCTTAATCACGGATAATAGAATCATTTGCTTAGTGTGATCACTATCACTAGTTCCGGTCCACTTCTATACTGTTGCATGTAAAATTTGCTGGTTAATGTGATCAAAACTCCGGTTAATGGAATCATACCTTCGCCGACTTCTGTATATAATCATATGTTTACGAAATACTTCATGAGCTCAATCTGTGAGAGGACTCGTGTATACACACGCGTCGTTCACTTTCAGTTCGCAATTGTCTCACGATCCCTTTTATTAATCCGCAGTACGAATCGTACTGTACGATCGAGAAGTTGGCGGTATCGCAGTTTTGCGATTATCTCGAATTTTGAAATATCGCGTTTGAACAAACGAGTTAGTGTGTGTAAAATTGTTGTTTGTTTACAATATTCCATGCAAATTCAATCGATAAAGAAAATATAACCAAGAATTCAATTTTCAACATCAATGAATTGTTGATTGGTGGTTAAACATAAATATAGAAAGACGAGAGTAATGGACCGGAATAAGTATTAAAAGTGAATGAGCTGAGCTGGTAAGTTTACTTACATCATCACAATATTTTTCGATCGACCATGTTACTGATCGCTTTATTATTCTTTCAGTCTAGAAATGTCAAGAAATTCTGATGAATTTCCGGTTGTGTAATGGTCTATATTATATATACAATATACAATATTCATTTCTTGCATGTCAAGTACACATCAGATGTGGACCTAACTGATACGATTCTTGAACGAAGGAGTGGTGTGATTGGGACTGATGTTGAGACTCTCACCCCAAATAGAATAAGATCATATACGAAGGTGGTAAAAATTAGGCAAGGAACCAAGGCCTCAGCAAGATCAGTAGATTTCTTTTTCTGTTCAGCCCTTATTACTGATTCCAAAATGGAGCGTGTTAACGTCATTTCCAGTCATTCCGATTTTTGAGTATCAGTTCTATTTCAAATCAAAACGCGATATTGTTATTTGCATTAGTGGCATCTTAAATCTGATCATTTTTTTGCTCTGGGCAAGAGTATGCGGTAGAAAAAGATCTTCCACAAAAAGAGAATTGGAAGGAGTTTCTGTGATCAGCAGAAAAACCCTTCCCGTACCCTGCTTGTGATCATCGTTTCCTGGCCGTATGCGATCTCATCACAAGTGTATAATCATACTAACGAAAAACTTGGATGGCTACGTTTTTGATATCCGTTGGATTAATGGTTGATTTCATCTTAATTACAGTAAAATCGATTGCTGTAAGGAATACATAGAGAATACTATACGCGTTTCGTCGGGTATTTGGCTGTTCAAAGTTCGAGAGGAAGAAAGTCGTTGGCAGTCGATGATAAGTTAAGAAGAGTGATAGTAGGGGTGACTTTAATATTTCAAAAAAATTCGACATCAACGTTTGCAGATTATTAGTCTGTGTTGTATCGAGATTTTTTTCCACTCTTTTCTCCGTCTCCCAGACATTGATTCAATTTGTTCGAGTTTACAGTCAATGTAACTGCTCTTCGTTATTGTTTTTGCCATTGAGTCAAAATTTCTTCTACTTGCATGTGACAACCAATGTTTACCCTACTATATCATGCGATTATCTCAGATAAGAATCTTTTCATCCTGACCTACCGGATTTGAACTACATCATCGTTTTTTTATTATTTACAGGATGATATTCGCAGAGGACATCTGCAAACCTTCGAGTTTGTGAACTTGTGACTTTTTTAATTTTGATATGATATCAAGTGCCCTATAAAAATTTTTAAGTCGTCAGTTTTGGCAAATTTCGAATCTGTGATCTTTTGACTTCTTTAATTTTGATTTGACGCCAAATACAACCCCATACGAATTTTCAACTCATGAATTTTGACTATGAAAATTTTATACACCGCAAATTGACCTTCGACTGTTTGCCATTCAGGATCAGTAATAGATATCCACGTTTGGAATGTCTGCGACGAAAGAAACTGTGAAAAATGAAAAGCCCAACAGCATTCACGCAGAATAGTCCTTGATGAGCCCGTGGAACTCTCTTTGCCAAAGGAACCCGAGATCAGAAAAAGATAGTGAAAAAAGTTACTCCTCGAAAAATTCATCAATTGAATCAACACATCTGATTCAATGTCTACTCCCGGAATTTCAATCTGCTCTGAATTTTTACTCAACAGTGGTTGGTAATAATTCCACAGTTTCAGAAAGATTTGAAGTTATGCAAGCAAAGAAACATCCACGCGTCATTGTGTTGGATGAACCCATGCGATTAGGTTCATTCGATTATGCTGTTCGGAGCGCTCCGAACTAGCATAATCGAATGAATCTTATCTTTGACAAAGCCAGATCCAAGAAAAATCACAGCCAGTCACGAGAAAAAAATTCCTGGCATTGTTCACGAACTAGATCGACTATTACAATTGATCATCTATACGCGTTCAACATTTGATTCAAGTAGTGAATCAATAGTACTTGAAGATAGTAAAAAAGACAGTAACATTAATAGCAAATTGAAACGCAAGCAAATTTCTACTGTAAACTCTTATCCAATATACCAGTGACATCTACAAGCTAAATTTTTCATTCAAAAATCAATCTGTTGATATTAGTAAGCGACATGTTGATACAGTGACTTTTTATCAAATCTTCATTAAAGACATACACTGCTATCTTTAATTTCATTTTTTTTAATAAAAATTGAACATTGAACGATCAGCGCGCTTGCGCGCGTGTCGAGATCTAGTCAATGATTAAAATGAGTAAACGACATGAGTCGATCTTAGCTCAAAAATTAGTTCTGCTCGCGAAGTATGATTCTCTGTCGAACCCAACTCAACGTGACGCTGCGAAAAGACTCGGGATCCCTCAAAGTTTACTATGTAAATTATTAAAAAATCGAGTTAGAATCGAGAGTGGCAGTTTGAATAACGCGAGTCCAAGTCAAAAACGGAAGCGAGATGGCAAAGACAAAGAAGTGGGAGATGCAATGTGTGAATGGTTCACAAGATTACGGAAAGTGAGTGCTCGTTCGAGTGGCTCGGTAATGATGCTAAAAGCGGAAGATTTGGCCGAAAAAATGGGTAAAAGCTTCATGGCGAATGGTGGATGGTTTTATAGGTGGTGCGATCGAAATAACATCGCGTGATTACATGAATACATTATCATCGGTTATTAGAATCAAATTCCCTCCGACCGATATGATCCTATTAAGCGTGGTCGACTGTGAAAGGATGATCCCTAAAAGAATATTAACCAATCAGTCAATCAATACACAAATATAAAAATCGCGCGCAATGGAGAACGAGTACTATAGATAGCGGCTTAATTTGCTGGATAAATGCTGGATTTCCTGTGTAGATGTAGTGTTTCGTTCACAAATGATCGTCGAGCCCGCGTATTTACTTATCATCCATCCTTCAGCCAATGGCTGATGATAACAACACCAAATCAGCAGCCAAAGATGACGGTTTCTATAGACGCGTGTAAAGATGATAGAGTTAACGACAAAATTATCTAGCAATGATTATGGAGAATGCATGTGCTATCGAACTAATCACCGCCTTTCAAATTCTCTTAGATATGATACAGTAGAAACTCTTCAACTGAAAACTCTCTGACTCGAAAAACCACAAGGTAAACTGAAAACCCCTTACGTCGAAAAAAGTTAAAACTCCCTGCAAAAAGTCCCTAACTCGAAAATTTTATCGGTTCTCGCCTGTAATTCTAGCGAAAAACTTCCCAACTTGAATTTTCCTGTTTGACAAGTCTCGAATCCATTATGATAAAAGTATGCCAGTGATCCATCGACGGCTGCAATGGCACGATCGGAGCGATTACTTCGTACTCTGATTATAGCGGAGAAATTCAAAATTATCGAAGAACTCAAATTGTCAAATTCTACTAAACAAGATATCGCATCAAAGTTTGGCATTCCAATCGTGATATCTGAGGGGGCTGGAGGGACCGAGAAAGATATATTCCCAGCTTCGTCTGGGTTAAAGAATGCTTTCGATCGTGTGAAACTACAATCTTTACATCAGACAAGAATAAATAATTTAATTTAATAACTGTGATTGAAAATACTTAAGATATAATTAAATGAGCTTCACTTCTCTCGACCTAACGAGCAACGTTTATTACTTATGGCTTGAGCGGCCGATGTTTCGGATGTTTAATCCATCCTTAGAGCACTTTGAAATACAATTTTTCACATCAGCATAATGTCGAATCGTCAATATTTGAAATGTTGGCTCATTGTTCAGTATGAACAGGGGCGTCACTTTCCCTCTGGAACGTATGGATGAATCCACACCTGGGAAATCGGGTCCAAGCGAGCAAAAATTTTGCAACTCAATATTATAAAGACTGTCCATCGAGTTCTGTGTTTGCACTCTCCGCCACCAACACGCGTACATTTGTGTGCGAAAATGCATTACACGAACTCTTTATTTCCAAGATGTTGTCAGCTATACCTGAGAAGCAAACCTCACTGAATTTGACTGAGTGCACCGATCACCTAATTCGACCTGTATCTATGTGCCGCCGTCAATCGTGCTGCCTCGTCTTCCATCCGACGAGAAAAATCAACAGCAAAATCACTATTTATACTGACCAATGTACCATTAACATTTCAAATATTGGCGATTCGACATTATGTCGATGTAAAAGATTGTATTTTGAAGTGCCCTGAAGATGGATGTATTTAAACATCCTAAACGTCGGCCCCTCAAGCCATAAGTAATGAGGGTTGCTCGTTAGATCGAGAGGAGTTGAGTTCGTTTAATTATAATTTAACCTACGAGCGAAAAATTAGGAATAAAATACTTGAGATAGTTTTTAAAGTCCATTTGATTTGAGATGTCATAGTTTGATAAGATGGCTGGAGTAGATTGATTTTAGAATACACTATTTTATTGAGTACATTATGTATCGAGTGCCAATCAGAAAACCTCCATAGCTCAAAAAAGTCCTCAATTCGAATTTTTCGCCGGGTCTTTTGAGATTCGAGCTGAAGAGTTTCTACTATATGAAGTATGACTTTACGGATACTATGGTGCAAATATTGGGCAGACTTTTCCACATTCATCGCCGTTATATCTTATCTGCCATTCCTTGATTTGGAATTAGATGATTCCCATAGAAATGTACGCGCAGAGGCTTATTTGCGTAATAATGGTAGCAGTCATAATAAAGTTGAAGAAAAGAATTTTTACGTATTCGTAATCATGAAAGCTTCCGGGGAGCTATTCGAGAGCTAGCGCCATAGCGGAGATTTTGAGAAGCTATCGAGGAGCTCGCAGGGAATTCTCGGGAAGCACCTTATACAGTTCTATAGGAATGACTCAGAGGCGCCTAGGGTGTTGACGGTTATCTCTGCGGAATCAAAATGAGCTGGAAATTTGACGGTTTCCTGAGAATCACCCGGGGACTTTCATAAGACATTTGTGACAATTTTCAGGCAGCTATATTGCTGAAAGAATGCTCAAAAACCAAGAATAGAGCACAGCGACTTCTATTGGAGCTATTTCCGAAGTGCTTAGCGTTTAAAAGTATTCTAGCGTTATCTAAGGTGAGTGTGCCCAACTTGCCCCCATTGAGCCATTTTTTCAACAATTCTCGTTCGCATCACAACTCTGGCTCATCTCAATCTTTTCCAACGTACCTGAGCTAATTTTAGAGCTGGTTTTAAACCATTGTCACGTGGGAATTCAGGGAAAGTCGATAAACTCGTGAAAAAGTAAGCGATCGATTTTACATGGAAACCGCGGAGATTCGAACCCAGGACCTTCGACTTCACGATATCCATGTGTCCCGGAAACCAAGCGTCCGAACCACTGGACCACGACCGCCTATTCCTCCGTCGTCTCATCGACTTACACCTCCAGAGATAGAATCCGAAGATGCCCGCGTTGCACTTATTCGAGGCTCGGCGCGTAGTGACATACGTCACACCATGAAAAATGAGCTAATATGCGTTGGAAAATATTAAGATGAGCCAGAGAAGTGAAGTAAACCAGAGTTGTTGAGAGAATGGCTCAATGGGGGCAAAATGGGTACACTTACTTTACAATATTTGTTCCGCAAAAAATCTTTAGTACTTTCTAAACCCGTTGGAGTGAAATTTGACTCAAAGCTATGAGTCAGTTTCGTGCGCACCGAACTGGAGTGATTCATCACTCCAAGCTGGAGTCAAATTTCACTCCAACGTGAGTCAATAATCACTCTTAGGATTGAGTCAAATGATTCAAAACCAAACTTTTTAATATTCTGGATATTGCAATAAAAAAATTAATTCACGGCGTGCACACACATTTTAATTGATTTCCTGGTAATTCTAATTATTAATAATCTATGAAAAATGTATTTGACGAGAATTTCGGTAGTTGTGTTAGAATCGATGGGGATTATGACTCAGTCAAAAAAGCCTATGTACGGTTGTGAGCGGTCGATACGAGTTTTTAAATATACCCGAGACGTGTTTCGATGGGAAACTCAGAATAGAGCAGCATCACTCAACAATTGAGAAGTCTTTCACTTTCTTCATAAGTAGTCCCGTAAATGATTCTGGGATTATACCCTAACCTATAAAAATCTGTTTCACTCAATGTGAGGAGTCAATTTTCACTTATCTTGGAGTGAAAACTGCGAATGTAATATTTCTGTGGTTTCACTCCCTATGAGTCAAATTTTCACTCCATATGAGTCATTCTGAGAATCACTCCAAGCTTTGAGTCAAAATTTCACTCCAACAGTTGTAGAGAGTATGTTCTTTGAGCTATCTACTTCTACCGAAGAGTAAAGGCTTTATGTGACACATCTGAGAATACCGTTCTAATTACCCCAAAAAAATGCTGTGTTCAATATGTTGCACACCTACAGGTAGGAGCATGGAAATTTTACGGATTCCATGAAGTTTTTGATCCGAGGTGGAACCAAGGTTCTGAGGATTTCCCATGCATAAGGTCTGCGTACTACTCTTCTACCCGATGGACCCGGGTTGCAACAACTGCCCCATGTATAGCGGCAGCCGCAGCAAAATCGGGCTTTTAGTGCCGGAGTACGGCGAACAAGATTTTAGGGTTCTCATATGATACACACGCAATGAGCTTGCAAGCCCATTTCGAGCTCTTATCAAAACTCGAAGCTATTCGTCCGTCGATAAAGTTTATCCATTCATATTCAGTTTTGCTTGCTCGTTACGAAATAATTTTAAGAAACGTCACTTTTCTAGACAGTTTTTAATGAAATGAGCCTCGCTTAAAATACAAAAGTTGACGTACATTAATCAAATTGAGATGGCCAGCTCAAGTGTCAATTTCCGTTTCACAGCCTTCACTCTTATATGTACAGCTTGAACGGAACAACCATCGACGCTTATGGCGAGAAGTGGAAACAAATATTGAAAAGAACTTACACGCAGAGCAGGGTTAGTTGAGCCTTCGCTGAGGTTTACATTGGCTCCCGCATCGATCATCCGTTGAACCATTTGGTAAGAGCCACACTTGGCAGCCAGAGACAGAGGTGACTCGCCAGAGTCGTTGAGGCGGTTCAACTCAGCTTTAGCGTTGAGAAGCAGCGTCAAAACTTCGTCGCTCTTTTCAGCGAGTTGGTGATTTGACAGTTGTCCTTCGAACATGAGATGCATGGCCGTCGAACCACGAATGTTTGCTACGTTGACGTCGGCACCGAGCTCTAGTAGTTTCTGCATTACCTCGAGGCGCAACTCGCTTTCGGTGGGGTACTGGCGGTCACTCTAACAAATGAATCGGACCATGAAGAATTAGTTAGAGTACATTCACTTCAAGTGAATTTTAAAATTAAATATTATCAGTATTCCGAGTGGTCAGATTTGAAGATGAGCTGTCGACAAAACCCCTTATCAATCTTGATATTTGAGATAATGATCAAAAATGTTGAAAAATTAATGTAAATTGTAGCACCAGCAAGCGAATAGCTACACTCATATCAGCCAAGATTACTAGAGATCTTTACACGAGAAACGACCCATCACACTTCAGCAGTGAAATATTGAGTATGTGTAAAATATTCTACAAACCCAAAGTCATGCGAGAATAAACGCGTTCATATCAGCTGTGATAAAAATCTTGTGAGACCAAAGTAAACTGAGAAAGGGGGACCATGGGTCCTGGTCGCCAATCTTCCTCAAGATTTTTTTACAGTTTGATGGTCTAAAAATATGAAGAATTCAAAGTAACTCCGTCGAATAGGCTTTCTAATTAGAGCTATAGCTTTGTATACAAGCAAAAGGGCTAGCATTGCCAGTATATTTATGTAGATATATCACTCATTAACATGGGCCTATATGAGCAATGCTAATCTCAGTGGCTGCATCTTTGGACAGGAGGCCCAGTTGACGGAGCTACTCTGGATTCTTCATATTCTCAGTAGTACCAAAGTGTAAACATATTTTGGGGGAGGTTGGGACCCGGATCCCTTGGTTTTTTTTGTGAGTACTTACATGGGTCCTCCGCAGCCAGTTAAGATGCCAATGGAATTCTGCTCTAAACGCAATGCCCAGCACCACCTTGTGCAGGGGAGTGTTGCCACCCTCCTCACCGCCATCGGGATTTCGAATTACCCGGTCGAGGCAGTTTAAATCCGCCCCGGAACGCACCAGAAGCTCCAGAAGCTCGCAATCGGCGTATTTGAGGGCCGCGTGCGCGCACGACTCCGAGTGCCTTTCGGGGTCAAACTTGACGCTAGCACCGTGCTCCAGGAGCAGCTCCACCATCTTGCGGCGCCACTCGCTGTCCGTGGAGCTGGTACAGGCTACGCTCAAAGGGCTTTTCCAGGATCCTCTGCAGAATGGCTCGTCAAGTGTGTCAAGCATGGGACAGTCGACGAGGCAGTCGCGATCGGCGCTGGCCTCCAGCATCGCCCTGACGATTTCAAAGCGATTTTGACGAATTGCTACGTGCAAGAGCCTGGTGCCGTGTTTGTCGACGTCGAAACCGTCGCGAATCGCACGCCGAACAGGCTCGGGGTCATCGCTGCTACGGATGGCTTCATCCAATATCTCGCAGAGAGTGTTGCGACCGAGCAAGTCTCCAAAGTTTACTGGTAAAAGCAAGGCCATATTTCTTGTTTATCAATTGTGATTAGAATCGAGAAGCCGAATAATTAATAGATGCGCGAGTAAAGAGTATCTGGACACACGGAGAGCAAGATTTCGGAATGTTCCTCGAACGTTGAATAACGACTGGTAACGACTGGTTTCGTTTGTGTCAGATTCTGTTCTGTGGTTGCCTATCGTCTACCTGCGAAGGATTGCTAGTTCAAAGGAATGCCTAAATGGCCAAAATCGACTGAACAGCTTTCGAAGATCACTAGCGCTAGCTGAAGGATCTCTGCTAGTTCAGAGTAAGGACCCTTTGTGGACTTGCAGGTAAGAGATGATTGACAATCTCTGGTACGAGAGGCGGCATGCAGCACGCACCCGAGTGTGCACGTATACAGAACCGAGATCGCCGGCTCTTAATAGGATCATCAACTTAGTTGTGAGATGGGATTTATAGCCATTCGCAAATATATTATGACTGGAAGAGACCTTTCTTATGCTGCATCTGAGATTAATAGCTGCGTGGCTGCGGCGAACGGCTGCATATTATAGCAACACTCCAGGCACTGCATGTATTACCTGCGACACGTTCGAGGGATGATCTCGAGTATAATACTTGTATACATGCGCTCTGTAAATTTGCAGCGTACCTGCATCGTATGTGTATATCTTCGATACCCCGGTACCCTGCAGGTCATATCAATGGACTATTTTTGAGCATCGAGGTTTCGATTTCATCTCTGTCTCATTTGTCGATTAGACCCCAACGTAGACTCTTTCATAAATTCTCATGTTCATCTGATGCTTCGATTTCGAAATATGGACCCTCGAATATCAGCGGATTAGTCTTATTTAACTTATTCGTCGTCGGGTCACAAAAAAAAAATACGTCATGTTACACTGCGTTTATTTCATTTATGATACCACGAAAATATCCGTTTTTTCGCCCGTGCATAAGTCATTTTTTCTCTGACTATTTACTACATCACGTAATCGCAAGCATTTTGAAATCCTTATCGAAATTTCAAATTATTTTAGAAAAACAAATCTGTATATCAATAAACTAAAATTTGATTCGATCCACTGTGAAACAAAATTCTTAGTATTGACGAAGAGTTTCTATTCCCAGTCATCACAACGTCTAACTGTTTTTTGCGAGGTTTTTCGTGTTGTTCTTTAGAAAAGGAAACCCATGAACGGAAATATGAAAAGAAAATAATGTTGCATGGCAGAACCATGCAACATGAAATTCAACGACAGTGTGTTTAGTTACCCGGTGAAATTATTCTCCGAGTCAAAATCTCATCAATCTTTACACAATTTTTGTAGGAAGAGACTCATCCTCCCTAGTAAACACCTCAAATGTCATGAAAGCAGGCAACGCAGTCTCTATACAAAATGAAACTGCGTTAGTGACTCGAAGAGCCGTGGTATTTTTATGCGGAAACAGACACGAGTCAGCCATGTATCATTTAACCTTGTCTTCTTGTCAACTGCGAGTGACATACAAACATGAAACTCATGCGGCCAATCATTTATTGATCGGGTTTGAAGTATTCAGTTTTGCTATGAACTATGTTGTACTTTATTTGTGCTGTTGCATTGAAAAAAGACCACCGAGTACACCATTTTGGAGTATCATAGTACTATACTATTATAGTATCATATTACAGCATAGTAGCACACTTCTGAGCTCCCTAACCGCTCCGTTTCTGAGTCCATGGCCTTTTTTTAGCTTTCACTTCAAATTTTAAGCTTTAAGCTCTCAGAAAGTGCAGACCTGGAGAAATTTGAAAGTGGCGCCCCTGGTCATAATGATAACAGTGGCATCAAAAGTATTCCAGAAATATTCGAAGCGATTTAGTTCACACTATCTGGGTGTGCCGTCGTTTTCAAAGCGCGTAAAGTATATCAATTATTGCTAGGGAAATCAATGGACAGAGTATCCACACCATCACCATTTGAGTCAGAGATTACGTGAATCACTTAAGGTCGCTGTACTTTCAGGTGAGAGCTGGTCGATTTTTGCTTTCTCGATGTGAGAAAGTATGGGTGCGGAAATTTTCGCTTGAAATTTTTTTGATTTTCTCATTTTGCTTTCTCTAAAGAGAAAGCTTTGTTTTCACCCCAACGAAAATTTGATCAAATTTTTCATTAAAACCAACATATTATTCAACAAAATTCCTTTTATCTAAAAAAGCCAAAGACCATTCTCTTCCTCTCGCCGAAATCTATCAAATGTAGGTAACACTTTTCCTCCTAATGCCCTTCCAAACCCGTCAGAGACTCATCTTTGCACCCCTTTTTCCGTGTATGTGTGTGTGTGTGTGTGTATGTTGTTTTCTATCGGACACGCTTTCTCTTTTTCTGTTCACCATATCAATTTTTGGCTTTCTACAAGTTGTGAAGAATCCAATTTCTGAGAGCCCAGTGATTTGGCAGCTTTCGGCTCCCAGTCAAATTTGATCCATGGGCTTTTTCAAGCAAAAAGTGCTCGAATTTCGACTTTTAATACATAAATATCTTTTTCTCACACGGTCTCACCACGAATTGAGTCACCTAAACTATGGTTTTTTCTGCAAGATCTATCGATTGGTTAATACCGAAATTTTATAAAATCTTCACAGATCTCAAATTTTCGAAAAAATCAAAATTTTCACCAAAAATTTCATTTTAACCCTTTTCAAACCCACTGCATCGTAATTCCGTCTCAACCAAACGATGGATATTGTTTAAAAAACCTCAGACCAGAAGGCCCAAATCTCTCTAAAAAGCTTCCTCTAAAGAATAACTGAAAAAATAATGGGAAATTTTTCTTAATATTCATTTTTTCCTCGTACCTTCCTTCATGACTCATTTATCTCAATTCCAATGACCTAAACTATGGTTTTTTCTGCATTATCTATCGATTGGTTAATACCGAAATTTTATAAAATCTTCACAGATTTCAAAATTTCGAAAAAATCAAAATTTCCACCAAAAATTTCATTTTGACCCTTTTTAAACCCACTAAATCGAAATTCCGTCTCAACCAAACGATGGATATTGTTTAAAAAACCTCAGACCAGAAGGCCCAAATCTCTCTAAAAAGCTTCCTCTAAAGAATAACTGAAAAAATAATGGGAAATTTTTCTTAATATTCATTTTTTCCTCGTACCTTCTTTTATGACTTATTTATCTCGATTTCAATGACCTAAAATATGGTTTTTTCTGCATTATCTATCGATTGGTTAATACCGAAATTCATTTGAGTCTTCACAAATCTCAAATTTCCGAAAAAATCAAAATTTTCACAAAAAATTTCATTTTAACCCTTCTCAAACCCACTGCATCGTAATTCCGTCTCAACCAAACGATGGATATTGTTAAAAAAACCTCAGTCTAGATGGCCTTTTCTATAAGAAGCTTCCTCAAAAGAATAACTCAAAAAGTAGTAGAAAATTAGAATTAATATTTATTTTTCTCTCGTATCATCCTTTACGACTAATTGATCTGAATTCTAATGACCTAAAGACTTACTTATGCACCATTCTGAATCGATTGGCTGATACGAAATTTTCATAAAATCCGTAAAACATTGTTCATATGGAAATTTTTTCGGGGGAAGGGAATTTCCACAAAGGACTCCAGTTTAATCATCTTTAAACCGACTATATCAAAATTTTCTCTTAATCAAACAATAGATATTGTTGGAAAAACCTCCTTTCAGATGACCCGAATCTCTCTGGAATGTTTCCTCGAAAGAAAAACTCAAAATATAGGATACTTTCTTTTTCGTTAAAATTATCATCATATAACGCCGTGAGAAAGCATTCTGCTAATCACTTTTAGCAGCGTATTTCACCCCCTACTTTGAACTCTATCCAGAATCCACCTCAACCATTTCATTCTACTCGCAAAAATCTATCGAATGGTTACCCTATACTTCCCCCATCTCATACACAACGCTCTCTGTGAATTATTCTGACAAACACCTTATTCATGTCCGTATGTGCGTGTGTCTGTATGTTGTCTTCTCTTTGTCACGCCATTCCTCCTGAACCGCTGGATCAATCTTCTTGAAATTTTGAGGGCTTACTCTTGATTGATCAGTAGTGATCCCAGATATTGACAGTCCCATACTCTTATCTCACCTTCTTCCACGTTCGATTGATTGCCTGAATTTCAACACTATTTTCAGACCCAGTTGGTCCAAACGTTCTAGCATCTTCTATTCACAGTATAAACTGTCACTCAATGTTGTCCAAGTATTACTCGATCATTCCAAAAAGATTGGGTAATACAGAACTTTGATTAGAGTTTCCATTTTTGAAAAAAAAATTTTTTCATTCTTGCTTCTATGTTTTCCAAATTTCGTTTCCATTTCCCCCAATCTCTTTGGAATCTTGAGGCATTGTTCAACTCCCTCACGCACTGGTCCCCGTCATTTTGAGCGTCATTTACTCATTTATTTCGCCCCTACAAACCTTTTTAACCTGAAATTTAATATCAGTGCGGAAAGTTTCGCTTAGAATTTTTTTGATTTTCTGATTTTTCACCCCCTAATTTGACTTTTATCCGAAATCCACCTCTACCATCTTATTCTACTCGCCAAAATTTATCGAATAGTATCTTGCATATGCTCGCATATGCATCCATCTGAGTTATTGTGCAACAATCTGAGTGGATTTACTTCCTAAAGTACCCCCAAATATGTGTAAGAACTTTCGGAGACGAACCTGAAGCCAGGAGCGAGCTAGAGGTTCAAACCACCAGGTCCAAATCGGGCATTATTTCCTCTATTTAGGGGTAGGCAAGCGAGGGCTCGTTCCCCGTTTTCCTGTCCACAAACGAGACGAGTGGCTAGAATAGGGATACAAACATGTTTTTCTGACTCAGAATGACCATCTGAACACGATTCCGGGGTCAATTAAGCCCCGAATTATCGTCATTTTGCATTACAGGAGCAATACCTGTTATTACGGAGTTTAACGCCATTTAAGGATTGGATGATATCCTAGGCACAAATTGACCCCGAAATCGTGTTTAGATGGTCTTCTGAGTCGAGAAAACATGTTTGTATCCCTATTGTAGCCACTCGTCTCGTTTGTGGGCAGGAAAATGGGGAATCGAGCCCTCGCTCACCTGCCCCAAAATAGACGGAATAATGCCCAATTTGGACCTGATGATTGGAACCTCCAGCTCGCTTCTGGCTTGAAGCTCTCCTACGGAAGTTCTTACATATATTTGGGAATACTCTGGGGAGTAATTCTACCCAGATTGGTGCACAATAACTCAGATGGAAGCATATGCGAGCCATGCCTATGTTGACATGTTAAACAAAAAGTCAAGATAGTGTATTATGATACAAGGGCGCAAACGATGGTTTTCGCAGTTCGAGTGACTTCTTTAGGCTCGAGCCGCAGGCGAGGGTCTAAATAGTCACGAGATTTTTGAACGTATGCCAAAAATCAGGAGATGATTCCTCCACCGAGGTTCTTGTTGATATTGTTAGTTTTTGTGTTGAACAACATATTTGAATAATTTCAAGGTCGAAGATAAAAGAACGATCTTTGCAAATTGAGCTCAAAGTTTGGCATTTTTAGAAAACTGCTCAACTTGTATCGGCTATAGCTCCTATAAAACGTACTATAATTGACTTTTACCGGTCGTTGAATCGAAGGTTCTTTCAAGATTTCTGAGATGACTACCGGTAAAAGTCGATTATCACATGCGTAGTAGGAGCAAGATCACTATGAAGAAGACCCAAAAATCTTTTAAATCTGCCCACAGCAAATAGCTCCTACAGATCGCTAGACTCAGTAATCGGTAACGGAAAATTTTTTTCTCAAAAGAACTAGTCCTCACAAGAAAAATGCGCTGAAGTACGTCTAAAAAGATTGAGTCTAGTCGGAGCTATATGATAATCTGAGAATAGGCTAAAAAGGGACCTTTTATGGACGATAGGACCCATTAGGGGGTTGAAAAGATCTGAAAAAAAATTTTTTGTACTATTTACATACAGCACTAATGGGGAAAGATTTTTTGGGATTTTTCCCAGACCCCCCCCCCCCTGGTGACGGCTCTGGACGAAATGCTCCGAAGCGACTCATTTATAGTCGGAATACTCAGTTCGGGAGACGGAGAGAGGTGGTATCTCCTCATCTAACCCATAACCTCGATTGACAACATGACTATCAGTGTGATTCATCCCACCTGTGACACGTCAGAGTAACTCATGATTTATTCCAGCAAGAGAAGTGGACCAGCACAAGGATACAAAGGAGCATCTAGAGGTTTCTCAGAACTTATTACCGTGCAGGAAGTGAACAGAAAACAATGAAGCTCACGGGAATCATCGAAATAGCGATTTCGGAGAGGAATCATGATCGAATCTATGAGACTCACACGTGCCAAACATCAATAACATGATCATCAATGTGTAGATTGCCTTCTCTGAGATTCCTGAAACACTCAGAATCTATTACCATTTCGAGAATGGAAACAAAACGGTGGAGTTCGCGGGAATCATAGAAATACCGATTTCGGAGTGGGTCCATGACCAATTCTGTCACCCTAACCCGTGTCAAACATGTACAATATGATCATCGATGGGGAGATTGCCCTCTCTGAGATTCCCGGAACCCTGAGAATTTATCACCACTTTGACAACGGAGAGAAAACAATTAAGCTCGCGGAAATCATCAAAATACCGATTTTGGTGTGGACACATGATCGATTCTGTCAGACTGACACGTGTCAAACATCTCCAACATGATCGATGGTGTGGAGTTTGCCCTTACTGGAATTTCTGAAACCCTCAGAATTTATTACCGCCAGGAAGTGGACTGAAAACGTTGGAGCTCGCGGAAATCGTCGAAATACCGATTTTGGAGTGGATTGATAACAATTTCTGTCAGCTAGAGTATCAATTTAATTCCTTCATTCATGAAGTGATGGGCTCCGTCCACAATATAGAATCTTAGGTTGTGGTTTGAATGTCATGGAAGGAGGTTTTGATATACTAGAATTCGACACGCGCGCAAACGCGCTGATTGTTCATTCTTAATGGGTTAAAAATCGAAATCGAATGATAGGAAAATAGGAAAATATTAAACTCGCAATAAAATGGGTCCGTTAAGCCAATGCGTTACGCTGGCCTTCCAACTTTTTTGCCAAGACGTACATGGTGTGTGACATCTTGGAACAGATTTCTTGGAGAAATAAGTTTACGTTTCAACCTGCTAGTTGAATTACAATTTTTAACTTGTCTACTGTTTACATCAACTTCAAATTGTTTTCGTTTTTCAAAAGTTTATATCATTCAATGTATAATGTATTTTATGGGACGCCAGTTCATCTTGAGATTTTTTAAAGCTATGGAATTTTCTACTAATATCTTTGGAAAAAGATGGTTGATACGAGATTGAAATTTCAAAATAAACAATAAATCAGGTAATCAATATAGCGTTTCATTCTGAAATTTTTGACTGCAAAAACATACCTGCTTTATTACTGGTTTAAAAATGGCACTGCCTTAGGCGCTTTTTCAATTTTTGCTAATTTTCTCTTGATAAAGTACATTGCATCTACAATAACCTTACAACATTTTTTGTTGATACTCAGGTCTATTATAACAAATACATTTTCGAGATGCGAGATATCGCAAATTGCGATACTACTAACTTCTCGATCGTACTGCGGATTAATAAAAGGGATCTCCAGTCAATTCTTCCACGAAAATTCGGAGGGAATCTATTAGCCTTCTCATTGTGACCTACGCTTCCACGGACTAATGACGAACAAATGACAGAACTCAACCTAGTCCTTTTCCATGCTCAGGAAAAGTATCATACACAATCTCAGATTTGATTTTATTGTTGGCTTCCACTCACAGTGCAGAATAGGGTTCCAATTCCTCGATGAAGTGAACCAACATGGCGCTCCATCCCTCCGACCAATAGTATCACGGCTCTGATCCACTTCACATCTGGTAATGAATTTTGATGAACTGAGGTTCCACAAAGGGAGAGAGGAGGATTACATCCTGAGAACTGGTCTGAGACCTCGTGCTGATGTTTGGCACGAGTCAAGGGGGAAGATCGGTCATAATTCATGCTCTAGACTCGGTATTATGGATAATTCCGCGGGCTTCACCGGTTCCTGTCAACTACCTCTGCGTCAATTAATTCTGAGGTCCTTCCACATGTTCAAAAATGACCAATCCTCAAATGTCAGTCCCGTAACCAGGTTGCCCTACATCTACAGTGCATGGTGGACCAAAGTCGACGGTGGGTTGAGCTCATACGCAGATCCCTCCATAGATTCTCCGTTCCGGTCCACTCCTCTCGCGACGATAAATTCTGAGGTCCTCAGGAATCTCAGAAGAGGCAAGTCGAACATTGGTGATCATATTGTTGATATTCGGCATCGATCAGAGTGAAAGGACTGGTCGTTACCCACTCGCTCAACCTAGTATTTTGATCATTACTGCGGATCTCACCGGATTCCTTTCACTCCCTCCGCGGCAATGAGATTATATACCTTTCCTGATGCTCAAGAGTGCCTGATATCTAATCTTAGACTCTCGACTATTGTTGGCACACATCGACAGTCAATGAAGGGTTAAAACTCAACGGTGAACGACATTCACACGCGGATACTTGAGTTGTTCCTCCGTTCCAGTTCACTCCTCTTACGGTGATGAATTCGGATAGAAACGGGAGAATCAGAGGAGGGGGAGATGGACCATTGATGATCATGCTATCCATGTCTGGCCCGTGTCAGTGTGAGAAGATTGTTCATAATAGTTTTCCAAACTCAAAATTTCGAGGGATTCCGCGGGCTTCACCGTTTCTAGTTCACTTCCTGGGTGGAAATAAATTCTGAAGGTTTCAGAAAACTCAGAGAGGGGGAAACCCACATAGGTGATCATGTTGTGGATGTTTGGCACGGGCCTGAGTGACAGAATCCGACATGAGTCCTTCCCGAAATTGGTATTCTGATGATTTCCACGAGCTCCATCTTTTTCTCCCGCTTCCCCTACCCACTGGGCGGTAATCGAATCTGAGGGTCTCAAAGGGCATTTCACACATTCACAATCATAAGATTAATGTTTGGCACGAGTGAGTCTGACAATATCAATCATGAATCCCTTCCGACATCAGTATTCTGATGATTTCCACGAGCTCCATCATTTCCTTCCAACTCCTGGGCGGTAATGATTTCTGAGGGCTTCAGAAATACCAGAAATGGCAATTTACATATTGATGATCATGTTATTGATGGTTGGCACGTGTAAGTCTGATAGAATCGATCATGGGTCCACTCCGAAATCGGTATATCGTCAATTTCCGCGAGCTTCACCGTTTCCTTTCCACTTCCTGGACGGTAATGAATTTTGAGGGTTTCAGAAATTTCAGTGAGGGCGATTTTGACATCGATGATCATGTTGAAGATATTTTGCACGAGTCAGAATGACGGGATTTGTCATGAATCCACTCCGAAATCGGTATTTCCACGATTTCCCCGATCTTCACCGTTTTCTCTCCATTCTCGTACTGGTACATGAATCCTGAGGGTTACAGGAGTTCATGAGAAGTCAATCTCCACATCGATAATCATGTTGTGGATGTTTGGCACGGGCCTGAGTGACAGAATCCGACATGAATCCTTCCCGAAAACGGTATTCTGATGATTTCCACGAGCTCCATCTTTTTCTCCCACTTCCCCTACCCACTGGGCGGTAATCGAATCTGAGGGTCTCAAAGGGCATTTCACATATTTACAATCATAAGATTAATCTTTGGCACGAGTGAGTCTGACAATATCAATCATGAATCCACTCCGACATCAGTATTCTGATGATTTCCACGAGCTCCATCATTTCCTCCCAATTCCTGTGCGGTAATGATTTCTGAGGGCTTCAGAAATACCAGAAATGGCAATTTACATATTGATGATCATGTTATTGATGGTTGACACGTGTAAGTCTGACAGAATCGATCATGGGTCCACTCCGAAATCGGTATATCGTCAATTTCCGCGAGCTTCACCGTTTCCTTTCCACTTCCTGGGTGGTAATGAATTTTGAGGACTTCAGAAATTCCAGTGAGGGCGATTTTGACATCGATGATCATGTTGAAGATATTTTGCACGAGTCAGAATGACGGGATTTGTCATGAATCCACTCCGAAATCGGTATTTCCACGATTTCCCCGATCTTCACCGTTTCCTCTCCATTCTCGAACTGGTACATGAATTCTGAGGGTTACAGGAGTTCATGAGAAGTCAATCTCCACATCGATAATCATGTTGTGGATGTTTGGCACGGGTCTGGGTGACAAAATTCGTCATGAATCTACTCCGAAATCGGTAGTTTGATAATTCACACGATCCATCGTTTTCTCCCACTTCCTGGGTGGTAATCAATTCTGAAGGTCTCAGAAATCTCGGAAAAGGCAATTCATACATCTACGATGATGTTATTAATGTTTGGCACGTGTGAGTCTGACAGAATCGATCATGAGTCGACCCCGGAACCGTTACTTCGTCGATTTCCGCGAACTCCACCGTTTCCTCTCCACATCCTAGACGGCAATGAATTCTGAGGGCTTCAGAAATTCCGGGAAGGGTAATTTACACATCATCGATCATGTTGTAGATGTTTAGCACGGATCGGGGTAACAGAATTAATCATGAATTCACACCGAACTCGATATCTCGATGATTTTCGCGATTTGCGCCGTTTTCTGTCCTTTAGCCGGTCGGTAATGAATTCGGGGGTGTCTGGAAATCTGAGAGAGGGCAATTACCACACCGATGATTAGGTTGTAGGTGTTCTGCACAGGTCACGGTGATAGAATTCGTCATAAATCAACTTCGAACCATATACCGATGATTTTCGCGAGCTGCATCGTTCTCTGTCCACTGCCCGGTCGGAAACGAATCCTAAGGTCTGCGAGAATTCAAGAGAGGGCAATCCCCACACCGATGATTAAGTTGTAGATGGGTATTCCGATGATTGCCACAAGCTGTACCGTTTTCTGTCCTTTTCCCGGGCGGTCATAGATTCTGAGGAATTCCAGCAATCTCAGATATCGCGATTCCCACATCGATGATTATGTTCTAGATGTTTAGGTCACGGTGACAGAATTCGTCATGAATCCACTCCAAACTCAATATTTCGATGATTTCCGCGCCCTGAACCATTTTCTGCCTCTTCCCTCGGCGTTGATGAATTCTGAGAGTATCGGGAATCTCAGAGAAGGTAATTCCTACATCGATGATCTTGTTGTAGGTGTTTGGCACGGGTCAGGGTGACAGGACTGTCATGAGTCAATTCCAAACTCTATATTCCGATGATTCCCGCGTGCTTCCCTTTTCCTTTCCTCGGCGGTAATGAATTCTGAAGGTCTCAAGAATCGCAGAGAAGGCAAAATCCAGATCTATCATGATGTTATTCATGTTTCTCACGCGTGAGTCTGGCAGGGTGGATAGTGATCCACCCTGCCAGAAGATTAGTGAATTCACTCCGGAATCGGTCTTTCAACGATTCCCGCGATTTGCACCGATCGCTGTCCACTTCCTGGGCGGTAATAAGTTCTGAGGATTCCAGGAATCTCAGATAGGCTAATTTTTACATCGATGATCATATAGAAGATGTTTGGTACAAGTCAGGGCGACAGACCTTGTCACGAATTCACTCCGAACTCTTTACCAATGATTTTTGCGAGCTACATCGGTTTCTGTCCACTTCCCGAGTGGTAATGAGTCCTACGGTCGCCGAGAATGTGGGAGAAGGCAATCCCCACACCGATCATTAGGTTGTAGATGTTCGGCACAACACAGGTCGACGAAATTGTCATAAGTCTACTGCTCCGAACTCGATATTCTGATGATTCTTGTGAGTCCCCCCGTTTACTGTTCACTTCCTTGGCGGTAGTAAATTCCGAGGGTCTCAGGAATCTCAGAGGAGGCAAATTGCAGATCGTTCATGATGTTATTCATGTTTTCCACGCGCGAGTTTGACAGAATCGATCATGAATTGACTTCGAAATGGGTATTCCGATGATTCCCGCGAGCTGTACCATTTTGTGTCTTTTTCCCGGGCGGTCATGGATTCTGAGGGTTTCGACCGGATGTGTCATGAGTCCACTCCGAATTCGATATTTTAATGGTTTCCGCGACTTGCACCGATTTCTTTCCTTCCCCGCGCGGTAATAAATTGTGAGGGTTTCAGGAATCTCAGAGAGGGCTAATTCCACATTAATCATTATGTTGCACTTGTTTGGCACGGCTCAGGTTGACAGAATTGGCATAAATCCACTCCAACTCGATATTCCGATGATTTCCGTGAGCCCCACTGTTTCCTGTCCACTTCTCTCAGATGGATAATGATGTTATTGATGTTTGGCACGCGTGAGTCTGACAGAATCGATCATGAATTTACTCCGGAATCGGTATTTCGATGCTTCCCGCGAGCTGCACCGTTTTCTGTCTACTTCCTCGGTGATCATAGATTCTGAGGGTTTCTGGAATGTCAGAGAGGGCAATCTTCACATGGATGCTCATGTTATAGATGTTTGGCACGGGTCAGGGTGCCAGGATTTGTCACGAATCCTTCCCTGACTCGATACTTCGATTAACTCTGCAAGCTTCATCGTTTTCTGTTACGTTTCTGAGCGGTAATAAATTCTAAGAAACCCCTAGACGCTCAAATTCGGTTCATCGTCTCATCCCAAACTCGTCACTATTGTTGATACACATCCTCAGTGCAGGGTGGGTCCAAACCGTACGGTCAACTGCCTTCATCATCGGATTTCTCCATAGTATCCCCGTGCTAGTCCACTTCCCTCGCTGAAATAAATCATGAGTTACTCCGAAGTGTCACAGATAGGAAAAAACACATATAGTCATGTTGTCAATGTCGGTTATGAGTTAGATAGGGAGATTCCACCACTTTCCATTTCACGAACTGTATTCCGACTATACATATATACGAGCTACGCTGATTTCCACTCACTCCATTCGCCATAACTCGGTCATATTTGAACTTGGCACCATTTCGTTTATGTATACGTCGAGCGATGAAAAAGTCATAAAATATAAGTTGAGTCTCATATCTGCAGGTTTCTATTCCACTTCAAGCTTGGGCTAGCTTGATATAATTTCAGTCCAAAATCGTTATAAATCCGCCATTTCATTTGTAGATTCTTAGAACAATGAGCAAGTAACGAAAAATGAGTCATAAGTTGATCCCGCATCACTGCTCTTTCGTCAAGGTTTGGGCTATCTGCAGCTCCCGTCAGCCCAGGACTCGATTTTTCGAGAAAGGAAAGAGAAATAAAATCCGCTGTGTCGTAATAAATTAACAATAAAAAATTAATAATTGATGGCATAGTCATATTGGTTTGGCATGACTTGCCTAGGCTAGCTTCAGGGACGTCATTTTCAGACTCACTCATGTTCTCAGTTACATCATAATCATCCTCGATCTCACTCTGCTGGTCACCTCGCCAAATCTTCAGCTGACTAGCTTGCGTATCAAACTGGGAACTCCTATCTTCAAATGTATTGCCCTTCTATAGCGGTAAGTATTGCTAGGCGAAATTTGTGTGATGAGCATAGGACCGCCTTCTAGGGGCTGAAGTTTTGTCGAAGTTCCAGTTGCAACAGGGTTACGTTTCACAAAAACGATTACCCCTACATTGTATTTAATCCCCTTGAAATGTTTTGCTTCATAGCGCGATGTGTATTCAGCCTAAGCTTCTGTGATATTCTCGCGAATCTCGTTTTGTACATCGATCGGGAAGCGATATGTGTCACAACTTTCAGAAGCTTCACGCGCAGCCGCATCTTCAAACCTGGGCAAGTAACCGTATAACGCTGCATGCGGAGTTTTACCGGTTGACTTGCTCACAGTGGAGTTCAGGTCTCTTTCGAGCATTTCCAGATTCACATCCCAATCATTCTGCTCATCATTCATAATCGCACAGTGTCTGATTCATGCGCTCAATCAGACCATTAGCCTGTGGCTGACGACTCAAGTTCACCGTATGTCTTATACCATACTTATTACAGAACTTTTAAAACTGTTCGGACACGAAACATGATCCTCTATTGGAAGTCAAACGCTTAGGAGCACCAAATCTATCTACAAATCCTTGACTTTCTTTCACAGTGATTTCAGCCGTGACGTCTTTCACGGGTTCTGAGTGAGTGGACCTCGTCAAACTATCAATTATGCCCAAGATATATTTGTTACCGCGAGGCATCGTAACGAATGGGCCAAAGTAGTCCACATATATTAGTCCAAGAGGCCCATCCCCAGGAGGAATTGGATGCGATTCGCCCTCTGGCTTGCCCAATTTCCTATTTGTTAAGCTACATTCGAAACAATTTTTTACATGCTCTCTCACATATCGTCACATTTCAGCAAAATAGTAATATTCACTCATTCCTTTCGCCATTTTTTTCATCCCAAAATGACTCCCCAGCTCTTGATACCGTACGACTGAGCTCTTCCTCATAGCTTTTGGAACAACATCCAGGTTACGAGTCACTCCATCCTCCACAACTTTTTCGTACAAAGGGCCTTCATTCAACAGAAACCCTTCAATTAACCCAAATTCGAGCTTTCATCTCTCACCAATGGATTTTTGTAAGATCTCAACCTTTACTCCTATTTCTGGATCGGTGCGATGGGAAATTAAAAGTTCATCTTCGCGAGTCTTAATCACGAACACACTGTTTCTCAAATCAAGTTCCTGTAGTTCCTCTCCAGGAGCACGAGGCATTGCGTCAACATGTTCCATCTGCTCTACGCTTCGGTATTTACAGTCAAAATCATACTCAGATATCTCACTGATCCAACGTGCAACTTGAGCATTCTAAGTTTTCAACGCATTTGATTCCACACGGCACTGACAATCGGTTACAAGTATGAATTTCAGTCCAATTACGAATGGTCGAAAACGCTCTAACGGCCATTCAATCGCCATCAATTCTAACCGCGTGGAGTGATACAATCTTTCAGACAGATGCTCTTTAGCTTATCGCATACACGAGTTTTAAAGGCACATCTTTCGAATCACAATGGAGTAGCATAGCTCCTAAACCTTTTTGCGACGCGTCAGTATGCACTTTGATTCTCAAAGCTTCCGGGTTATAAATACTTGAAATCGGCCTTTCCGTCAGTTCCTTTTTCAAAGTTTCGAACGCAATTTGAATTAATTAAGCGCCTGTCCAATTTTATCCGTCCGGATGCCTCGTATCGTGGTGGCGTCGTTGGGGCTGTTGGTGGGTCGGTGGGTTAGTGGGTCGGTGGGGTCCGGCGGGTCGGAGGGTCTGGTGGTGGTGGTGGTGGTGGTGGTGGTGGTGGTGGCGGCGGTGGTGGTGGTGGTGGTGGTGGTGGTGGCGGTGGTGGCGGTGGCGGTGGTGGTGGGTTCGGTAGTCCGTGTTGGTATTGTTGGCGTTGCATGTGTTGCTGGTGATGGGAATGCTCCAAAAATAATAATAGCACACTGTATTGAGTTACTATTCTGAATTCTTCATTCATTACATTATGTACATTTCACGAACGAATTGATTCTTGATTGTCAGTAAAAATTATAAATTGTTGTGATGCTGTGGAGAATACATAATATTTCAAATTCAACACTACACATGTGGGGATAACAGAAACTAAGGAATTTGGCTAAATTTGTTCAAGAGCTATTCGAAATTCTGAGTTAATCACAAAATATTTCTGGATATACAACATTCGTGGTATAAATCTGAGTTCCAGCGAAAGGCGTTTTAGATGAATTTTCTGAAAGGATTTGTTCTCTGCAGCTGCTGCTCTTCCTAGCACTATTTTTCATGACGATTTTCAAATTTTCTTTCGATGTGACTCTTGCCAGAGCAACGTATAATTGCCCATGTGCAAATACTGGTGCCGGCAAATAGATCCCAACGCTTTCAAATGATTGTCCTTGAGACTTATTGATAGTAATTGCAAATCCGATTGTGAGAGGGAATTGCCGACGTACCATAGACAGAGAGATTTCATTCTTTGAAGATTTGATGTTGATTCTTGGAATGAATACCGTATCGTTTTTATTTTTCCCGTTAGCGATTTTTGCAAAAATCACACAGGTTTAGGTTAGTGTAGGTCGGTCTCATCCGGTGTAGTTCAATCTGATTTGTTCTTGTTTGGTTTAGTTCACTCTAAGGGAGCCTCATTCGGTTTAGGTCTCATGCTAAGGTCTAATGCTAAGACCTTATTATATATTTCACGTATATTAATTTTATCCGTCCGGATGCCTCGTATTGTGATGGCGTCGCTGGTGATATTACATAGTATCCAATTTTATCCGTCCGGATGCCTCGTATCGTGGCGGCGCCACAGGTGCTGTTGGTGGGTCGGTGGGTTAGAGTGTCGACGGATCGGTGGGTCCGTGTTGGTGTTGCTGGTGATGGCTTTTGACTTATCCGTACAGATGGGCAGTTGATTTGATGGTCCGATCAGTTGTTCTAGGTTCCAATCAGTCAAAACTTTTTTTTTGGATCGATGGGCTGTGGCTGGGGCAGGGGCTGGGGCTGTGACTAAGGCTGGAGCTTAGGCTTTTGGGGCTGAGCTGATGCTGGGACTAAGGCTAGAGCTGAGGTTGGGGCTGACGCTAGACTGCGGCTGGGTTCGAGGCTGGGTCTGGGGCTACGGGTGGAGCTGAGGCTGGGTCTGTGGCTGAGCTGATGCTGGGACTAAGGCTGGAGCAGAGGCTGAGGCTGTGTCCGTGTCTGAGGCTGAGGCTGAGGCTAAGGCTGAGGCTGGGTCTGAGGCTGAAGCTAAGGCTGAGGCTGTGGCTGGGGCTGAAGCTGGGGCTAAGGCTGGGACTGAGGCCGAAGCTGAGGCAGCGGCTACATGCAGTCGTTTGAGGCGATTCTGGGACAGTGGGACAGCGCCTCCATCGGAGGCTGCGGTGGTGTTTGCTTCAAATTACATGGAGAAAACGGCTCGATTACCGCTAGAGGCGCTGTCCACTGTCTCAGAATCACCTCAAACGACTACATATAGCCGCACCCTGAGGCTTAGGCTGAGGCTGGGGTCAATGTTGGGGCTGAGGCTAAGCTGGAGGGTGGCCGCGAGGCTGAGGTTGGAGCTAACGCTGAGGCTGAGGCTGAATCTGTGACTGTGACTAGGGATGATATGGGGCTGGGGCCAAGGCTGGGGCAGTGGGTAAGCCTGAGACTAACGCTAGGGCAGAGGCTGGAGGTAAGACTGGGCTGGAGCTGTTACAAGCTGGGGCAGTGGCTAAGCCTGAGACTGACGCTAGGGCGGAGGCTGGGACTGAAGCTGTTCGGTCTAGAATGGCCTAATTCGGTCTAATTCGATGCAGGTTGGTCTAGATCGGTCCAATTCGATCTAACTCGGTCTAGTTTGGTCTAATTGAGTCCAGCTCGGTCTTGCTCGGTCTAGTTCGGGGTAATCAGGTCTCATTCGGTCTAGTTCGGTTGTATTAGGTTGAGTTCAGTCTAATTTGGTTTAGTTGAGTCTGGTACGGTCTAATTCGGTGTAGCTCTATCGATTCCAGTCTGGTTTGGTCTAGTTCAAGCCAGGTCAATCTATTCCGTTCCAGCTCGGTCTAGCTCGGTCTAGCTCGGTCTAGTATGGTCAAGCTCCGTCCAGTTTGGCCTTATTTCGTATTTCCGTCATAAAATATCATTAAAGCCAAAATTTGTCCGTCAGCATCTTGCGTATCGGGTTGCCTATGTGGAGGGAGTGAAATTCGATGGCTGGCCGTATGAGTCATGGGTGGGTCATGGGTGGGTAGATGGTTGGATGGGTTGGTGGGTGAGTGGGCGTTAGTGGTCAGGTGGGTGGGTTGGCGCATGGATGAATGTACTTGAACTTTAGTGATATCAGTGAGAATGACTAAAGTTTCAGACTGGGGCTAAGGCTAAGGCTGACACTGGGGCTGGGTCTTGGTCTAAGGCTGGGCCTGAGGCTGGACTGAGGCTGTGGTTGGGGTTAAGGCTGAAGTTATGACTGGGACTGAGGGTAAAACTATATCTGGGAGGGTGCGTGTCTGAGGCAGGAGCCGGGATTGGGGCTGAGGCCGTCACTGGGGCTGTCCAACTGAGGGAAATTTCCAGATACTTACCGGAGATTTACTACTTCACTATGCGCAACATTACACCAACTCAATAGTTCTCAATCAAAGTTACTAGGTTGCATCAAGAAAATTGTTTTCTTCCGAATTCACTGTATTACGAAATCTGCATGTTACATTGTTGAGCTACAGAAGCATTTCAGGGGCTCATACCATATCAGAGACACTTCCAAGCCGGATGAGCGCTAGCGAGGTAGGCAAAAGCGCTAGTTCATAATTAATAGCCATTCCAATTTTTTTTTCTATTCTTCAGATCAGACAACGGACCTGCGATCTCAGCAAATTCAGGTATGTATTTGCAAAAGAACTCAGTCAATCCTAAGAATTGAAGAATTTCATGCACGTTGCTAGGCTTTGGAAATCTTTCTACAGTAAGGGTTTTCTTTTCTCCTGGACCGACGAACCCTTCGCCAAAAATATTCCCAAATAACTCGACTACTCGCATACCAAATCGGCATTCACGCAAATTCAAAATTAATCCTGCTTTTCGCAAAAGTTTCAGCACAAAAATGAAATATTCCATCAACTCCTTCCAGGTGTCTGCAAAAGTACAACCGTCATCACAACACATAACCATGATCCCTCGCTGTCCTGCACTACCTAGCACTTGATCGATAAGTCGGTGAAAATGCATTGGAGCATTGGCTAGGCCGGGTACTGCGCGTTCAAACTGCCCTGTTTGTGTTTCTGTTACAAACGCGGAAAGTGCTTTTGCACATTCTGTCAGTCCCGTTAGCAAAAATCCTTGCACAAGGTCTATCGTGATAAAATACTTTGCCCCATGGAGCACTCTCAGCATCGTATCGAAATACAGGATGGGCTTATTGATCCGCTTTGTATTTTCATTTAGCTTCCGGGAATCAACTACCCTTCGTCCGGAGCCATCCAATTTGCGAGTAAGAAAAGCGGAACTTGAACATTCTGACTCATTTTAACCAGCAAATTCCAAACGTTTAATCCCGTAACGACCTGGTCCAAGTCTTCAGCATCCTTTCAACTTGGTGGATACCATTTGGCATGATCAAGCGTCACACCTTCGAGCAGCTCAATACCCATCAAGACGCGATTTGGAAACCCTATCTCACTTGGTCGCTTTGCAATACAGACTCCATACTCGTTAAAAATAACTACAGCCTCATCTTTCTGCTCAAAAGTAGCTTGTTCATTCAGGTGTTCACCCGTTATCACGTCGTGATGTGTAATTCAATCAAAACGACGATCAACTACGACTTGCTCCTCGACCGTTAGGATATCACGAAGATTTACTGGCCCTCGTTCATAACAATAGCTTTTTTCCCTGAGCATGTGACCGGCAACACAAAATCTCTGCCGTCGCCGCGCACATTGATAGAATTGATCATCTCCGGTTTCTCGCTCACCCTCTCTAAAGAACGCAAAGGTATCCGAGATGAGCTACTCTCAAACAAATCCGGGTCAACATTCGTGAAAGAGAATTCTTCGCCGACTCGAGTATACGTAATATCTCTCGCTTCGGTGAATGGACGTCCGAGCAACGCATTCCAAATTTGTACCGTATAAGCCACAACAATAAAAATTAGCAATTCTGGTTTAAGACCGTCCAATTTATTTTCAGCGGTAACACTCCCTGACGATTCAACCATAACATAATGCCAAAACCTTCAAGAATTTTGGGTTCGCCTCCCAGTCGGAGACCCACACGCAATGCTATAGATGCTTTGATCGTGCACACACCCGCATTCGGATCAAAAAAAACATTCATCATTGTACCATTAATTTTTACATCTTTAGAAAATTTTTCCGCAGACTCGTCAGAATTTTCAGTGCCAATCGCGTTTAAATCTTCTGATTGAATCGGATCGGATTGGATCGGGATTTGAATCACCATCAAATCTACAACACTCCGCGATGACGGTCCGGTTGGTGCGAGGTCCTTTCATGACGTCTGGGTGCGGACGGGCAGCTGTGAGCCATGGACGAGTTTCCCGAGCTCCTGCTCGGGTCCCAACGGTTGCTTCCGTCGGTGACGGGTCACGCGAGGAAAATGCTCAAGCGAGACGGTCCGTTGTTGTTGCAGTTGGGCGCCACTGGATGTTTCAACACTTCTAGAAAAGCCGGGGGCCGGCTGCCAGGTCGTCCGAGATGCAGGCGGCGTTCGGAGCAGACTGCTCATTGTGTCGCAGGTTCCGCCATCACAAAGTGCCAACGAACTCAATTTGTTCGTGACCTCACATTGGACGCTAAATTGACAGTTGCCCGGCGGATCCTATCGACAAAGAATTCGAATAAATAACAAAAATGTCCAAAAGAAGAACCTGGAATCCCTGTCAATGAGAGTGCGGTCACTCCCGTGTCTTGCTGGATGAAGACGTGATATTCTTAGTTGTTGCAGTCTTCTTCTGGTCAGCGGCGATGGCATGGAGCGCGGCGGAGCGGGCGAGTTGTTTGTCTTGCGGGAGCCCGTATAAGTCTCGCCGACGGTCAGCGTCGGTTCGGTCGGTTTCCACGCGAGCATGACCGCGTTCTTGGCACTCTATCCAGCACGATCGTTCACAGTTCAAGTCAAAATTGACACTGAGCCGTTGGGACGGGAACAAGGGTGGGTGAGCGAATGATTCGAATTACTTTCAGAATAAATTGCGACTCCGCATCAGAGCGAAACACGAACACGACACACACCCGGTCACTCATGCCAGTCAGCGGGCACTTGGAATACAGTCACTGCATTATGTCACAAATTGTTCGGGTAAACCACTACGTGTCTGCGAGGACGTTCCTGCCGGCTCTAGGATGCGTCGGTAGCAAGGCCACGGCTGGGCTGAGTGTCGTGAAGTAGGCATCGCGACGGCAGGTCGGAGAAGAGCTGATGCCTTGGCCTAGCAGACCGGGGGTTTATATAGGCCGAAAGTGTACCGCGTGATTTGTAATGAGTGGATCAATTACTAACGCGTGTAGTGTAATGCGCGGTCGCATTACAAACTGAGTGCACGCGAATCATTTTCTGTAATGAGTGAATCGATTACCAATTCGTGTATTGTAATGCGCGACCACTTTACAATTTGGCTTCAGCGCCCCATTGTCGGTGAAGAGTGGTTCGATTACTTTCGCGTGCATTGTAATGCATCGTGGCATTACATTCTTGCGCGCGCGAATTTAACGTGTGGCATATGTGGAATTACGATATGAATATATTTATCGATTCATTAGTTTTCTAGATGCATGCATTAAATTTCATGTTTCAAATGCCCCTAGAGTCATAAAAAATCGGTGGATATGGCTCAAAAAGGACTGGACAGGGGGCGGCTCGCTGGGGAGTAGCCGTGGCCAATGCCGGCTAATACGGCTAGTTTTGCAGCAAATGCGCTCTACTGCGAGAGACCCTCCACAGGTGCTTTTAGACAGAAGTAGCCAAGAGTGGTCTCGCTGAGATATGAAAGAGTAGCATTTGTGGGCCCTTATTCTACTCTACACTACTTCACCACCACTGGAGGCTACTTCTGGCTACTGTAGAGCTGTGTTTCGGACCCAACAAGCGACCAACAGTAGTCAAATAGTCGCTCGGAGTAGTCACAAGTGGTCCGTACAGGGTGAGGAAGTAGCGCTGTCTGTCCTGCGCTGGGTTCCAATGCCAGCTAGTATCGGCTACGTCCAACTACTTTCACCCTGTACGGACCACTCGTGGCTACTCCAAGCTACTATTTGACTATCGTTGGTCGCCTTTTGGGTCCGCAACACAACCGGAGGTAGCTTCCAGTGGCGCGCGCAGGAAAGTAGTTTGGAGTAGAACATGGCCCCACAAATGCTACTCTTTCAGATCTCAGCGAGGCCATTCTTGGCTACTTCTGTCTATATACTGGCACCTGTGGTGGGTCTCGCGGAGTAGCACGCATTTGACGCAAAACTAGCCGTATCAGCCGGCATTGGCCATAGCTACTCCCTAGTAAGCCACCCCCTGGGACTGGGCTTATCGAGCGAGGATGTTTAAAGTCCTTGCGTTTAAATTTTCCGAATGTGCTATTAGATTCCTCCGTGAATGTGACTTGAAGAGTCTCAACTAGAATTGAGTGAGTTTTCCGAGCAAAAGTTACAAAAGCAACTGTTGATTACATTCAAGCGAAAATCTGGTGGCATATCCGAACAATTCAAACAATTGCACGTCAGAACCACGTGGTTTGATAATTTTTGCAGTCACGCCTTTCTTGAAATTTTCTTCTGCAGTTATGCCTTCTTCGGAATAGATGATGTCAGTTGTGCCCTTTTTACTTATTTGCTTTCGTTGTCAACATGTAAATAGGCCTTTCTTGTGAGTTTAATGTAACTATGTATATTTCATGAATATTTGGAATATATACTTGTTGTTGTAAGATTTGTGTGCCCATATCAGGCTCTCTATGTGAGAATATTTGCCCGTCCTTACAAGAAAAAAAATACTCTATGTAAATTTAGCGTTGAGGCTGTCCGAGGAGTCGAGTGATGGTATATCTCCGTGATGTGATAGGATATCTCGCGTGTGTAGCAGCGTATGTCATCGACCACACGGAACTCGCGACTCGCCGCAACTCGCTGTTTGGGAGATTTTGATCTGCAAAATATAACTGCCCAGAGCTACTAGTGCACATACACTCAGCACGCCCTTGACTCGATGTCAAATTTCGTTGATTCCATCAATGCATAATGCACTGGCAGTTATATTTTGGATCTAAAGACCCTAGACAGCAAGTGGTGAGTTGCGCGCTCGCGGTCGACGATACATATAAGCTGCCACGGTACAACCCCTGCTGCTATAAAGGCCGCCATATAAGAGTCAAGAGCGCAGTATAAAGAGCCGCGTACTAGACGCGCGGCCTGGCCACCTTGGCAGCTACAGATCGGCATCGCTTTCCGGGGTATATTATGCATCCATTCTTGGTAATACACGCGTTTTCGGTACGAGACGCATAAAGAAATTTATAGCTATCGATCGTTGAAAGACGCGATTTCAACGATGGATACCATACAATTTCTTGCAGTGTTGGACAAAAAATGATTGTCCAGGAGTGTACACGAGGATTATAGAATGGGTCCATAACGAGTTAAACATGTGTTTCTAGCAAGGGTCTCTTGCAGAGTTTTCCATGCATTTTCTTCAAACAATGATTCAATAGTCGTAAAAAAGCTTCATTGGCCACTAAGCCTTTTTTCGAATTTCATAAAAGGACCTAATAGCGTTCACACCCTTTGCGATCCATGGTGGTTTTCAAGGCTTTTCGAAAAACGAGTTTATTGGGGTCATAGATCATGGTTCGAAGGTTCCAAGAAACGACAGGGGGAAAGGGCCTAACCGCCATTAGGCCCTTTTTCCTCGCGGCCCCTAAATTGTAATGATGATAATGTGTTATATACAATAGATGAACTGAAGTGGATTGATATGCACATGATCTGCAGACTGTTTTGAAAGAGAGAGTAATAAAGACGTATTCTGGATACTACATGATGGAAAATGGAAAATTGCAGCTGAGAAATTCCAATGTTGCGTCAAAGTTCAGGAGGTTGCATTCCTCATAAAATTTCTCTTACTTCAATTCAGTCTATCTATTTTGCTTACAAGAATCGTACTGGTCGTGTATTCACATTGATACTCGTGTTCACCTCAAGTGTTAAGCGCCCGAACTCAGAGTCGTACGGCTTTTGTATTGATTTGTTCGGTATAGCCCGTGCCGAAACCAAATTTTGCCAGAATTTCCGCTCGTTATAGCCCATTTCTCGGTATATCCGAATCGTTACAGCTGGACCCATTTGCACATATACTGTATGGTGGCCAACCAACTCTTCCTTTGTTCGTTATAACCAGCTACTGTCTTTCAGATTTGGTTTGATATTTGAAGATCCATAAAACACATTTTGGATCTGTTGATATGATTTTCGTCGTGGGAAAGATTTTCATAGCACTTTTCCCACTAAATTATGAATATCCGAATGCATATCTACGATTCATCTTTTTTTAACTCGATGCTGTTTCATTTTTAAGAATATCTTCACGTATCTCTCCTTCTTTTCATTACCTACTAGCGGTTTTGCCTCACTCGCTGTCGCTCGTTTGGCTTGTAAATGTTCGTGATAAGCCATAAGCGCCAGAAATGCTTTTATAGTTCAATAATAATAATAGGTGTAAAATGATGCTTGCTGATCAATTCGAGGTGTCTGAATAATTTTTTAAAATAGTCCGCAGAATTGGCGTTGTGTTAAATTATACTGACCAACGATGAAGATATGACTTTAAGTGAGCAGCAATGAATATTGAGGAACTGTATAGTTTTTCTTTCAATTAGCTGAGCTGGTATGTCTTTGTTCAATCGATTAGGCTGGAAAACTTCCGTTACATCACGCCAAAGAAAAGTATCTGTACTTTTGACCAGACCTACTTTTCTTTATGTATTTTGGCACGCTGTATCCTAATCCGAGGTCGGTTTGGCCCGGCTATCTCTTGTTTTCGAGAAAATCGTGAAAATTCGATGGAAATCGTGGAAGTAGCGCAGATTAGCATTACAAATCTGATGAATTTTCACTCAAGCAGGATCGAATATCACCGAGCTGAACCGATTTATACCGAATCAGACCGAACTAAACCGAAATAGATTGAATTGGACCCAGCTAGTCTGACTTACACCAATATAGACAAAACCAGACCAATCTAAACCGAATTACACGGCCTTGAACTGAGCTAGATTTAACTAGACCGAGTTTGGTACAGTACTTCTCATGCCTATCTCTAGGCCGGATCCGATCAAGTTAGACCAAATAGATCTAAGTACACCGAACTAGACTAAATAGTAACTAGACTGAATTAGACCGAACCAGACCGAACTAGACCGTAGTAGACCGAGTTATCCCCAGTTAGACTGAACTAGACCAGACTAGACAGAATTATCACGAATTAGACCGGATCAGATCGAATATACCTAAATAGATTCAACCCATGAGTGCCAGTTGGGTCCTACAGGACCCATTAAGAATATGTCGTAACCCTTAAGGTTCCATCATCTTGTTTTAGGGCATACCTTACTATTTTGTGTGATAGTTGAGGTTTATTGATAGTCTTCGAGTTCCCACACTACGTTGGGAATTCATCAATCATTAGGTCAAATTTTCGAAAATGACTCGTCACTGCACGAAGACTATTCTACGTTTCCTGAGTTATCAATCGGATTTGATTCAACGGGATTTTTCAGTGATGTGAATGAGACGATTTTGAACAATAGTACACCCCAGAATATTCATTAATAACCAAAACTGTAAGAGATTTCACTATGATGCTCTAGATTGCTGGTGTAATAAGTTCGTGGATATATATGATATTTTACGTACTCTGCGCATAATTAGAACATCGAAGGGGATGAATCAAGACAAAAAGAATATTTACCCCTTTCTAGATGACCCATGTTATCATGGGCTAATTAGACCGAGTGAGACTGACTACAAACGAACTGGATCGAACTAAACCTCCTTAGACCAAACGTCAACTGTCCAAAGTCAACAGTCCAACGTCAACAGTCACAAGTCAACAGTCCAGAGTCAAGTCTGGACTGTTGACTTGTGTCAAGAGAGGTCTAAAGTCAATGGTGAAAGTCAGCAGTCCAACGTCAACAGTCCAACGTTAACTGTCCAAAGTCAACCGTCGAAATTCAACAGTCCAGAGTCAAAGGTCTCAAGTCAATGGTTCAAAGTCAGCAGTCCAAGGTCAGCAGTGGAAAGTCAACAGTCTAACGTCAACGGTCCAAAAACAATAGTTGAACGTCAACAGTTCAGAGTCAACAGTTCAGAGTCCAACGTCAAAAACCCAAGTCAACAGTCCAAAGTCAAAAGTCCAACGCCAACAGTCTAGAGTCAACAGTCCATCACAACAGTCCAGAGTCCAAAGTCTCAAGTCGACGGTCCAAAGTCAGCAGTCCAAGGTCAACAGTCCAACGTCAACAGCCAGACATCAACAGTCCAAAGTCAACATTCCGAAGTCAATAGTCAGTAGTCAACGGCCCAGAGTTAAAGGTCTGAAGTAAACGGTAAAAGTCAACGGTCCTAGGTCAATAGTACAATGTCAACAGTACAACGTCAACTATCCAAAGTCAACCGTCGAAATTCGACAGTCCAGACTCAAAGGCCCCAAGTCAACGGTCCAAAGTTAGCAGTCCAAGGTCAAAAGTCCAACGGTAGTAGTCCAAAGTCAGCAGTCCAAAGACAACAGTCCAACGTCAATGGTCCAAAAACAATAGTTCAACGTCAACAGTCCAGAGTCAATAAACCAACGTGAACCACCAACGTCAACAGTTCAACGTCAGCAGTCCAAAAGCAATAGTCCAATGCCAGGAGTCTAGAGTCAACAGTCCAACGTCAACAGTCCGAATGCGACAGTCCAACGTCAACAGTCAAAAGTTACCCGTGAAAATTCAACAGTCCAGAGTAAATGGTCTCAAGTCAACAGTCAAAAGTCAGCCGTCCAAGGTCAACAGTCCAACATCAACAGTCCAACGTCAACTGTCCAAAGTCAATAGTCCAGCGTCAACAGTAAAGGGTCAACAGTCAAGATTCAACAGTTCAGAGTGAAAGGTCTAGAGTCAACGGTACAAGTCAGCAGTCCTAGAACAGCAGTACAACGTCAACAGTCCAACGTCAACTGTCCAAAGTCAACCATCAAGATTCAACAGTGCAAAGTCAAAGGTATCAAGTCGACGGCCCAAAGTCAACAGTCCAAGGTCAACAATCAAACGTCAACAGTCCAAAGTCAACAGTCAAAAGTCAACAGTCCAGAGCCAAAGGTCTGAAGTCAACGGTAAAAGTCAGCAGTCCTAGATCAGCAGTACAACGTCAACAGTCCAACGTCAACTGTCCAAAGTCGACCGTCAAGATTCAACAGTGCAGAGTCAAAGGTATCAAGTCGACGGTCCAAAGTCAGCAGTCCAAGGTCAACAGTCCAACGTCAACAGTCAAAAGTCAACAGTCCAGAGCCAAAGGTCTGAAGTCAACGGTAAAAGTCAGCAGTCCTAGGTCAGCAGTACAACGTCAACAGTCCAACGTCAACTCTCCAAAGTCAACCGTCAAAATTCAACAGTCAAGATACAAAGGTCTCAAGTCAACGGTCCAAAGTCAACAATCAGCAGACATCAGTACACAACCAACCATCATTCTGTACACTCAAGCTTAAAATACAGTGAAATCTCCGTCGCACGGACACCTCTGGTTGCATCAAAACTGTCCGCTATCCGGAGGTGCCCGCTATTCAGAGGTTCATTTCTGTGATTATACTTCTGCTGGTCGCCAAAAATTGTCTGTTATTGAGAGGTGTCCGCTAATAGGAGGTATCCATTAAGGGAGATTACACTGTATACCAGAAAATCACCAAAGTTGGGGAGGATTTAGTTCAAGTGTTTATGAACACCTGTGCAAAATTTCAGAACGATTGACCGTTTTCTTTCGGAGTGGTAGCCATCAAAAACCCGCCACTTTCAACATTGCGTTTATATGGGAGTCGACGATCCCGCATGAGCGCCTTGTTAAAAGTGACGAATTTGGTGACTACCACTCTGAAACAAAACGGTCAATCATCTTGAAATTCTGCACAGGTGTTCTTAAACACTTGAACTAAATCCTCGCCAACTTGGGTGATATTCTGGTATATTTTGCATTTTAGTGTACAACTACCTTAACACTGGCACCACCACCACCACGCACCAAGCTACCCAACCACTCGAGCATCTACCCTGCCACCCGACAACACACTCACCCGCCACCCCACCCACCCATCACACTTTAACCCTTCCACGTAGGCAACTCCATACGCGGGATGCTGAAGGACACATTTTGACTGGGCTTTCAATTATTTCAATTCCTGCACGTTCACCAGCGTCAAAAATGTAGCTCTCTCCTACCCTCGGGATCCCCAAAGTAGCGTTGAAGTTACTCCACCGATAAGTTCTTTACCTAGAGTAAGGTAAGTTTGGTACACTTTTTCATGTTTTCCCCCGGTTTTTCATTAATTATTTTATTAGATTCCAATGCTGTGAACTCGCTGTGTCCAAGTTGCTTGCAAGTGCCGTCTAGCGGCTCTGCCGCGCATTAGAGAACGGGGGCACAAGAACACGACCGAGGAATCTCACACACACACATTCACTTACACGCAATTGTCGCGTCACCTTGCTGACCGATTGTCGACGACTCCACATGCTTTTCTTTTCTGCAGACCTCAATTTTTCGCTGAATTAAAGTGATATGAACCCGTTGAAGACTCTGCAATTAGTTTGTAAGCTCCTAGTCAAGCTCGCATGCAACAAAAGTCGTAAGTATCATTGAATGCCCATAGGTTATGAATCTCTGCTTCTCAAGCAGTAGTTGGATCTAACTAAAAATTACGCTCACGTTGTTTCAAAACACAAGTTGCTCATGTGACTGGATGAAAAGTGGCGTGGAATATATAGATTCAAACAAACAGCCATCGACATGCAAGAACACATCAGCTGTTGTCAGCTGTCAGGGCTCGGTGGCTCGCGATCCTGCGCGATCCCTCCCGGCTGTCGCTGGCCCCCGTTTTTTCGTGTCGTATTTGGCCACCGCGAGCGCCAAAGTCAGAATTTTTCCCGCTAAATGTAGGTGGACACAGCGAATACCCCAGTGTAACGACGGTTCCCTCAATTAAATATGGTGTTATATGTAGTCGAAATAAGGCGTTATTCCCCCGTACTTCGTCCCGGAACAGTTCTTGCCAGGTACACTAACTGGACCACTCGCGTATCGCTGCTAAATCAGCCTTTAAAGAAGAAGCTTCAATCAACAATTACAACCATCCACGTGTAATCTACGGCGGCTCATTACATTGTTTATGTAGCGGGAAGAATAGATTTCAAAGCGGGAATCATTTACCTTGCCAAACGCAGCTAAAAAAGTCATTTTTCAAGGACGTACCAAAATTACCCCATTTGATGGTATGCTTTTTACATAAAAATTGGAATTTTGTCATTAGAAAAGTCACAAGTCAAAAAATACCCACCGGAGGACGCTCGAAATCCACTGGTATCATCCACTGGTATTGCCAGAGTCTTTAAAATCCACCCGCAGAGTTTCAGAAGCATTCATCGAAGCGTTCTAGAGTTTCCGTGGTCCATGGCGATGTTACTCCAGTTTCTTCGACTCCGACCACATATTACCTCCTTCCCCCATCTAATCGATTCTCTATGAAAATTTGGTATCAACGTCGAGATGCATCTAGATCACGTCCTTCACTTATTTTTTAGTCAAACGGAGGAAGTACATACAAATCATTCGTATGATATAATTTGTTACGAAAATGTTGGAAAATTGGCATGTAAAATTCACAAGTCAAAAAATAACCATTGTGGGAAATTCAAATTTCACTGGCACCATCGTTAAATTATTCAAAATACATCCTCAGAATTTCAGACAGATTGTTGCAAGTGTTCGAGATATTTCGTGTCCCTGAGAAGGCAATGTTATGGTATGGCTGTTTCTTCGTGTGTCTCGGTGTATTCCCCTCACCCAAATAAGGTTCTAGCAAAAAGCGCGTATCAGCCAATCGATTCAGAACTTCAAAGAACACTCTTGGCATAGAAGACAGAGTCTTGCATATTTTTAAAGCAAACCAAAAGAAGTACAGACCGTCAATGAGATAGTATATTACTGTACTAGGCAGGCAAGTTGGATTTCCGCGACTGTGTGATGATAATGCCGAGGCAAAGCCGAGGCACTGATATCACACGGTCGATGGGCATCTCACTTCTCTGCCGCGTGTTGTATACTATTTTTCTTACTCGCGGCCCGAAAGGACGTCGAAACTTTAATGAATTAATACAAAAGTCCGCATTTAACCTCACTTTTCCAAATGCTCGATTCTCGAACGGAATTTTGAAGGGTACAGCTTTTACTCACTGCGACTTGTGATGTGATATGCTCATCCGCCCGACTTTCGCAAAAGTGAGGCGTTATAGCCGAGCTTTTGCTGGTCGGGGCGGACGCAATTGCTTAAGTAGAATACTTAAGTAGAAAAATAACAAAGTGAAATGTATTGTGAAGGATTTGAATGGATGCTATATAAATGCTTTGGATTTGCGTTTCTTGGCTCATCAGCACGGAAGGACGTACTTTCGTGCCGGGAGGAAGAAATAGTAGATTATGTACGCGAGTGCCGCAACAAGTTTGCAGCCCTCGTCCATGGAAGGCCGCGATTGTGGCACGAGGTCATACGATTTTTTATAGTCATTCAGCTACAACCTAGCACGTTGCGAAGGCCGCGTAGACGTCCGCAATGTGCTAGATTGTAGCTGGGCGACTATACAATTTTTTTCATTACTCTAACCTAAAAATGCCGCGTTTAAATAGGATTTCAGGGTTCTCGTAATGAAAAAATATATCCGCACCTCGCTTGCAAGCCCATTTTCGGCACTGGAGGACAGTTCTGTCTCGCTTCGCTCGACAGACAAACTGTCCTAGTGGCCAAAATGGGCTACCGCGCTAAGTACGGAAATATACTATTTTCTTAAAAATTTTCAAGTCCTCAGGAAAAGAGTCCAACGTTCAAAAATACTTGGTACGGGGTCCCCAGAACTCATTGACTTAGTCATCACTTTCGTTAGCATAATACTCCGTTGATTTCAGAGAGATTAATTGACCTGTTCCAAATATTCCGCGTAGAGAGCAATTCTCTTTGCATACTTCTCGTATTCACTAACAAAGAAGAGAATGAGATGTCAGGAAAATTTGTCCATAAATATTTGAATGCTTACATCGCTATGTTCTCATAATACATTTCGAGTACGCAAATGAACATCTTTCTACCACAAATGAAAATTAAAATGATTTACCGTTTCGAAAATTGATAGGTAGATGGTTGAGTTCTTACATCGCCATGAGAAAACATTCTTCTAATCTCTTTTAGCAGCGTATTTTAATTTAACGGTATGTACGAGTCTCGAATCATTAACTTTTGGCATCTGTGCAGTCAAAAATTCTCAAGATCAAGGGGAATGTATTCCTGATGGATTCCATTTAAAAACGACCATGAAAAATAGTGATATCTCGGTTCGGTTCCTCGTAGTTTTGATTCGATTCTGTGGTCCAAAATATGAAGTTTCCACTCACTGGGAGGTCACAAAAGAATTTTGGAGTCGCCTGTGGAGATATTTCTGTTACGCTTTTCGATTCCACCAGAACATCAAAATCACGATCTTTTTTTATAAAATTGAATATATCTCGAGTTTACCTCAAGATAATGCAACTCGGTTTGCGCCATTCAAAAGATCTTGAAAAAACATATCAAAAGTGACCTTGAAAATTTTTGTTCAGCCTTTTCAGGCCCTGATCGGGCAAAATTCGGAAAAATCAGGCTTACCTGATTACCTCAAAAAGCAATTTTTTTTAATTTTTCACAAACACGATTTCTCATGGAAAATTGCACGATCCTTGCGATGGAACTAGTCCGAAGTTGTTTCTTCACGGTTTTCTGGTCAATTTTCCGATTTTTCATTCTCCGACCAATCAGAAAACAGAGATTTCTGCGCATGCGCGTGGTTTACCGAATTTCAAAGTAGTTCCAATCGAAAGCTGAGGAAATTTCTTTCAAAATGACCCCTTGCAAAAGTCAATTATATGTTCCCAGTCAGTTAATACGGCACGTTGATTATCGTGAACCAGAGCCTTGAGACCTTCTCTTGCGTCTATGCCGTCAGTGGTGTTAATAATCTTGATTTCTAAAGAATCGTGTATCTTCAGTTCCAGTCGATCAAATGGAGTTCTGCACCAAGTCATTTTGAAGGAAATTTCCTCAGCTTTCGATTGGAACTACTTTGAAATTCGGCAAATCACGCGCATGCGCAGAAATCTCTGTTTTCTAATTGGTCATGGAATGAAAAATTGGAAAATCGACCAAAAAACGCATAAAACCATAAAAAAAACAACTTCGAACTAGTTCCATCAGAAAGATTGTGCAATTTTGCATGAGAAATCATATCTTTGAAAAATTAAAAAAAATTGCTTACTGAGATGATCAGATAAGCCTGATTTTTCCAAATTTTGCTTGATCAGGGCCTGAAAAGGCTGAACCAAAATTTTCAAGGTCACTCTTGATAGGTTTTTTCAGGATCTTTTGAATGTTGCAAACCGCGTTGCATTATCTTGAGCCAAACTCGAGGATATATTCAGTTTTGTAAAAAAAAAAAAATGATTTTGATGCTCTGGTGGAATCGAAAAGCGAAACAGAAATAGCTCTGCAGGTGACACCAAAATTGTTTTGGGATCTCCCAGTGGGTGAAAACTTTAGATTTCGGACTAAAGAACCGAGCGAATCAAAACCACGAAAAACCGATCCGAGCCATCACCATTTTTCATGTGTCGTTTTTAAATAGAATCCATCTCATCTACCTCATTTCTGTGTGAATCTAGCTCTCACCTCATTTCAAATCTCAAGTTTATTCGTGCGGTTCCACGTTCATCAACCACGCATACCTGTATAGATGACATACGCAAATATATTTATTCATCGTCTGTGCGGGAAAGAGCCGTCTTTTTTATTTTCTCTCCCACGCCGACGATGAAAAAATAGTATTCGAGACTCGGGCCGCGGAAAAACTAACATCTCCGCCCTTGTATCGAAATCTACTATTTTCATCGTCTGTGCGGGAAAGAGCCATTTTTGCATGGATTTTTGATTTTCTTTCCCACGCCGACGATGAAAATAGTATTCGACACTCGGGCGGGGTGGTTTCCGCTTCCGAGCGATGATTCAGACCCTCGCCAAGGCTCGGACCGGAGAAACAGCGCTCGGGCCGCGGAAACCAACATTCCCGTCCACGTAATGTACTATTTTAGAGCCGGGCTGGGTAGAATTGATCTTGGCTTCCAATGGAGTGAACGCGAAAATACCATTACAGCAACACAATTTTTCATCAGTTGAATATTGTGATTCAAAGTTCTGTGAAATTCTAATCTGATGAATCCAGATTTGATAATCTACTTGAATGATACAGTAGACAAAAAAGCCAAAATTGTTATGAAATGACCAATTTCAAGGAATTCTTACTGCAGAAAGAAAGTATGACGAGTATCGGAGATCTAAGAAACAATGCAATCGCAAACACTAAATTATTGCCAACTATTTTCAAAAATGCTGAAGGGATTTGCACAAAAAAGGCATTATGTCAATTTAATGTAACAGTAGATACTCAAAGTACAAATAGAACCAACACTTTTTGTAGTAAAACTGCTGGGACAATTTATTGCATCATTATTTTCATCATCATCAGGAGCAAAGTATGACCAATTTTCTAATTTCTATCGAAATTGATTTATTCAAAGAGCAGAGAAGTTACAGTGTTCGGATGAAAAATGAACATCAACACATAAATTATAAAAATTTTCACAAATATTACTATTGATCCCATTTGCCTGCAGGTTCTACAGTTAGAGATCCATATTTACAGAATTATACAACTAGTGCGCATATCAATCATCCATGTGAATATTTCATGATTCCTTATTCGCAGCTAGTCTTGCTTCTCGTATCATTCTGCCTTCTTTGAGGAGTTGTTCTTTCACTCGCTCCTCCATTTCTTTTTCCATTGGTTTTCTGTACATAAAGTAATCATATGCAGCATAACCAAGAAATCCTATGCCTCCTAAAGTTGTTGCCACGCAAATAGAGACCCAAGTGTATTGCACATAATCATAAATCCTCCATTTGATTTTTCTGTAATCAACCATCCTCTACCTGAAAATACATGATATGGTGCAATCTCTAAGACCTGAATATACTGGATATCCCAAGGCCGGTGACCAGTAAACTAGACAAATCAACTTCGACTTGTTGAAGAAGATATAGTTTCTTTTTTTTGTCACGTATGAGATGGATAGAAAATTATATGAACCTCACAACTTTTTTGGGCATGGTAGATTGTCAATCATTGCTCATCACACCGTACCTTACATTAGTCTCAATATGTCAAGGCCTGTCACGAATATAGTAGCCAAATCAACTTTAAATTGATGAATAGAAAAGTCTTTCATTCTTAAACTTGTGATAGGGAGCGTAGAAAATTATAGGAACCTCGCAACAATTGGGAGATGTTATGTCAATTGTTGTACAATACTGTTTAGCTTACAGTGTTGGTTTGTCTGGACTCGTCTTGTAATGCTGAGGCAAAGCTTCTACCAGGAAGTGATGGGCTCCCTACTTTGAAGGATGGGGTCTTCACGAGATTTTCAGTCACGTTAATATTCAACAGAAGAGATGTATGATTGTTGGTCTAAAAATCTACTCTGCCCGGCTCCAACAATCATGAAGTGTATGAAGTGCGTACGCGCGTTGCTGTCTCCTTCTGGCCTTCTGCTATAGCGGACGACCGCATGCAATGCACATTTAATGGGCATGCGCAGTGAACGCGAAAAACGCGCTAAAAAACTTGGGATTCAAAATTGAGCGCTGGTTTCTCACACGATCAAAGTAGGTTTATAATTTTGAGAAGGAAAATTTCCTTGCTTTCAGAATAGGGTTCTCGGTCGCGCAGATCCCAAAAATCAAAAGATAGTTCGAGACTTCAGAGCAGATATCAATTTACGAAAAACAGCTGTAAACCGTATCGGGAAAGATAAGGTTCGTCACCAATCTTTATCGACATTGTTTTACATCACTTTGGCGTTACAAGAAAAATCCGAATCAAATGTTTGTGTCCGATGGCTCTTGTGGCAAATGCGTTGGAGATCGGGGTGAATTTGTCCTGGCGCAAACTTGGACAGTCAAAATAGCTCAGTTGGGGGCACGAAGCCTATGCTTCTTCCGCCACGTAATATATTTTATGAGTTGCGGAAAACGACTTTTCTTCACGAAACGAGTACTGAATACGTCGGCGAAGCCATCGTCCTCACGAGGTATGTACATAAGGTATGTACATCGATTTTCCACACGAGGTACATAATGGATTTTCCTGGTCGCGCTGACCATAGTTCGAGACAGCGTTCATCAGTCTGCATAGACGGTCGGAAACACGCTATTTTCCGGGAGTCAGGCGATAAACTTCATGAGACAAAGTAAAGATTTCGAGCCATCGTGGGTCAAATTTGGTCGCGTTAGAGGCTGGTATAGATAATCGCAATTTCATGAAATAAAATGGTAGGGGTCATTTTTAGCCCGTACATGCCCGTGTTTTGGAGAGCGCCATGCAGGCGAGGAGTGTGGGTGCATGAATTCGGTGATCAAATCAGATTAAATTTGGGTGAGGAAAATAAGTAGTTATTGATTTCCCAACACCATCATTAGATTGTTGACGAAGGGTGAGTATTGTAAGCCGACTCATAAGGGGTGCACCAACCTTGCGGGTCCTGGGTTTTGGCATCTTGTTTTGGTGAGAAATGAAGGTACCCAAAAGGGTTCCATCCCATGAACCTTTCATTCTCAGTTACAGCGATGGAGATTAGCTTTGTCATTATGTCTATAAGTACGATTTGTTAACATAGTCTCATATGGGCAATGCTCATCGCGTTAGCTGAATCTGGGGATCGAAGGCCCATTGGACAAACCCCCCTTGGGTACCTTCATTTCTCACCAAAACAAGGTGATTCCCAAAGTTTCGTCAAGATTCAGGACCCGCGAGGTTGGTGTTCTCCTTGTCAGTGTGATAGAAAACAAAAGAAATGGATCCATCGGACCTGCAATTTAGTTGTCGGTTGCTGATGAAGACAAATATCGCGTCATTAAAGCGCTTAGGTATTTCAATAACAGTCAGAAATGACATGATGTAAAAATAGACTCGCTCACTGCGGCTATAGGGGAGGATGTAAATACAGTTGCAGGCGGGTCAGCCTCAGGATTTTGAGATATGTGTTACTATGTGTTATCATGAACAAATGCGACTCAAATAGGTAAAGAACCATTGCCGTGTACCTCGATTCTAGAAGTCAGGCTAAATAAGCCCCCGATTCTGTCCAAAAGTACCCCCAATGAGCGGGGCGAACTTGGACAGGTTTTTTTCTAACTTTACAAAAAACTATAAACGCTGAGACCTAAAAGGTTCTGAAAACGTTTTTATAATCTATCAATAGTTGTACTTCAAAGTCCCATAGCGTGCCTAGCCCCAAGTTTTGCCAGATAGCCCCTTTTCAAAACCTGTCTAATTTCGACCCGGTGTGCACCACAAAGAGTAATCCATACGATTTTCAAACTCGGACTCTTACGAGCGAGCTTTGCTGAAATATCTGGCTACATTTCAAACAGTACATTGGATAGATTTGAAAGAGATATTCTAGGAACTCGGCAATTATGTTTCACGAAATAGGTGAGATGATGAAGATCATTCTCTGAAGATCGACCATTTGCACTTTGAGGTTTATTCTTCTTGACAGTGAAGGCCTGATTAATTTATTTTTTCCCAGGGGTGTCAGTGTCTGGCACTTCGTGAGTCATTATTCATTCAATCAAGTTTCTCAATCAATCTTCAAGTTTTCATACAATTGCAGACCTCGGAGTTTTTTGCAGCTGTTTATGCGCAATAATCTTATCGAAATGCTTGTGTCCTTTCATCACACTGAGCTCAATTTTTTTTTCCTGTTTGCATATGTCGTTATAATGAAAATTAGGTGGTTAAACTCAAATCAAGGCTCCGAAAAATGTCCCTATCTCTCACCTTCAGCAGAGACGTTAAAAAGAATCCCGAATCGATTCGTGTCGGAACTTGGTTCTTCGATAATAGGCTAGTTTTCAGAACCTAATTTCTCCAACTTTTCCTCGTCGTTGAACATGAGCGATCGAGAAGTGAATGAGAAAATTAAGTAATGCAAATATTTAAATTATCTGTCAAAGAATTGATCGAGCCTCGGGTAGAAATTCTTGGGCCTATAATTTCGCATTCATAGTAATGCTATAAAAGCCAAAAGAGCTTATTGTTAACCGATAGGCGCCTGGTGGGTCATGCAGGACCCATCAACAGTTGAATTTCATACATCCATGTCGATATTTCATGCCTTTCAAGGTTCCATTATCACGTGTTGTTTTAGACCTTACATGACTATTTTGTATGGTTATTGAGGTCTATCAAGCGCCTCCAAGTTTCCAGACCACTTTCAGCAAATCGTTCGGCCGAATTTTCAAATTGGTAAAAATGACTCGTCACTGTACATACGAGCACTATTCTACGTTTCCTCCAGTTTTTAATCGGGTTTGAGTCTATGAGGTTTTTCAGTGGTGTAAATAGCACTCTTTTGGGGAAGAACGTTCGCCTAGAATATTCATATAAGAGGGTTTCCACGGAACTTTTAACTTTTGTGTTACTGCAGTGTTCCAGGAGTATTTTAAACTATTCGGAGTGCGCAGAGTGGCATTTTATAGTATTTGGCATCATTCAATATGGACTAAATTCTTTTTTGTTGAAACGCATCCTGATTTGTCAATAGCAGACCGCAAAAGATGATTTTTGGGTAGTTTACAAACGTACCAACGCGATTTTTTGAATTGATAGGGCTGTAACTAAAATACCTATGCCTCAACTACTTCGGTGGAATGATATGTCCATATACTAATCTCATATTTTGAGAAAATCTTTGATTCAGAGGTGTGCGCTGATTTGGCTATGATATTAGCTCTCATTCATCGATGTAACCGAGTTATGTGGGAAAACTTTCTCTGGCTATTGTTTACGAAAATGATGAAATACCTTGTGCGACACGAAGAATTTAGCAATGAGTTTTCAAAGTTAAAAAGAAGACGAATCGAATCCCGTTTGGTTTGTGAGTGTACGTTGATCCGGACAAATTTTATAAAGCTTCAAAGCTCATAAGGTTATCGCGCCACTGGCTTTGAAAATGGTCATTCTTTGATGTCATACTCAGGAGACGCGAAGCACAGGGTTGGGACGTTGTGCTCTTTTTTCTTCATCACAAAAAGGATATAACCACACTGTTTTGAGTTGCGATTGTCGATCGGTATTTCTGTGAGAAGCTGAGGAGAAATATTTGAATCCGGATGGTAAGCTAAAAAAGCCTCTAAATGTGATGGTCTCGCGATTTTCTTGATTTTTACAGAGTATACGGCTGAAATTTGAACAAAATAACACCACAGTGTATTCTAGAAATTGAAATGAGACTCATAGCTCTTGACTCGATTTTGGAAATTTACATTGAATTTCGGAGAAATCGATGATGAAATTCATCTCAAAGTCAAGTCAGGCAAAATATAATCCGTATCGATTGTCTAGACAATGTTTTGAATCGAATTTATTCGATTGAAGTTGATTCACGAATGTTTCAAGAGTGAAATTCCGTACATGTCGTTCTGAACCAGATACCTCGGCTTGGAAGAGAGTGGCACCACTTTTTTCACATGTTTTCAAGGTCTAAGAATCACATGAAACCCATTTCAAACGTGTGCGATGAGAAATATTTTTTTTTATTCCAGAGGGTCAATAGTTAAAAGTTCCATGCAAACCCTCATAAGTAACCAAATTTGTGAGAAATCTCAACATGACGCTTTATATGACGGGATAAATAGCTGATATTTTACAATGTTTTATAAGATTTTGCGTGTATTGTGCCTAATAATCGGGACCTCCGAACGAGCGAATCAAGTCAAGGAAAAAATATCTACCCGATTTTAGATGGTCTCAATTTCTATGGGTAAAAATCAGCAACAAAAAGAATTCTCCAGTGTGCTGATGCTTGCTACTCAAGTTGAGAAATTTTCGGAAGCATGAATATTTACTTATTGTCAGTCTAAAAAAATCGGCTAAATCTATTCATCACCACCAGATTCAACATTTTTCTATCCGGAACTGTGACCAGTGTCCTGGTTTTGACCTCAATGTGGTCAAATCGATCTCAGAGAAATTCTGTTGAATTATTCGAGTTTCCTAGAAGTTAAAAACACCTGTTGGTCTCTGCGAGATTTTGTTGTTCCAAATTTCATCACTTTCGATAATGTGCGGTGTTGTGAAAATTCCCAGAAATCGACCAAATGCATCGACTGTGGTGCTGGTTAAGAAGGTAGAGTCTTTAACAGTTTTCGACCAGGCGATGGATGTACCCGACGACTTTACTGGTTGAATATGTATATTTATTAACCGTAGGATTCAGAGTGACTCAATATTCGCAAGTCAGTCCGTAATATCTCAATGGAGCCAGTTCCGTACCATTTCATCACATGAATAATTCATTACAGACCACCAAGAGACTGATCAGTAGAGCAGTCTCAGTGTGCATGAGTGATTCTGAGTTCGCGATGTACATGACGCTCGATACCGGAACGGCATGATCAAATTATAATCTTAATAAATTTACCTTGGTATTTTGAAGGATATTTATATCAGCCACCAGATTCAAGGAAAATTTCAGTCACATTATTTAGATCGGATATCAATTTGTATGATGCCAAAATGATTTTTCCGCAAAACGATCCATAAAGTAGCTATTAAAAAAAAAGAATATTTTAATTTGGTGCAAATGAGAGAGGGAAAAGCACAAATCCAATTACAAAATTTTCATGCTATATTTTGATGGAAATTTTACAAGTTTCAACGTAGTAAAAATTCACATCTCAACATGTATATCTGCGTTTCTTTACAAAAATACGAATGCGCTGGTCATTATACTTCATCTGCTCAAAGAGAAGTTGAATATAACTCGTCACATTTTAGTCGCATCGATAGACGTGTGCGTATCTCTAAATCATAAGTATTTACATGGCTGCCATTCTCTTACGAAGTTATTGAGGAAGAACTAACTTATCGTGCATAAGTTTGCGATCAGTGGTCTCGAGGACGATCAGTATCATCCTCGAGCATGAGAAGTACTTTTAGATTTCTTCACTCATACAAATCTTTTTCATTTGCACTTTTATATACTAGTATTTCTTTCTTGTTCACCAAGAATCACGCAAAGGTAAGAATTTTAATTCCTGCAATCACATTGAGTGTATCACCAAAATGAAAAAATATTACATTCCAAGATAACCTAATTGTTCCAGCTCTGAGTCATTTTTTTTGACGCTATCTTCCAAACCATCCTGAGTCGCTAAAGAATATATTATTCGGAGATTGAAATCTATACAACATAAGACGACTGAATTTTGTGGTTTCTATGGGGGGGTAAAAATAGATTGGTAGTTCCAAGAAACGGTAAGTACTACTTTGCAAAGTAGTTCGCATCAAGTTATCCAAATACATCAGCATAAGACACAGCTAGAGTCACGCAAGAATTTCGTGATGTAGTATCACTTTGTCTGACGTCAAATTAAAAGATTACTATCAAGACACCTCAAAGTAAAAACCTTTTGGCACCGATGAGTGAGTGCATCGGTATTGTATTATAGTTTGAATTTATGCGGAACGAATATCTTTATGAACATTATGAAACTCTGCGAATTATCGCAACGATTTACTCAGAAAACTTGACGATCGTATACCAAAGAATGAAGTAGAAATGATTCAATACTATTCAAATTTGCTGTATCCCAGAGTAGCGTGAAATTCAGCCTACGTGAGCTATATTTGACACGTATCAACTCTCAATAGCCCTTCATAACGTATAATGCACAGTATCATTCTAATGTCGACACAAGTTATTTTCTCTATAATACACATATACAAGTCTTGAGCTCAATGCTTCATATCAGTTCTGTTGAATGAAATCTTACAGACTTCTTAAAATATCTTTGAAGGAACTCTCCCCATTCATCATTATTATCTACGTGCATATTCAAGGTCAACATGGCAATAAATATTTTTTACAAGGTCAATCGGAAAAACTTGATAGGCAACACATTGCGCAGATTGCTATCAAAATCAAATGTAACTGACAAAAAAGTGGATTAACCACAGATCAGTTCAAAAATAATATCCCCCAACTTGATCGAACGACATAGAGTGATAATGGTTATGAACGCTACAAGTTATTTCTTTACGTTTGTTCCGATAATTCATGTTCAAAAGTTTCAGCTTCCACGAATTGAATGCGATGACGATGAGCAAACACGATGTATTGTATTTGTTCCAATCACAGGATCAAGATGGCAAATCGTGTTCCAATGACTTTAGACGCAAACATGAACTATGAAATCTCAGATCAATTGTGAAATACTGGCAGAGATAGTTCGCTCTTCATGAAAAATTCAATATCAAAAGAGAGTCATGGATACAAGTAAAATCTTCTCAAAAAAGAATGTGAATCATGTGAATCGTAACGGAATACAAGAAATGGGAGAAACTTTCAAGCATTTCTTAAATTGGATAAGATTAATATCCAGCATTTCAATTTTCTACTAGATTTTCGAAGCATGTATATGAGCACCAACTTACTGAATTTAGATAATTTTAAAAGAACTGTGTTCTCTCTCGCGAATTAGCCTGTAACGATTCGTATGATATCCAATCAATTGGGTTTCACATTCTGTTTGCGGAATAAAATAGTCAAAATAGTTCAAGGTACCTAGCAATTGTATCAGCATTTCACAAATAGCTCCAGGACTGCAAAGTTGGATGAGAACGCTGGAATTTTAAAAATCGGCTAGCTCAAAACCCTTGAAAGTCTACTGGGTTGGATAGAAACATTTTTGTCAGTTTGCTCTCTAGTACCAAAAGGAAAAGTCGATCTAGTTCGAGACCTATTCAATGTTTCATTTGTATGTCATGAATGTCAGTAATAACTCGACTTTGAGTTATCTGTTGGACAGATGCTTCAGAGGCCCAAGACTAAGAATGGAAGCTGCTCCAAGGGCGGCAAGATTACTCGAGTTCGGATTCCTAGCACCATCTATCGATACAATCGGCAAGGCAAAGTACCCTCCGGTCTGAGCACTTAGTTGAGATAAAGGTATGTAACTCTTGATGCCCAAACCTGCAAGCCGATTGAGGGTTTGAGCTGATTTCAAATCAACTACTGGCAATGCGAGTTCTATATTGCCATTTTGTGGGAACGATGCGTCCGCTTCTCTGTGGTACGTGTTCTTATGTGTTGCGAGAGCTTGGGCTGTAGGATACTGCGCTGGGCACAAATTACACCTGAAAAAAGACATAGATAGTATAACAGTTTCGAAGTATTTGAAAGATGTGGCGTAGAAGTATTTCTCTTTAGTCTCTTCCATGTAGGAGGATATGAAAATACCATTATCCCTGATTATCCCTTGGTACATGGTATACACGGTAGATACAAAGTTACGAAAAGATCGTGCAATATTGCTAAAACTTATCGATTTGTTAACTAGAAGGCTAAATGAGCAGCAATGAAGTTTGATCTGCGACGTTTACTTATACAAAAGTTTTCTGCTTTCAATTGAAAATTCATATACTCAGAAGTTCAGTTTGTATTGCAAGCAATCATGAAATATCAAGGAAGAACTTACTTATGGTGAAGTTTGTTGGTTGTTCTGTGAGTTGCCATGTGTTGGGCCAATATTTCTTGACTCTGGAACCGCTTGTCGCATACCTGACAAGTCAATGGTACCGGCATTCTGCAAGAAACCAATGGCAATGAATTTTCAATATGGTAAAAGGGTAAATATTTCAGACTCTTTGATTTTTACCTTGGGGGTCTACCTCTCCTTGCGGGCAGTAATGAGGGACTATCTTGAGTAAGATCAACAGTTGGTGGTCTGGGTGGTCTTTCTACTTCACTCGTTTGTTGTTTATTCTGCTTGTTTTGTGGAACAGCAAACTGCCCTTGCTGCTCTTGTTGTTTCTTTTGTGAACTGGCAGGTATGATGGATATGGCCGAATTGAGATTGAGTGCTGACAGCTGTTTTTGTTGCTGTGTTTGTTGTTGCTGCTGTGGTTGACTACTTTGATCCAGTGATTTTCTGCTGGATGCCGGGGTCACAGTGATACCTCTTGCAGCAAGGACATTTGCTACCGCTGATGCATCTGGTTTCTTGGCACCTTGCACCATAGCATTGACTTGTGCTGGATTATGACCTTCATCAGTTATAAGGACAAAAAAATTTCGTATTTGTGCACTCTTTTTGATCATGACGTCATTAACAAGAGAAGACGAAGAGAGAAACAATAAGTGCACACAAAGTAAAGATCAGACAGCCAAAACTCAATTGGTCAAAGTTGTAAAAATTACCAAGAAACGAGAAAGCAAATTTGAATATGATATGCCAGCAACAGAAACATTCAAGTTTTTCAAGATTTCTTTGCGGTAGTTTGGTAGAAGTATCTTTCTATAGCGATAAGCGACTCTTGAGTATTTACACTTTGGTATAAGAAATTGATGAGTTCACTTATGAATGTTCGAGCTCTAAATTGAGATATCAATAGAACATCAAAATTTAAAATTGAATAAAGACTTTACAACTCACCAGGCTGTCTCACGCTCAGAGTAATTGAGTCTGTTAAATGTATAGTTGAATCACTTCGACTGGATGCTTGCACAGTAGCACCCCCTTGAACATTCTGAATGACTGGAAGACCATCATTTCTTTTTTGTTGCGCAATGACATGACAATCTGCATCTTCACTACCACCTGGCAACAGTACATCCATTCGTCTTTGTTTAGGAGCTCCAGGACTTTGACCTTGCAATTGCTGAGGAACCTGACCTGGCTGAGGCATCATTGGCCTTTTTAATCGAGGTCTAGGAACTGGTGAAGAGACATGAACTTGTGGCATCCTTGGGGCTCTGAAAATATAATTATCACACAATTAATCTGATGGTTCTCAAACAATGATGGTTTTTGAGTACAATTTTTATTATAAGATGCATAAAGCAGTTCGTAGATCTTATTCTTGCCCAACGTTGTAAATAGTAGATATTTTTGTGAGCTTGCAGAAGATAAAGGAAGAAGGATAAGCTTTTTTTTCCTATTGCAATCCATTACGAAATTGGTTCCAACAAATGCAGGTCTCGAGCTTCCCCAAACCAAATTCCGCGTGGAAACGAATGAGTCGTTTGTAAACGTCTCGTTGAACGAATCCAATATTCGTTTCATTGTGTGGAGTCATTCCAAATGACTCGTTGAAACGTCTCGTTTGGAAAGTTTCACAGTTCAAGTTTTTTGATGTCATTTGATGTGACTGGCATATTTTTCAGAAATTGCAATAGTGAAAAAAAACTTGAAGTGCAAAATTGACAAAATGCGTCAATTCAATGAGTAATTCGGAATAATAATACACAATTAAATGAATATTGGACTCGTTCAACGAGTAGTTGGAACGAGTCATTCGTTTTCACGCGGGGCTCAAATGATGACAAAAATTGCTAGATCCGTATAACAAATCATACTGTTTTTCCCCGTAGAACTTACACGAATGATGAACGGCAGAATCATTTTTTCTCAGAGAATTTCAATCGCTAGGTAAGTAATGTGGTCTATCCCGCAGTGGCTCTCTGGCTCTGTCCAGTGGTCACGTTTGGAGGTTATGAATGATTGTTTTTGATGCCTCCCCCTGCCCTGCCACCCTCTGTACTCACACTCACACGGAAGTAAACATAAGCGCTTGCAAGCGCTGAATCTGTTCGCACGTGCATGCCTCAAAAGTTCGCGCCTCGAGAAAGGAAGGAACTCCACAATTTCACAAATCCGGCGAAACCGCCGAGAAGAACAATGAGGAAAAAGTAAGTACGTATGATTTTCCCTTTCGACGATTCCGAACCATAGACATTTCCGAACGTAAGTATACTCATCAATAAGAATTCCCTCAAAATTCTCACGGCTGAAGTTGATTCTATCCAAGCATGAATTTTCTGATCCAACAAAAGCCATAGTTATCACTGTTACCTCTTTAAATGGAGAAAGGATGTTGTAATGTGTATAAAAATTAACATAAGTATTGTTTGGTGCGCAACAAGATGATATTTCTGCAGTGTGTTATGAAAATTGTCCAAGTATTCAAATGAGGCAGGAGAAGAATGTGCAAAACAAGAAGCAAGAAATCCTATAACTTGAGACTTGAGGTGGCGCAAACTTCATTCCAACATGTATGACTTGATTCCAAAACCTCCAAGTTGATGCATAATATGGTTACCTTTGTCCAGGGATCATTGCAGGATATCTCCCCCTTGGCATTTGTTGTAGCATTTGAGGTTGCATCTGCGACTGCATGCCCATCTGTCCGTAGTGACCTCCATATTGAGGGTACATGTGTGTAAGATGCGGTGGATACTGTACTGGAGCCTGCACCCTGTACATAGGTGGTCTACCCTGTGCTTGATAATAATTGCCGCCTGAAGTCATTGTCACTCCTGGCGGTAGGCCTCCTGGTTGTTGTTGTTGGGGTAAGGGCATTCGCTGCACCTGTTGTGCTAATTGCTGGACTGGGGCTGGTAACTGTTCAAGACTCACTGGTGGATAAGTGTTTGGAGATTGAGTACCATACGACGGAGAACTGGCATGCGGTGAAGTTATGGGTGAACCTTGAGGTACTTGTCCACCTTGTACACTCGGAGAATGTGGAGAATGGGAGTTCAAATGTGGAGAAGCTTGGTTCAAATGTGGAGATCGAGATGAATGTGGAGAATTTTGAGATAGATGAGGGGAGACGCTGAGACTGGGAGATGCTGGAGCAGCATGTACATGAGATTTGTGAGTAGAGAGCTCTGCTGGAGTAGTGAAAACTAGTGAAGTGCACTCTGGGATATTGCACTGGTAGTGGCCAGCTTTAGACCTGTGAGCATCCAGATGAGCAATATCTTTGAATTTTTCATTACACACACGACAGGTATTCACTGTGTCAGCAAGCCTCTCCAAGGAAACATATTCTGTTTCAAGTGTTGGTCCGTTATTGGTTTCATTTTGATTTCTCTGCTGTTCAATTAAAAAATTTTGGAGCAGTGATCCAGCATTTTCTGCATTATCCGAGTTATCCTTATCAGTAACTTCACAACCATTTTCTTCACTGTGTCGACTAGAATTTTCAGTTACTCTAGTCCAGCTAAAACTCGAGTGAGAATTGCCACCAACAGGCAAAATTTCAGTTTCCACATTATTCATAGATGATCTTCTAGGCTGTTCAGGCATTAAAGCCGATCTAGGCACGATGCTGATTTCACTATTTCCTCTAAGTTCCGGAATAGGATCTGGAATACTTCGCACTTCTGTTGTTTTCTCCTCTTCTTCTTTTTCATTTGTCTTTGGTTGTTCAATAGTTTCCTCACTCGATTCAAGCAATTCAGATCTGGAACTAATGAACCTAATGGTGTAAACCATCACATTTAGATGAATGAGATGAAAATGAATAAGCAAATTAAAATGGAACAAGCTCAGGATAATGTAAAGAATGTAGAGATAGCAATCTTGGACTGGATAGTAATTGTGGATGAATCCAGGATAAGAATTGTTCTCTATAAAAAAAGCATAAATAAAACAGCTGTTCAACATGACTTGATGCAGATAAGAAAGCAGAACTTATTCATGCATGTAGTGTTATGCAGAGTGTGTATAGAGGCTATAATGATTCTCTCAATTTGAAATGGTATGAATAATCTTGATTCTAATTCTTTGTGATAGGCAATTTAAGAATGATTCAATGGTTCCATATGAAAGATAATTTGTACTCTATCACATTTACCTAGATTGCTCGCCCAGTTTCTTCAGATTTTCTATAGTTTCTCGGCACGTAGCTTCAAGTATATCTGATTCTTCTTGATCGTTTTCAGTTGATTCAGCTGGATCAACATTACTAATACTGTCTGTGTGTAAATCGTCTACATTCTGATCTTCTCTTTCTAAGGGGTTCACAGAATCACTTCCAACACCCGAGTCTCCTTCATTATTGTCCATTGATGGTCTTTCTGAATTTTCCAAAGGGTTGTTATCTGGATCCGATCCTAGGTTATCATCATCATCATAATTATCCTGTAAAATTGCGGGATGTTACACAACAATGACGAAACCAAATTCTCAATTCAACGATCAAAATTTAACAATATTACCTCTTGATTGAGCATGACGTTGATGAAAGAGTCTTCTGTCTTTTTTTCCTCCTCCGACTCATCCTTGCAGTCCTTTTCCTGTGTTTCAGCCAGCTCGTTGTCTTGCTTAACACTTTCCTTATCAGAACCAAAGACTGCACTAACAACAGTAAAACTTTCCGAGGCTGGTGACTTCTTCAGTTTGAGTTTCAAACAATCACCAATGACTGCACTCTGTTTCTTCAGCGTGATCTTCAAGTCACTCGTGTGCTCTTTTTCTAGCAAGTATGTGTTGTTTGATTGGCCTTCAATGTTTTTGGGATAAGAAATTTTCCTCACTTTTATTCTGACACTCCGTAAGTGAACCAGAACGATGTGAGTTTGACGATCTCTCTTGGTCTCAAACTTTTTATCACAAAGTTGACAGCACTCCAGACCAAATGTATCCAATGAATTGTTATCTGGAAGCCAAAAGAGAAGGAATTATATTAACTTGCATGGTTATATACTCTAATATCCAATATGGTTGATTGGGACAAATTGATAGTTGAAGCAATGGATATCTATATTCGTTGGTCAAGACTAGAAGATGCTTGAGAGGTTGTTGGAAAAAAAATGTGATACCAATAGGCGGACAGGATACGTTCTCAATTTGTTAAGAAAGTTTTAAGCTCCTTATAGCTGTATAGAAGCATCTATTGTAAGGTCTCAAGGTAATTTGAGTTTTGATTAACTACCAATCAGTATCTGAAGAATTTGACCCTATTATTGAGCGGAGGAACCGAATGACTCAGATTCTGACGAAGAAGCGCGGATGAATGTGATAGCTGTAATTTAACAACCGGAACTCCAGACTTTTCAGCACTGTCATTTGCAAATTTGTGCTAGTAATAAGATATTAATTGTACATCGCACGGTATCACGTAATTGCCATTCACATTTTTACGATTTTAGCAAGATCACAATACACTGATACATATACTCAATTACTCAGTGAAGCTTTTTGAGGTTAGCTGTCGGCTTCCGTAATCTGTGGCCGTTCTCTAGCTTGTCATATGTGTCCGCGTTACGTTTATTTACATACAAAGCCACGCGCAAGACTGCAGCGATTCACGTGTTCCATTTTATTGTGAATTGAATTGAGATGCGTGGGAGTTTGATATGGATGCTCTCGTCTTAAACACCCATTATCGTAAACTACAATTAACTACAGTATATGCACTTTCGGTTCGGCGGCGGGGTGGCGGATACCGTGATGATGAATGGTCTTCGCCTAGTGAATCACATCCAGTTGAGAACGCAATAATTAATAATTTGGATGCACTCAGCAAAAAAATACTCGCAAAATTAAACGTAGAATTTACCGTGAGTTCACCCGTTGCACAGGATTTTGGCAGGGAAAGAGCGGCGGCGTCGCACTCACTCGCTTTCGCAACTCTATAACTTTTTTGATACCAGGGGGAAGCGACTCGCATAGGCGGAACGGCAAAGAGCAAGTGGTATTATATAGTAATACTCTAATGCTACGATACTCGTGCGCCGTGCTGCCCGCGGCCCCTGCACAACGTGACTAGGCTGCGCGCGCATCCGAATCAGCACGACTCGGCACACCATCGCTTGCCATCGTTTAACGTGGGAGTCGCTGGCCCCTGTTTGATACTGAGCAAATTCTGAATGCGAGTCTTTTCGTAGCTAGCTAGCCGGTTTTTTTGACGTAACTCATTTTACTCAACAACTTGACTTTGAAGATCTTTATCAACGATACTCGAATTGCACTTTTCAAAACTACTCCTCAAAAGAATTGTATCAATTTCCTTAAATCTTATCAACTAGGCCTGTTATCAACTGTATCTATACGGACAAGAAGCTATTGCCACGTGATTCTTGTTTCCAGTATTCTTTGTGAGATGATGTCATGACTCAATCATGATTGGCTTTATTCGGTCAGCTTTCTCATATAATCTTCTTCGACTTGTTTCTTGTTTTATATTTATCTCAAAACGGACCCAGATCACTTCTTTCTTATAGCAGTGAGATTCGAGTGACCTGGGCTGTAAAATCTATCGAATCGGATAGGGTCATTTTTTTTCTATAGGTTGATCAGCGGATCTCGCAGAAGTTTGGTTTACTAAGTTTTCGACTATTTATTGTACTTATGTTACAAGAAACATTTTTTATGTCATGGAGAAAACTGTACAGTTTCGAATTCAGTGGCGCGGTGTCTGGGAGCAACATTTATTTCCAATATTTAGATCAATAATTACTGCAAACAGCGAAGTCACAAATTCATCATTGGATAAATTCTTTTGAAATCTGTCGAGGAATGGGTAAAATCTAGTCCGAGGAAGTGCAAATTTCAAGTATGTTATTTTCAGACGCAAACGTGCAGTTCGAGGACCCGTGCAGTTTCATTCAACTGCAGTTGGTCATGGCTTTGCCCTTACCGCAGCAGGTAACAGATGCTCTCAGCTTTTGGCTACCCCAGATATACTAGACGTACTTACACGTATTATAGTTACTTACTATGGCAACCTTTAGGCAACCCCAGTTGGGACCGCATAAAGAAATGACTCAAGTGAAACAACGTGTATATTATAGACCTACTCAACGCGCATTGCATGACGCATGTGATTTCATAGACACCGGATAGTTGACAGATATTTGACAATTGAAGAGCATTGAACTGAGCAAAAGAGATCCTGTCATTATTTTTCTATCTTCTCTTGAGAACGATCAATAAATGGCAGGTCCTGAACTGAAGCTCGATTTGAAGTCATATCGTTGAACTGGCGACCATCTACTACACGCACCCTACTGTATCTTGAAGTCATCTTTACTATTCAAACAATTTTCAATGCGAGATCAGCTGACTACATCTTTCACCTCTCAAAAGTCGTTTTTTGACACATTGACATTAGCTAGCTTTGGACGAATTTGCGAGTTATAATGACTAATTTCCTGCTTTTGCACTATATGCAGTCTGGAGCCGCTGACAAAGGCGGGATGGGTAGAACTGAATGGGCATTTTATCTTCCACCTATCTCGCTTAGCTTGTATAACAAGTTTTCACCCTCCGCGGTGAAGATATTTGTTTTCATGTAAAAGAACTACCCAAGGAGCAATATTATAACTGACAAGGGGGGACCATGAGGTCCGGGTCGCAAATCTTCTTAAGATTCCTGTCCAGTTTGGTATAGGCAACCCCCGCTATTTGGGGTCCCGGTATTTGCGTAATTCGTTTACATGCGGTTTTGCAAGTGCTGTGTTCCTCTGTATACGCGATATCCTAGTAGTAAAGGTTTCAAGTCTGCAAAATGATGTGCATGCATAAAAAATTGTCGCGTCCTGATTGGTCGAGAAATCAAATCGCAAAAAATCGTTTGAAATTTACTTAGGACTGCAAAACCCTCTTCATAACATTTTTTTGCAATTTTTCGACGTTTGGATACTTATAAAATTACAAATAATAGTACTCGCACCTCGTTCACGGGGTTTCCCGATTCTGAGCGATTATTTCGACATTCGCCTGCGTACAAAAGCAATCGCACAGAAGCAAGCTACAACTTCACAAACTAGGTGAAAATGTACTATTTTCAAAGGAAATCAATTTTTACATCGAAACACTAATGTTTTTCATTTTCCAAAGATATCATTTTGAGGAAAATTCAACAACGATTTCCTCGGAATCCCCCATATATGAGCCCAATTACCCCCGAAAGAATATTTCGAGACACACTGTGTTACGTCCTTGTCCCGGCTTTCAAATGCGCTGAACCGATATCTTGCCATCCATATCTTGTTTTGCTGTAGAGCCACAGGGGTTTTAGCGAAAAAGAGTCAACGTTTTTTCAACGACAAGAAATCGATGGTCAAATCAATATGCTCACCAGGTGTGCAGAAGAATTTCTGGATTTCCAGCGGTCAATTTTTCATCATATTTTGAAATATATAGAATCAGTAAAAGTCGTGTTCATAGAAGATCCAGAACTTCATGTTTTATTGACCATCCATTTTGCGTGGGACTGCTCAGATATTGTGTTTCACAATACACGACGCATCAATGCTTAGTGTTTTGTAAATTTTCTTGTATGATGATGTTACGGAGCATCAAATGGGTGTTTTTATCGTGCTTACCGCCGAATTTTGGGTTCGGAAGGTATATTGGAAATGCCGAACGGATTTGAAAATAGACAGAGTGGGAGCAGATGAGGGAAATATTGCGTTCTTACAAAAAAAATCGTTTGATTCTAGGAATTAATGATTTTAGTACGCTCGAAAGACTTCGTAACTCTGAATGGATCCCCTTATAGCGGTCTTCGTCAAATTTTGGGTTGTATATACCATCTTTGAAATTGCCGGACGCATTCTCGGGCAGCCAAAGCAGGCTGAAATCTGAGAAGTATTTCGCTTCTGCGATAAAAAAATCGTTATTACATGAAAAGTGATGGCTCTGGCATGTTTGAAACACCTCGTAACTCTGTACGGATGTTTTTATCGTGTTCTACGTTAAATTGAACGTAAAAATACAAAGTCGGAAGAATTAGAGTGAGGATTTTCACTTCTCACAGCTTTGAGATAGATAAACAATAATTTCTCAAAATACGTGAAAAATGATATTCAAAATCAAAAATGAATGTTGAAATGGGCAGCATATAGAATACCCTTAAAAACCAGGGGAATAACTTTGATCTTCTTCTATCTTGAATTTGAAATATCCGTAGATGCGCTGGGGATCCAGAAAAGTCGGGAAATAAGTGTTACCCTTATTTATAATGTATAGTATATAATATGATGTTTTCAGAACCGCCAGGCTGCTCAAAAGAACTTCAGTTTCTTTGGATCTTTCGGACTTTCGTGTCCATTGTGGCCCATTGCCGCAGTAATCTAACTCTCGGTCCACAGATCCATACCGCCGCGTCTTCTCAGTTCACGTAAAAATATTTCCAGCACGTACATGCTTGTGTTACTGGACTTGGGCTCGGTAGATAGAGTTAGGGAGTTGGTGGATTCGACTCCGAGGCAAAGCTTCTTATGCCGGAATAACTCCACCTCGAATTTCATCCAGAAATATTCGTACTCACAATGGGGGACACGGGGTCCGGCTTCCTAATCTTCCTTGAAAGATATCGACCTATACAATCTTAGGTAAAGTCGCGCGTCATGTCCGGATCCTACTCTCATATTGCGCCCACCCCTACCCAGGTCACAAGTTTCTTTCTCTCCACGGGCATAACTACCCTTTTACAGATGATTTAACAGAGATAAACGGTTCAAAAATTATATCACTGGGTCTTCTGGAGTGCCACTGGTGATCAGGAGAGCAGTGACGATGCTTCAGTGGATTTGAGATACCCGATGGTAGATGTAAGACCAGTAACCACAGTTGTAGAGGAGATCGCCGTATCAGTCATAGCAGTGGTAACTGTAGTCGTTTTGAAGGTCAGAGTCCTCGTAACAGTCATACAAGCGATGATTGGTCATAGGTCAGACTGCCCGCTGTAGGCATGGCAGCAGTAGCCGTAGTCATAATGGAAGTCAGATTTTCCGTATGAAGCATATGGCAGTGTCCGTAGTCGTAATGGAGGTCAGATTGCGCGTTGTAGACCATAGAAGCAGTGCATGTCCGTAGTCATAGTGGAGGTGAGAGTGTGTATTGTGGACTATTAAGGACGGTCACATTTTCGATACTTAGGGGGACTCTGACCTCTTTCACGGATACGGTCGCTGCTATCATGTCTTAGACCCAATGGGCACTTAGACCTCAGCCATGACTGGTTACTACTTCTATTCCTAACACGGGAACTCTGATCTCATTCATGATCGCGGTCACTGTTTCTATGCCTGACGGGCACCATGACCTCCATTATGAATACGATCACTATACTTCTATAACTACAACGAGCAGTCTGACCGTGACTGCGGCTACAGTCACTGCTATGCTCTGCACACTTCTATTCCTAGAATGGGCCGTCTGAACTCCACTACAACTACTATGACTATTTCTATACCTCCTGGGGGCTGATGAGGACCAGACATACGGTCACTGCATCTTCGACACGCAGTTGCCGGAGTTCTCACGACTACGGTTCCTGATATTGTGTGACTACTGAGGGCTGCCCCAATTCCACTGGAACCATATACATTGCTTCAATGAACTAAATATGATATGTGTGCGTGCGTGCGTGGCGCGTGCATGCGTGTGTGTGTGCGCGCGCGCGCGCGTGTGTGTGTGTGTGTGTGTGTGTGTGCGCGCGTGCATGCTCTGGCGGTAGATTAAAATTTCGGTATGAACGACGATCGTCGTGAGGTGTTTGGCTGTTGGCTGTACAGAGCAATGCCTTATAAACCAGTACAACACCTCACATTTGCTTCTGTGATCTATGCAGTGGGTGTGACCTATGCGAGTACGTACATGAATAAAACGACCCATTCCGTTACTCCCATAACTTGTACGAGAACAATCACTATTCAATAACCACTTAGATCTATCTAACCTCGATCTCGACAATGACCTTTTTTCCTGTGGGTACTCCGAAGAATCTGATATCACAATAACGCATTGTCCGTATCTCATATTCTTATTCCTGTCCTCTGATTGGCTATACAGCTGGGAGAAATAGCTAATCAGAGGACAGGTAAAAGAATGAGAAATGCGGACGCTGTGGACGGGACGTTTGTCTGATCCCAGAAGCTCTCATCGCCCGATTAACCCGAATAGTTTGGATCCTTGGTCATGCTCAGAGGTAGTTCTAAGGCTTCGTAAGTGCAAAAATAATTGTATTCCGCTAAGTCATTTCTGGACGAAAAATCCAAAGCTCTTCCAGAAGCCAAAGTCAGACGTCCAAAACATCCAGTAACATCATTCTCGGTTTCTCCATGTCAGAATCGTGATAGGGGGGGGGGCAATCTGAAATTTGAACCCTGCACGAGATTTTACCTATATATAGGGATTGGACATCCTTGTCGGGTTACCGTCATACAGGCGGTTATCCCTCAAAGATGGCTGCCGCTGGATATGGATTGAGCATGATGCCATATTAATAATATTGTGCTTTATTGTACTCTTCCCGGTCATTGGTCATCCTTCAAACGCAAGAGTGGGTAGACCAGGTTCAAGCATAAGTGTTTCGGGTCAGACTGAGTGAACAATGACTCAAATAGTACAAAAGCCTTAACCCTACCAATGCTAAAGCTATACTAAACGGTAACCATTTTACGCATGTTTGCAGGCAACCCGACAACCATGTCCAATCCCTATAAATATATTGCGGCGTTTCCAGACCCGCCGGGTGTCTTAGGAGAACTCCATGGGTCTTTTGGGTCCATCGAGGCCCATTGCCGCGGTAATCCGCCTCTCTGTCCACAGATCCATACCACTGCAGTGAGTGAGAGGAACCATGGTTCCTCTCAGTTCAGGAGCTTGGTCTGAGGGGAATGTCCGTGGTTAGGTTTGTGGAAACCGTGGCGGGCCGTTTCTAGGTGTAGTTGTTGCCCATTAGAACATTATTTTCCATGAGATTCGCTCACGACACGTATGCTTGTAACTAGCAAGGAGCACCCAGCCGCTGTGGGCCATGGATTTGGCTGAAACTCTGTGGATGGCCTCCTTCTACCACCAAAAAGTGAAAGCCAGAGCCACACTTGCAAACGCCCAACCATTTTCAAGCTATAGCCTATGACACTAGCGTTGCCCATGAGGGCCCTTGTTCTATATATACATATGTACACGTAATGCTAATATTATGAGCTGCAGCTCGAAACGGTTGGGCATTTGCAAGTGCGTCTCTGGGTTCCATCTTTTGGCGGTAAACGGAGACTATTCCCAGAGTTTCAATCATACCCACGTTCCACAACACCTGGGTGTTCCTTGTAAGTCTGGGTGGTGATGGGGTAGCGGGGAGGGGGAGTCCGAGGTCCCTCATTGCAATGCAACCGTCACGCCAGACAGTCCGCTCCTGTGCTCGTTCTTTCCACACAGTGGGGTCTCTTTCTGTTTCTCTTATGTTATAATGAGTATTATCCTCCTATCTAATTCTTGGTCTCTCTCGATTTCTTCGAGTTGTTGGTGTATAGCTTAGGATCTTAAGATCTGTTCTCCTCTCCCCCATTCTAGCGACGTGCTCCGACCATTGTACTTGACTTTTTTTATTACCCTGCAGATGTCGGGGTTGCGGTAGAGTTCTCTCAGTACCTGATTGTGACTGGGCCTCCAGGTTTCCGATTTCTCGTCTGTTTTTCTACCGAAAATACTCGTAAGGACTTAATTCTCAAATGACCTCAATTTCGTTTCGTCTCGTATAGTCATGGACCATGTTGCGCATCCATACAGAACGAACGGTTATATCATGGTTTTGTGTACTCTCATTTTGGTGTCGCGTGGAAGCTCCTTGTCCCTGAGTAATTTTTGTAGCCATTTGAAGCATTTGTGGCCTGCGCTTATTCGAATGTTGAGTTCCGTTCGCATATTGTGGTCGAGACTGATTGTGGATCCGAGGTATTTGAAGTTCGATACTAATTCAAAAGAGAGATTTCCTGCGGGAAGGAGTTCTGTGTCTTTTCGATCTCACTCCTATCCACTTCCATATGTTGTGTTTCTACTTCGTTCACTTCGAGTCCCATCTCCGCCGCGCTTTCAATGAGAATTCTTGCGTTTTTTACCACGTCCTTTTTAGTGTCGTCCACCAGATCTAAGTAATCCGCGTAACCTAGCAGCTTGATGATTTCATCGAATTGGATTCGAAGTCCATGGCTCACGACATATTCTAGTACAAAATCGAAAAGCGGTGGGGAAATGGCGTCTCCTTGTATGAGACCACTAACTATTCTGAAAGGAACCGATAGTTTCCTGCCAATTCTTATGAAGAGACTTATTGTATAGGACCAAAGTTACAATGTACAAATCATCGGACCCGTGGCTATATCGTACGACCAATCTAAGGTGGACACACCTTGGCATTTTTTTCTTGCAAGGTACAAATTTGATCGAAGTTTATTTTTACATGCTTTGACCTTATGCCTTGGATGGTGAAGTGAACATTTGCAGGAAATGGAAAATTCGATGCGAACGGGAAAATTGTTTTCAAAATATTCGAGAAAAATAACATTGCAATACAGCATCGTGTAGCTCATCAAAGTTGGAGTCCGGAATGAATTGTCCGGTAAGTTTTGATCCGCTTCCAAACCTCTTGGACAATAGTAATGTGTAACAGATTCAGCTGGTGGTAATCAACTTTAGACACTTTATCGCCCAAATTCTGACTACAGAGCTTGTGAAAAATTTGTACCATCCATGGTGAACAGATTATGGGCACGACTTATTAGGGCGGTATCTCGTAGCTAGAAAAGTAAGATGAATCTAAAAAATCGTGGCTGTAACTTTGTAGTCAGATTTCAACTGACCTAGCATCTGTAATCAAAATACAAACCGCGAATCTGCTTGGTATCAACAAGTCCTTGTAGGTCCACGTTTAAAACTCACACAAAACCCGCCTATTCATTAGAATTTCGATCTCCTAGGTAAGCCGTGAAACCCAGTTTTTTTCAAACATTTTTAAACTTCCCAGTTACGAGATCCTGGTTCGACTTGTGTTTAAAGTCTACCTTTGACGCCAATTCTCCTCAAACTTTGTAGTTAAATCTCAGCTGACAGAACTTTTATGATCAAAATGGAAAATTCGAATCTGCCTGGTAGTACCATACTCTAGGAGTTTTACGTTTGAAGTTCACACGAAACCCACCAATTTCTTTAGAATTTTGATCCCACTGGTAAGAACCGGGAGCCAAAAATTTTTTAAAACGTTTTTCTACTCCCCTGCTGCTCGATACCGGCTCCATTCTTGTTTAGAATCTACCTTTGATGCCCCAAACTTTGTAGTCAAACAGCCAGAACTTCTAAACTTGAACTTGCTTACTTGAACTTACTGCTTGGTATCACCAATTCCTGAAAGGTTCTTGTTCAAAATTCTCCAAGAACTGGACTACTTCTGAGAACTTTGATATTATACCTGGACAGTCGAAGCCACATCTTCCCGTGTGTTTATCCACGTCTCCATGGTGAGATACACTCGGGAACAAGGTGAACTGCAGTGGGATGACGGTCAGCGGCCATTCGAGATCCTCCATGTCACTCGCACTCAATGGGTTATCCCATGAGTGCGAGGGAGACGACAGATCTCAAACGGTCACTGACCGTCACAGCCATTGAAGTTCACCTTGTTCCTGAGTGTGCTTCTGTAAATCGTGCTTATTATCTGTTTACCTACGATGCTAACTTTTTGAGACTTCGGCTTCAGTTTCAGGTTGAGTGAATATTCAAAACTCAAAAGCAGTATTCAAATCTGCTTGCCGTTACCATTATCTAGTAGGTTCACGTTTGTAATTTTCGAAAAACCCATCTACTCTACAGAATTTTGATCTCTTGGGGGAGCAGCTAGAACCACGATTCTTCAGATTTTCTTCACTTCTCCAGATACGAGATACCGTTCTAATAACTCATATGCCCTTAATCTGTTCAACAATAATGGTTCAAACTTTTTCCCAGCTTTGTAGTCAGAATTTGGCCAATAAAGTGTCTTAAAGTGATAACCGCCACCTGAATCTGTTAGACATCGATATTGACTAAGAGGTTCGGATGCGGGATTGTTTAAAGTTCGGTCTACATTAGAGAATTCGGATCGTATGACTAATAGACAGTTTTTTAAGCATTATTGGACTCTTGTACTAAAAGAGACAAGAGTACATGGTCGATGCTTCCAATATCTTTCAACGGTACAAGAGGGATACACCCTGCCCGCTACGCTCACCAACCCCCACACTGCACACGCGACTTTCATCATATATTGAATTGGGAATTTTTGAGCAATGCCAGCGATTCCTGTCCGAGCTATTGATATGATAAATCAAAGTCTGGTGTAGGTATGTCTTACCACGTTCACCAGATCAATCTATGGGATTCATCATAATATTAGTACCAGTACCAACCAATCGGTCGCAAAATAATTTTTGATCTCCGTTTAAAATAGCATACATCGCTTCGAATTTCATTTCACATTGATCATAGATTAATTCATGGTTAGTATTATCTGTATGCCCATTACTGTAGTTCCAGTCAGACGTAGGTTAATTGAAATTGGCACGGAATTTGTCCTCTAAATTCGAGATACTGTTGATGTGGAGGGGAGCTGAGTTGTCGCAATCCTCTTTGAAATCTTCAGTGTAAAGTTTTTCATATCTTTCTCAAGATCTTTGGTATTAAACGTTTCGGACAAAGGAATCAAGAGAAGAATCTCCTCAGCTGTAATATACTATTGTCTGTTTCTATGTGACTCAAAGCTATCGCTATCTCAAGAGACAAATCATGATTGATTCTATCAGCAGTCCTGAAATTTCTGAATGGATTAGCACCTTTCCTACGAGTCAGTATCAATTGTATTCTTTATGATCAATATGTAGTACTCCCGACTTCCTGCTGAAAGCCACAATTTTCAAAGCTAAAAAAGTTCGATTTTGGCGACAATGGCGTGGTCGCCGTAACATACTTTGAACATCTACATATTGATCATGAGGAAGAGGCGCGAATACAATTGAACGATTAAACGAACTTACCTTGAGTGAAGTTCTATCGTAATTGTATGAAGCGCCTCTTCCGAAATGATCAGTCCCACCTCAACCTTGAACCCATATCAATCGATATTGATACCCTTCTCATGTCACGGCGACTGCTTTGAACTAATGAAGAATGGCGGAGAAGTCCGCGAGAGGCACGGCTGAGGGTCGTACGAGGGCGCCACGCGCCAAAATCGAACTTTTTTAGCTTTGAAAATTGTGGCTTTCAGCAGGAAGTCGGGAGTACTACATATTGATCATTTCGGAAGAGGCGCTTCATACAATTACGATAGAACTTCACTTAAGGTAAGTTCGTTTAATCGTTCAATTTAGGAAGAACCTCTTGCTATCTTTCGGAGATACAACATTCAATCTGCCAATAGTTTTGTAATTGATGTTCTTTCTTTCCATGCGTTCCTCCATTTTTTTTAAAATCGATAGTAGTAAACAATATTCAAGTATCGTATGCTCCTAGCCCATTTGTCATTCTTATTCAATTCAAACCAAGCAGTCAATGCTCTTTTGGACTTTATCAACGCTTCAGCCTCTTTGTCTCCCTCAGAAATAATTTCTTGATGATTCTCTATATGGACTGGTAATCTTTCAACAGCATGATCCTATCATACAACAAAAATTCGTTATATGGTACAACCATTCAAATTTCAACTGGCAGTCTCTCGCAATTCTCCTTCGAAGTTCACTTATAACCTTGAGATCTGTTATCTCGTCTCGAGGTTGCTTATCCATCCGCCTTGATGGATGTTGATTCTTGACATTGTTTTTGGGAAATTACTCCAACAGTTTTTTCTTTTGGGATCATAGCATTTTGTTCTAGGGAAATGTGGACCATGAAGCTTACGTTGTAAGATCAATGGACGGAGTTCTTCATCGTTCTCTAGAATTTCAGCAGGTATGAACTTATCTATCAAATCAGGAGTTCCCATCTCATGGTTTGGATGCAACGTTATCGGTCAATGGGCATGCACTCTAAATCTGTTAGAGGCAAAAGCGCCTCTAACGGAGGCTCTTAGAGGCGTTTTTGCCTCTACCATAAGGGCGAAAACGCCTCCAATAGAGGCGCGTTCGCCTCCAAGAAATTTAGAGTGTGAGGAAGTCCTTTCTTTGGATCTCAACTGTATGCACATGAGCTATGGCTTTACTAAATATATCATTACTCATGATATCTCTCAGAAGCTCATCAAATTCAGCTTTGAATAATCCACCCAACATCTTTGAAATATCGTTTGGTGTGGTACCTCTTGGGAATTTTTCAAAACTCTCTGAATTACATCCTACTTTGACTTTCAAGTCATCATAATAAATAGATCTGGTCTTCCCTTTCTCTCATTTTCGCCATTGCATCGTGATAATGCTATTCCGTGTAACGAGGACCTAGAATCATTGTTAAAGGTAAAATCTATGAAATTCCTAATCTCTCTTTATTCTCGGAATTCTTGAAATCATTTGATGCAACATTTTCCATATCGTCGAACAACCCTTGATAATATCGAATTCTGAGTTCTTCCCGATTAGTTTTCAAGAATTTTGTTCATTCGAGTATCGATACAATTGGTTCGTTTGGTACGTATTGTTTTCCGTTCATGGTTGAGACGATATACTTTTTTTGTAGCAATATCACCGAAAGACCATAACTTCTTTCAACTGTAAATAGTGCAGGTGCGTTGACTGTGGTGGATTTGAAAAAGAAAATCGAGTTCAGTAGACGTCAGTAGACTTCGGTGGATTATAAGTGGCAGAACGTGTCACTTTTGTCAAATATCGTAAAAACGTACGTGAAAAATAGTAATGTTAGAGAATGGAATCTTGGTGGAAGAACAAAGGAAATCAGTGGCAGAATAATGGAATTTAGAGGAATATCTAATGAGTTCAGAGGCTCTCGTTAGAAGTCAGTGGAACTCACGAGGGGAGCTCCAACCTTGCAGGTCCTGGATCTTGACGTAACTTTGGGAATCTTCTTGTTTTGGTGAGAAATGAAGGTACCCAGAAGGGTTTCGTCCAATGGGCCTCCTTATATCCTGAGATACACCGATGGTGGTTAACATTCTAAGTATATGAATATGTGTGCGAAACATTGGACGAACCCCTTCTAGGTACGTTCATTCTTCAGCAAAACAAGAAGATCCCCAAAGTTTCGTAAAGATCCAGGACCCGCAAGGTTGGTGTTCCCCGTGTCAATGGAATTCGCACGAATTCGGTGAAAGGAGGTGGCGCTCGGTGGACCTCGGTGGCCCTTGGTGGCACTTTGTGAAATTCAGCGGAACTCAGTGGAATCGCTCAAAAGTTTTCATTTCAACTTAATAATATAGAGAGATATAGCCAATTGATATTCCTCCTCGATCACGATTTTGCATTGTGAATGTCGTGGGCTACACCTACAAAACAACATTCGTGATCATAGGTTAAGCACCAAATTAATAACAAGAGCACGTGGCATTACACCAAAATGATAACATTACCTAAAACAATTGTCGTGGCAAATTCAAAGTTACCTATTTATTTTCCATCAGGTTTCCTGGGAAATTACCAAACAAGTCAATTCGGACTCTGATTTTGATGAGCTACACGATGCCGTACCGACAATGTTATTTTTCTTAAATGTCCTAAAGTTAATTTTTCCGTTCGCATCGACATCTTTACTTCACCATCCAAGGCAAAAGTTCGGACCGTGTAAGAATCAACTCCAACCAATTGGTACCTTGCAAAGATAAAAAAATGTCAAGGGGTGTCCATCTTAGATTGGTCATACAATATTAAATATACGAAACGCGAGACCTAGTCGAAGACTCACGAGGGCGAAAGGACGTTTCAGGTATTTGAAAATAAAAATTTTGGAAGAATTTTTTTAAACAACCAATGACCAGAGGTTGGGGTTGCCTAGAACTGAATACAACGATTAATTATTCCAACTGTACCAGGCCGCGAGTATTGTCAACGTTATAGACTACACAAGGATAGAATGGATTGCTCACGTAGCTAGAATGAATGAGGAAAATGAGGACAAATGAGGACAGATGAGCTTAAAGGGTCTTAAACACTGGAATCACCTAGAGGGTTGAGAAGTTCATAGATAAAATTAGTGAAGAATGTCGAAGAAAAAATAACAAGGACGGTAGCGTGGCAGGGCGTGAAACTGGGACATTGGGGAACTGAAAGTGCACAATAAAATCTTTTTCTGGAATTTTTTTCTGGTGAAACCACAGCATCCGATACTATAGCTACATCTAGAACGAATCTTATAAGTCTGTTTTCTTGCATTCAGATAACAGGTACAGCTGGAATTTTCATGCAATGGGGTCAAAAAAAGTTTTACCATGGCCACAACTGGATGTGCTTGGACGTTATTTCAATTTAAAAAAAAAACAATACACGCTTTTGGGCTCAAAACAGCAAGTAATCTCGAAGAGACAATTTTTCCAAAACAATAGTAAATAGATCTAGCAAGTAATTTTTATCATACGGGTGACTGCGATTGACTCTCGAAACTCTTCAAAAACAAAAAATTATGACCTCATGCATTTCGCGTCACCGCTGAAAGACTATTGGAGGGCGAAGGATCCAACTGCGAGGAATAGAAGAGAGGCTTTGAATCGTTAGTCGTCGCGCTTTAGGATACCTGTCTGATGATGACGCTGAATCCAAGTGAATAAAATCCCTATCCGGCATTGATTTTTGTCGATTAGCAGTGCTCACTCTGCGACCTCCTTAGTCGTGAGCCCGAAAAAACTTTAAGGCGATGCGGTCACCGTGCACCGTGCACGAAGAAAATTATTCGCACTTTTCTTCGATAATCTTGCGATTTGGACTAAACGAGGAGAAGACGAATACTTATCATCTAACTTGAATTCGTCTTCTCGTCGTTTAGCTCAAATCGCCAGAAAATTGTATAAAAGCGCGAATAACGTGAGCGCAGGCACCTCCTAACCTACAATATAGTTACTTTGTAATTCTCACTTTTATCCGATTCTTTTGAGATTTGAGCTAAACGACGAGAAGGCGAACTCAAGTTAGATGATAATAAACACTCGTCTTCTCGTGGGTTTGCCCAAATCGCAAGAGAATTGAATAAAAGTGCGAATAACTTTCAGCGTACACGGTGACCGCAACGCCTTAAGAGTGCTCTCTAGCTGTTTTCAGCGCCATCTTGCGGTCAGATTGGTTTTATTGTAAATATTGAATAAACCAAACAACGTAGAACAGCTTGCGATGTACCGCCACCTGTGAGGAATTTTCCTGCAATTTTTAAAAAAAGTTTCATCGAGATCGGTGCAAAATTCAGCCTACAAAGTTGCGGGAATATCTGTATAGTTTTGTTGAATTTTTCCCGCAAATTTGTGGGCTCAATTTCGCACCGATCTCGATGAAACTTTTTTTTTAATTCGCAGAAAAATATTCTACCGTTGGCAGTATAATTGCTCTCCTGCATCTTTGTTTTTAAAAATCATTATCGGCAATATACCAATTTAGCCGCTAGAGGCGCCACCGTCGCATTTCAAAAAGGTAGTGAGCACTCTTAAGAGTGGTTGGCGATCAATCTCCTTACGAGAGTACCCAAATTGCTCATGTTGCTACACATTACAAATTAACGGGAGGCCAGAGTATGCCGCCATGTTGAAATGAAAATAACGAATTTAAAATGGCGGCAGACTCCGGTCTCGCATCAAGATGTTTTCTGAGTAAAAGACATTGAGATTATAGCTCTACCTCATGATGGTAATCATGCATTCCACATCTGAATGTGTAATTGATTAATTTTTCGTCGTCGAAACGTGGAGTACCCGGTCAGAATGGCCTTTGCTTTGCGGTTACCGCGATTTGTGCTGTACGTGGAGTCTTTATTCGCACTCGTAGGTCGCAGACATCGGTGTCGAGACGCGAAGAACCCGATCCAGGTACCACTTCGTTTGTGGCGATTGCGGGTCAATGGTTGGAGTGTTTACTAAATAAAAATTTTTTGATCCGACGCAAAAGTCCTCCAGCACTTCAAGCGTGCCGAAAAGTCCTAAATCTTGTCGAACGCCTCTGTTCAAGATCTTTGCCTTGTCTGTGGACAGAATCTCGAAATACGCTAGCTGATGGTGTCCAAGTCTCAGCTGGGCACAATTCGAGATGTCCGCCGACTTCAGCGCCAACTTCCACGTATAAAAGTGGTACAAGTGGTCGATTTGCAAAGCTCTTATACCCCTAGTATAAATAGCATCATCCTCGATATAGGTAAACTTATGCATTAGGGTTATAAGAGCTTCGATTCATGATCCGCTAGATGCGCTACAGTCGGGGGACAACTCGAATTCCAGATTGGCCTCAGCACACTTCGAAATTAGTTGGGCATAATTCGAGATTGTAGATCAGTGACTACAAATTGATTTGTAGGATTAATGGTCTTGAGCGCCTGCGCTTGAGTCTCCGGCTTCGTTACAAATTTTTATGCGCCTCGTTTGGTGGCTTTGGTGTTATCGGAAACTACCTAAAACTGTAGAATCCGTAAGATAAAAAGAATCTTTTAGCTTGTGTCAAGGGGTCGGAGGTAAAAAGTAATTTAATGTAGAGTTTAATTAATGCTGACCGCTAGCATCTTTATCCTGACTCTGAGACTTCTGAAAGAGCTCGATCAAGTCTGAATACTCTCCGCGCTATCTCATTTTTCAACTTTCCTGTAAAATAAGGAATAGTATGTTTGTAACTTCCTTGACGAGTTCGATTTTTCAACACCACACAAGAAATGACGGATGGCCCAAGTCGCATGAGAATATATCTGGGCGTGGAATATGCTGATTTTTTAATAACTCGGATACGCCGAGCGTGGAGTGAGAAGTGGAAGCGAGAGTAAAATCGGACACGGGTTAACAACCAATAGATTCAATGTCGAATTTTGTATAGCAGCTGAGGGACTTTTCTGAGAATTAGCCTTCTTATCTCAGAGCTTTTCAGTATGAGTGCAACACAAACTAGCAGCCCCGCCGCGCCGTTAGTACCCATGTGATAAAAATCTCAATGGTGCCAGGCACCGGAAATCGACTCTTTCCTCCCGCGTGGTGGCTTAGGATTCAGATCGCACGACCACGACACCTTCTCAGACAAGATAATATGTAGCGCATAGGCTTTTCAGAAATATTGAGAACTGATTTTTACTAAATTATCACTCGACCGATATGAACGATCGTGACTTTCTTGCTCGCACAAATTTTAAAATAATTTTTCTAAAATTTTCCACATATATATACTTTTTAATTTCTTTATGAAGGATGCAAATGAGGGATCGTTGTGTCCAATACAGTAAAAACCTGTCTAATTCGCGCATCTTCGGTTCCAGTTCAAGCCGCCCGTAATAGACAGGTGGCCATGAAGCAAGAATACCATTTCAGCTGATGTGTAAATGAAATTCGGTTCCACGAGGAAGCACCCATAATTGGAAGGTGACCAGATTACGGAGGTACCCATAAGAGACAGGTTTTACTATATGCACTATGTACTATGTGGCTCTCGGGCTATATATAACGTAATTCGTATATAAGCAATGTGACCAGTCCTGATAAGGAACTTTTGTATAGCAATAGTATACTATATGCTATAGCATTTGCAGTACTCATTAAGAGGTTGAACCCACCACCATATCAGATGGCTCACTTTGACCTGTGATGAAAAAACGGTTCCGAACGTAAAATTTTTGTGTGTCTAACAGATTGGCAAAGTTCTCCACCAGTGAATCGTCTTGAAAAACTCAAATTCATGGCCATTCATCCGAAATTGGCGCCCACAGTTTCAGGTCGCTGCATAGTCATATGGAAGCATATATTACATTTCACGGGTAAACGGCCATCCGAGTGATCCTCATCTGGGGTAACCAATCCCAGATTAACCATTGTGAATTCCAGCCTAGATATATTCAGAAACGCTGCTCTCCAACAATCGTGATCAATTACACCGGCACACAAAAAAAAGTACCTGTACTTTTGACCTACTTTTCTTTATGTACTTTGGCCCGCTGAATCCGAATTCGAGGTCGGTTAGGCCCGTTCTTATCTTGATTTCGAGAAAATCGTGAAAAATTCGGTGGAAATAGTGGAAATAGCGCAGAATAGCACGATTTTCTCGAGAATAAGAAGTAGCCGGGCCAAACCGACCTCGGATTTGGATTCAGCGTGCCAAAATACACGAAGCAGTGTAGGTCTGGTCAAAAGTACAGATACTTTTTTTTGTATGCCGGTGTTATTGACTCACTCGCATATTGCATGTCATTAGTGACTGTCGATGCATGACCAATCTAGCAGGACATAGATCTGATCCGTACTTCAAAATCATTTTGTTTTGGTAAGATATAGCGCGACAAACTAATAAGGTATCTTTCGATAAGCTCCCTTGTCCAAGATTTAACCACACAGTGAGTTTCAAAATTGAAACCAGATTCGTGGGCAAGATTCGGGCCCCGCAAGATTGGTGCTGCCCTTGTCAGCAGACGATGCAATATATTCCGCCGATATTCAAGTCCCTCATTACATACATAGGCATCTGAGTCATTGACTGTGAGAAAGTGTAAATCAAGAAAAAAAGCACACACTCACTAAAATTGTGTAAACTCTCTTCTATATCATTTGTTCCTAGTTGATTCTCTCGTGCAAATTTAAATTCATCGTAATCTTGTCCCAATGAACTGCTCATCTCCAATCTGTAAATGATAGTTAAAATAAAGAAAAACGCAATTAAAATATCTGCCCGCAAGCCATGCATATCAAATAATAATCAAGTTTATCAAAAGTACTAAGGATGTTTTAAATACAACAGAAGATCATCAGAAATAAATGTTCAATCAATCATTCAAGAAACAAACCAAGGAAAGAGACAAGAGACCCGAGTCGGTATCATCAGAGATCGTCACTTATTCTACGCTTGATTGACCATAACTAAATTGGATCGAAAGCCAAATAAGTAGACTCGACAGATGTGTATTGGGAGAAAGCTCAAAATGGAACATGTACTGGGAAGCTGACTCAAAATTGCAAACCACTATATGGGAAGGCAAGGGAACCCGAGTTTCATACATAGAGATATTAGGGATATACATATAAGGTAAGTGTACTCAACTTGGCCCCATACGCCGATCTCAGAAATGGGCACTCGTGGACCTTCCCGCATATTGTTTTTACGTTTGTTATGTTGAAATATGAGAAAGTACGTAGTTTGCATCGACCCCGGATCATTTCTACGTTCTCCAGAAAATTTCAAGTGATTATTCCATTTTTCGTGTTCGCGCGGCTAAGAAATCACCGAGGAAATCGCGTCCACTAAAACCGGTGCAAATTTATTTTCATCTGACCAATCTCTACGTACCTTAGCGCATTCGATTCCTTGTCTCAAGACCTTCAAAATCCGCTCTTCAGAGTTGCATAACTGTGATTTGGAGCGATTTTATGTACAAAAAACGGAGATGATTTGAGAAACGAGAATGCCGACATCGTAGTGTACCCAACATGCCCCCATATGGTTATCTCGGAAAGGCGTGCAGTATGGCTTTTTTACCACTCGGAACGTGTTTATCACGTCAAAATAGGTCGGAAACAGTGTTTTGGGTCAGCTAAAAGCTACAAATGCCGCTGCACGGTGATCAAAACGGATCAAAGCGATTTTATGCACTTCATCGCCGATTCACATTGTTTTAAATGATGGGGGCAAGTTGGGTACACACTTTTGTAAACTCTCAAAAATCACCTTTTGGGAGAATTCAAAGAGCTTGGCTCCACTATATCCAAATTGAACGTATCTTAGCTCATTTTAAAGGTCTTGAGACAAGCTTTAAAATGAGCTAAAGTACGTTGGAAAATATGGAGATGGGCCAAAGTTATTAAGAAAATGGCTTAATGGGGGCAAGTTGGGTACACTTACCTTATATACACATACATACATACGTACTAACATACTTATATATAATTTGCATCAGAAGCGATTGCATACTACGGCATTTAATAGATTCCCAGTCAGGATCAGCTATACCATTGCTCAGAGTGAGGCTCAGAGAATGCCAATGCACAGCTAAACTGTGGGACTACGCATCTACGAAATTTGCAGTCTCCATCGGAGTACTACAAATGACTATCAATGGAATTGAGAGAAATCAAGGAGCGAGGTAGCCAGACATGCCTTTTCACAATGTGCAATCAGCGCCGTCTCCAATGTTTCTTGGCCGGCGCTCATTCATCGGGCATTGTCGCAATCCTCGTGATTGCGCAGCAAAGGGCATTTGACAGCGCAACTGTCAGCATTATCAGTAGTGGCAGCAGTGTGATTGACTATGTGAAGGCAACTTGACAAAACTCCAGCTTTGCCAGTTCAATGCGTAACCTCATTCCCGAGCTCGCGCGAATTCAGTCCGGCCGCAGCTCACCCGACCACACTTGCGCGCCAGCTCAAGCCAAGGAGTTGGCTTTCGCGTCGCCAAGGAGAAACCGTTAGCGTGCAGCACTCGAAATAGTCCAGAAGCCACGTCTGTGTTTACTGGTGTTCACTCCCCATCAGGCCTCTTCACACAATCCAACGGGCATAGATTCGCTCATGATCGACTGCGCAATCTTTTTAAAAATTCGCGCGCTGCAAGGGCGCACGTGACACTCGCACCGATATCGCTGATCGTGTAACCGATCCGGGAATTGACCGGATACTATCGTTGCAGCTGCACTTCACTCGCCGGTAATGGACTTCTTTCACCCGCGCACATGCACAATTTCACAAACTCGAGGTGCCATCCACAGCGGTACGAAACATCCGCGGGGCGAACAACGCGTCGTCCGACGAAGAGGAGGAAGCTCGATCAGCAGGCCTCTGGTATTCATGCGCGCCCGAACCGCAGCGCAGCGACTAGTTGGCGAGAGCGAGATGGAGAAAAAATACTCCACCAGGCGAGCCAAAAGCAGCCACAGCCGGCAACTCTCGCTCGGGTGGGAGCGCGCGGCAATGTACATACACTGTCTTCGTGGAATTGTGCACAGCGGTAGGTGTGCTTGAAAGTATGGCGAAGCCTTTCCAGCACACCTAACTAACATATACGGCTAGATCGAGGATTCCAACCTCCTCTTTTTTTCCGATCATACTTTTCGTCACTGAATCGGCATCGCAGCCATGCACTTCCCGTATTGAAATTGTGTAGAATTCCAATATCTCTCATCTGCATCCTTAAGTCCTTGGATCAGAAGCACTTTCATTGAAAAATCTAATTGACAAAATTTTTCGCGTCGTCGTTTCTTGCTGAATCGCATCAGCGGTGATGCATGACGGAAATCGCCATCACGCGCGGGTCTTTTTTGAATGTCGTTTGAGAGGTAATATTGACTGTGTGCAATCTTACCACGATTTTCAAAAACCGAATTTATCAACTCGGTTGCATGTATTTAGTATTTCAATACTTCTAGAATGATGAACAAAGCTCAATTATTGTGCTGATTCTGCTTATTTACGAATTGGTTGCATCGCGCCAGAGCCCCTGGGATGACCAAATATTGCGCAATCAGATCGCCCTTCCTCGCGCAGTCTCGCGATCCGCGGGCCCGCGACCATGCGCAAACGTCCCATTCCCCCACCAACGGAGAATCACACATTAGTGGGAATGGCGCGCGATTTTGAATGCTTGCAAGTGTTAGATAGTTTATTAGTACATCTCACAAGAAAAAGATTTGAGATTGGAATGGAATTGAAAGAATTATTTTTGAGTTCAGATATACGTCTTTTGTATTTATCATTTCTATCATATCATTTCTATTTCTTTATCATTTCCATTTCTAGTTCTTTACATTCAATCCTCAAATTCATCAAGATACGGTGCTTCAACGGGGTCACTGTTACAGCCTAGTATGATGATGCGCTCCGCACGATGGCAACTTTTTATAGTTGCCTAATGAAAATTAGCAGGTACGAATGACCAGTGCATAAGCACCTCCCATTCTCGTGAATTGAGTTTGATAGTTTACTGAATGATGACCAAAAAATGAAGACGAGAAAACTTTATTTGAAGATATCAGCAGAATGGTTTCTCAAAATGTTTGGTCGAAAGTACTCGAAGGATACAATTATGAGATTCATGGATTACTCCTTCCAACAGTGATTTCGTGATAAGTCTTTGCTTCCGGAAGGCCTCCGAATAATTCCTTTTGACCAACAACTTTTGGGCATTTTCTTGTGGTTACCATGGTTTGAAATGGTTAATCCCCACTTTGAACCATCGGAAATTTAGAGAATAAGAGATAATAACAAGACTCACTTGCAGTAAAAATTATAATTTTTACATGTTATCATCAACACATTCCTGCCCGAGGTTCTAAGTGAGGAGGAACTACTCAAGAATGTATATTTGTAAGGGGAACTATTCAAAAATTTTTCACACCAATAGAACCGTCCTCAAATTTTCGGATGAAAAGAATCGCTCAAAATTTTCAGTTTTTAAGACACTATCCAAATTATTTTAGGAACCATTCGAAATCACATTACGTAGAAAGAGCTATCTAAAAAAGGTTGGATATGGATAATTTGTTGATGTTTGCCAGAATCTACGAGAAATCGTAGGTCGTTCGATTTGGTGAAAATTTTTCGAAAATTCTTCTCATTCCCCAGAAGTTTCTGGATAGTTTCTTTTATCCAAAAATCCTTGAATTTTCTAATCTCACGTTTTGAATGATTCACAATCACTTTGAGCCAACGAATATTGATGAATTGGTTTTCACCAGGGCCCGTATTCTAAATTTTGCGGTAAAATTTTGCGGCAAATTTTACCGCAAAATTTGCCGGCAAACGTGTCGCTCACTCGGTAACCTCTAACATTTGCCGCATTTGCTGCAATTTGCCATCGCGATTTGCCATTTTTGCGTTGCCGGTGGCATTTGCCGTGAAAAATACGGTAAACCGCAACGGTAAAATTCAGCAAATGCGGCAAATTTTACAGGTTACCGACTGAGCGCCACGTTTGCCGGCAAATTTTGCGGTAAAATTTGCCGCAAAATTTTACCGCAAAATTTAGAATACGGGCCCAGAACATCTCTGCAAATGAAGATAGATGACAAAAACTCTGTAGATTAATAAGACTGTATTAACGTGAAAGTCATTATTTTCTCATGTTACCTATCATCGGCACAATTTTTATGCAACTTGATGAGATATTAGCCCCACTGGAATGGAAAGGTCTCGAAGCACTGAATCTACGGTAAAATAAAAACATTCCGAGCCAGCTTGTTAAGAACATGTGAATCATCGTACCTTTTTAAACAATTTTGTAAGCTATTCTCAAAACATGCATACATGATTTTCATTTGATACACCTAAAAGAAATGAAGTCTTGGAGAGAGTTATGTATGAGTATCTTTCTATTTATTGTAAGTCTTCAAACATTCATGCATTTTTTAATCAAAACCTTCTGTAAAAGAAAATGAGTGGAAATAGCAAGGTCTGCTTATTTTGATTTGAATGTTTGACGAACGGAAATATTCGCTCGTGGAATTATTGGATAGTAGAAATGTAAAATTGAAATTCCAAGCGTTCTTCCTTATGAATCTTTGGTTGAATCTCACGCCTTAGAAATACACCTTGGAAAGGTATAGTTTTTGAAAGTATTACGAGGCACCCTCTCACAAACTCCAGTTAGTGTTCTGTATCTCAGATTACTGTGGCCAATTCATGGTCAAAAGAGACTTGATATCCAAATGAGTTTTCAAGCATGGAATGGATACATATGGTCACTCATAGTTATGGATGGAAATTTCGAGCAACGAACGCGGTGAAATCCAAGATGTGTCTCAAGTATGCGACTGAATCTGTCCAGAATTTTCTCATCTTGAACTAGTGCAAGTGATTGAAATATATCTGCCCCAAAAAGAAAAGCAGATGTTAGGAAAGGCCGAAGGCTTCACTGTGTGGAGCTGCTGACCAGACCAAATAATCGTTGACAATAATTTCGTCAAGAGAATTCGTTATGTCAAGTACGAATCTTCATTTGCAGAGCTCTAATTTTGGATCAATGCTGGAGATAACACTCTATGTTTTGGATTGCAATCAATACATCGGCGACGGAATAATTATCTTGACGAAATTATTGTCAACGATTATTTGGTCTGGTCAGCAGCTCCACACAGTGAAGCCTTCGGCCTTTCCTAACATCTGCTTTTCTTTTTGGGGCAGATATATTTCAATCACTTGCACTAGTTCAAGATGAGAAAATTCTGGACAGATTCAGTCGCATACTTGAGACACATCTTGGATTTCACCGCGTTCGTTGCTCGAAATTTCCATCCATAACTATGAGTGACCATATGTATCCATTCCATGCTTGAAAACTCATTTGGATATCAAGTCTCTTTTGACCATGAATTGGCCACAGTAATCTGAGATACAGAACACTAACTGGAGTTTGTGAGAGGGTGCCTCGTAATACTTTCAAAAACTATACCTTTCCAAGGTGTATTTCTAAGGCGTGAGATTCAACCAAAGATTCATAAGGAAGAACGCTTGGAATTTCAATTTTACATTTCTACTATCCAATAATTCCACGAGCGAATATTTCCGTTCGTCAAACATTCAAATCAAAATAAGCAGACCTTGCTATTTCCACTCATTTTCTTTTACAGAAGGTTTTGATTAAAAAATGCATGAATGTTTGAAGACTTACAATAAATAGAAAGATACTCATACATAACTCTCTCCAAGACTTCATTTCTTTTAGGTGTATCAAATGAAAATCATGTATGCATGTTTTGAGAATAGCTTACAAAATTGTTTAAAAAGGTACGATGATTCACATGTTCTTAACAAGCTGGCTCGGAATGTTTTTATTTTACCGTAGATTCAGTGCTTCGAGACCTTTCCATTCCAGTGGGGCTAATATCTCATCAAGTTGCATAAAAATTGTGCCGATGATAGGTAACATGAGAAAATAATGACTTTCACGTTAATACAGTCTTATTAATCTACAGAGTTTTTGTCATCTATCTTCATTTGCAGAGATGTTCTGGGCCCGTATTCTAAATTTTGCGGTAAAATTTTGCGGCAAATTTTACCGCAAAATTTGCCGGCAAACGTGGCGCTCAGTCGGTAACCTGTAAAATTTGCCGCATTTGCTGAATTTTACCGTTGCGGTTTACCGTATTTTTCACGGCAAATGCCACCGGCAACGCAAAAATGGCAAATCGCGATGGCAAATTGCAGCAAATGCGGCAAATGTTAGAGGTTACCGAGTGAGCGACACGTTTGCCGGCAAATTTTGCGGTAAAATTTGCCGCAAAATTTTACCGCAAAATTTAGAATACGGGCCCTGGTGAAAACCAATTCATCAATATTCGTTGGCTCAAAGTGATTGTGAATCATTCAAAACGTGAGATTAGAAAATTCAAGGATTTTTGGATAAAAGAAACTATCCAGAAACTTCTGGTATAGTATACACAGTATACACTACCAGGTGCACACTCAGACCAACTCAGAAAGGGACCATCATCATGTTGTACGATCGTGGCGCCCCTCTAACGCCTCAAGCTTCCACGCCGCAGTCCAGGCAACTCCCCTGCTGAACGTCGTTGCGCGAGTACACTGTTGGGGAAAATCGAACAATGACGGGAGAGAGTCCCAGACCAACTCCCAACCTCACTTCAACCCGATTTGCCGCTAGCGGCAACATTTTATGGACCTAGAGGGCGCTGTGATTGAAGCTTTCGGGGGGAATTTCCCCTTCCCAAATGTATGCGCACCGACTCGGAGCCGTGGTCGGAGATCGATTTGGCTCACCCAATAACTCAACCAAACTGATTGCACCTGTACCCAATTAGTTTGGAACAGTTCCAATTCCACAGCGCAAGCTCATAACGCATTCGTGGTATGTTGAAGCCCTGCCAACTTGGCAAACAAAGATCCGCTCGATCCGTATTCATGCGGCTCGCTCCGCCGACTTCGTTAGGCGCGCTCAGAGCCTTCCAGTATCGAAAATGGCATCTGCTGACGTAACTTGGGCGTGGTTCGCGAACAAATTTCTATCTCAACTGTTTTCAAGATGGCCGCTATCCTCGAAAGCCTAGCACAAACAATATTGGTCAACATAATCCCAGCTCAGGTTCAAGCCGAGGCTCAAAGCAGTTCCTACCGCTTCGCGAATATTCTGAACGCTACACGGTTCAAGCTAGAACAATTAGGAGTAAGGAAAAAGAAGAACATATGGTCGGATCGGCGACCCCGATAAACACAGAGTGGGCGTTTCATGCATGCTTATATACGCTGCAGCTGTCACGGAACACGATTCTTCTGTGGAAGTGAGGACTCGGAGTTGCGCATTACTCGGGCTTCTCAACTTTGCAGCGCATATTTATTCAGGCTGAGAGCTCTTGCGTTCTACTCGTCAAGTTATTGGGCAACCGGTTGTTGCGCTCCGAAGTGTATGCGCGCGGTGACGAAGTGGGTGGGTGAGGTGGGTAGGGACGGGGGGCGAGTGCTGTCAAGAGGGAACAGAACTTTAATTCAACTCAAATGAAATGGATTGCTGAGTCAGGCAGCTGCTGTTAGTGCGATTGTGTGCGAGAGTGAGAGGCGTTGGGGGGAGTGGGGCGGAAAGAGAGATATCCCTGAAAAGGCTCGGGCTGAGAACTCGGGAATCTGTACCGGTGGCGGGGAGCGAATAGCAGAGCAGGACTTCTGCGCCGTCGCTCAGACCTACAAAGTTCTGTCGGTTCTCGCTCGTGCTCTGCTAACATAAACGCGATTCCCCTGCCCGCTCTCTCCTTCTCACACTACAGCCATCAGGTTATTATACCGCTATAGCTCATTTAGCGCAGAAGCCAGGTAGGTCTTTCTCGTAGCCTACCACAACTTCCACTAACTCGGCCTGATGGCCACACGGAATAATGTGGTGGTGCGCTCGTGTACAGCAGCCCCATACCGCCCATTAATAGAGAGCCCCTTGGAAACCATGCTATTCCCGAAAAACACGGTGCAGAGCCGACGAGCGTGGTGATATTCTTGTTCTTGTTGAGCTGAAGCTTTATAGCCGCGCTGATGATGGTCCGCAGTCCCCTCGCTATATTCGTTTCTCCGTGTTGCCTTTCCGAACGTGCATCGCGCCTCGCATCGCGCAGACTCGATGCTCAGCCCCACCGATTATACGTACAATTACAATGCACGCTACTCGGACGAGTCCGTGAATGCAACCGAGTAATAACGAGATACCGGAAAAATTTCAACTCAAATATCCAACTGTCCAGTTGATGCGGATTGCGCTGTACACGGGCGAGTGTGGTTCGAGCGCGCCGACTCGCTTGCGTAATCACTTATATTAGCCTCGAGCATGTATTCGATGATCATGACAAGTTGCAGTGTATTTATTGCTTATTCAAGTGGAGCGCATGCGATATCTGACCCTGGCACTCTGAGCGCTGGGAATCGTTATCGAATGCACGACGATTGAATTATCACTCATCGCCTGTTTCATGTAGCGAATGAGTCTTTGGGACAGCAGTTGGTTAATACAACCACTGTGTACATTGTTGAGTCATACTTACACTATGATTGCTTGAAGAGGTAGCATCGAGTGGATCTAATCTTATCGAAGCGACGCCTGGCATATTATCATAAAACATCTCAATTGGAATCAAACGAATTCAATGGCCTTTCTCTGAGAGTCGATGCTTCGACATAGTGTGGCAGTGGTATATCCGCATTGACACTTCAACTTGAATGAATACATTTTCACAGACAAAATGATGTTCTTCAATTTGAGCAAAGTAACTCTACTAGACCAATGCAGATTATGATATTTGATACCGCGCGAACTGATGATATGAATGAAAAATGTCCTTATTGTGATGCTTCACGTTTCAGAGGCAAAAATAAACCTTCCATTGAGGCATGTGAATCCTCTTTTCAATTTGAAGCACGTATTTGAAATTCTCCCAAGAATGCAATATACTGCGTCGAGCTGTATTTCCGTTGATTGAAATCTGAACGAGCTCTGCGCCACCTAGCGATAAGCGTCATTAGCCTGATTAGCGAATATCCTTACCCAACCAATTTTTGAAATGTATTATAAGCAGAGAAATTACATGTCCTCGTATATTTATGGCACAAGGAGGAATAAATTTTGACTCGGCTTCTTAACGTTTGGGGTCGAAAATACCCCAGATCATTCCTCACAAACTTTTACGATAGCAAAATTGCTGGAATTGGACATCGTGCCATCTACCTTCTGCTTAAACTCCCAACTATCGGTTGGTACAGGTAGGTTAGCCTCTCAACATCTCTTGGCAGCAGTCGACCAAATTGAATGTAATCTTGGCTGGGGTTTTCCACACCCGAATGTATCATTTCTGATTCACAGCTCTCAATCAATGTATGGCAATACTGAGGGGATTACATATCGCCATATATATTTTTACCTATACAGGGATAAAACAGTTTCGTCTCGACTGATTACCGTTCGGGGCGTGAAAGACTCCAGGTCATTTATTCTCCTAGTTTTTATCATGCATGGCGAAATGGCTGAAGTTCGACAACGTGCTATTTACCTTAAGTTTGAGCTCCTAATTAGCGGTCGGTCCAGGTGCGACAGTCTTTTAGCAGCCGCCGATCAAATTGAGAGTGACGTCAGCTGGGGTCAGACGGACCCCAATGTATTGTTTGTGTTCATCAAATCTGATAGAAAATTGACATTTCCCTGCGATATCACATTTTGTTCGGATTTACTAGTGTTACGAATCATGTAGAACAGATCTGGTTATTCCTCTATTCTAATTGCCAAACAGATAGTTATATTACGAATGTGATCGTTTGTGAAAAACACCATCGAATTTAAACTCTATTTATATTCAAAGCGGTAGGAACAGTCATTCATACTGTATGCACAAAGGGTAGTATCCGCGTTATGGTGAAGTTTTTTCACAAAATTATTCATAGGAATTCTTGAAGCAGCCATCGAAGCCAAAGTAGAATGATAGCCATACTTTTAGAGTCCTTTAGCTGTATTCAAACAAATTTTGAAATCGAAATACTAGGTGCGCTCTGACGAATATTCAATTCCGGACTGAGGGCCGGGTTGACCCCACTGTGGCATATATTTTCGGTCAGAAAAGTGTACCGACTGAGGTTTAAGTTCATTGTATAATTTGTGGAATACATACACGTGGATACTAAATTCATAAAGAATAATCCCGCCCCCTCCCCGTTTGAACTCACTTGAGTGGTCATCAACAACCTTATAGCTCATCTCGTATTCGCTCCCCTTCTGATTAATGCATCACTTGCTTTTTATGAAATACTTTGATCGACTGCAATTGTTACGGAATTCATTAAACCAACATATTACAACGTCTGATGGATGTCATGAGGAAACCAGTGCTTATGATTACCCGGAGAATAAAATCCATTCTCGAATGAGTCCATCCTTTCGAGCTCGAAACGAGAAGCGGTTACGAGCTTCTCGTTTCGAGCTCCTTAGAAATAGGGTAACTACGTCTTGGGTACAAAATGCAACATTGAGAGATATCCCTCGTGATGAAGGAGTATCGATTCAGAACCGTCAAGAACGCAGATGATGGCCACAAGGATATTTTGTTCAACTGCGATGATATAAGAACATATTGTATTGGGCAGCGAGAATGACAGGCCCGACCCTTCTCAGTTCATTAATCTCTATCTTTGCGATACACGCCTCCAATACCTATATCTTGTCGTTACAGTTCAGCTTGTATTCTCATTCTCACTCAGACTTATAGCTGTGTCTCGCAATCATCCGTGTTAGCATCATACAGCAAGGCCCGCGATCTCAGATCTTTGAATTCATTCCATTGAGACTGAATACGCGTTATTTTTGTCCCCTTTCATCAGTCTCATCAATGTGTATGTATTATAATGGTGTAAAAGTAGAAGAAGGACGCATATGCTACAGAATTTTTAACTCTCATATTCTGAATCTCTTTTCATTTGCAGCTCAAATTAACAAATGTGAATAGTAATTCTACAGGGTTCCCACTAATTTTCCCACGTCTCTGGAGATGTCACGATTGCAAATCCATGAGGAAAATTGCCTATATGTAAATATGCAGCAGGGAGTGCTTCGGTGTCGGAATTACGACCAATTTAATCTAAATTGATGCCAATTGCTGACTCTATGCGGTGTGCGCATGTCTGCCCACGGGCACTGTGCAACACGAAGTTCTAATTGACGCAGACGAACTCAGATGGTTGGAGCTGTATTTTTTGCCAGTTAGTCCGTAACTCCCCCATCCTTTCGTACCTCCCACTTTACTTCCATAATCATCCTCAGCTTGAAAAATTATCATTCAATACAATTTCCCGGTTCTCACCCTGACTTTCTTTCAACCCCCTCGGTTCTGATATTTTGCTATTTTTGAGCTTCGGGAATAGGCAGGGAATTCCAACTAGCCAATATGATCCCCGGAGTGAGATTATCGATTCAAGCGGCTGCGCAGGCGCGTCTTTGCTTCAGTCACTTCATCGGCTTCATCGCAGTTTATTTGTCCGCCACCCCAAATTTCCCAATTCTCGCAATACACTAATCGGCTTATGCAGTACAGGGAGAAGTACATAGGCCTACAGCATACGACCGAAGCGAAACAATGACATGTATGAACATGAAGGCGCTTCTATTGTTATGTAAAACGACTTCGTAAAGTAAGTGCTATACAGTTCGTTCCCCGACTTTTCGATAGAGCGTATGATTGGCGAGAGACAAAAGAGTAGGGTACATTGACTAGCCATTGTATATTAGATGTGATGTTTAGGGGCAGAAAACATATGTGTCAACGATGGAAATAAGCTGGTTCAATTATTAACATCCCTCAGCACTGCACTGGCAGCTTCTGCTTACCATCAATTGGCAACGGTAACATCGTTGAGTTTCACTCACTTTAATTAAGCTGATTCGTTTCTGATAGAACTTAAAAACATGAGCAGACAAGGATTGGGCACCTCGCGCCTGCGCAATGTATAACTCTGCAAATCCTACTTACCAACTGTTTGCTTAACTTCTCCAACTCCAGTTGTAAGTAAATATACATGACATAACTCGGCGCTGTCTGAGTCCTGTCACTATTCCGTTCGCTCTCCCCCTCAAAACCTCCCCCTCCCCCTCCATTCAGCTTCCGCCACAGAACAGCAGAATCCAACATTATCTCCTAGTATCCACGTACACTTTCTTTACTTTTCACAATAATTTCTCGGCATATCTTTCGCGACGCGTTGATTTCGTTAGCTGTTGAATACATGAAGACCATCTCTGCTGTCCTTGGTATAAAGAAAAAGCATGAGTAATAACTGAATATCTTTATACTAGCCAATTATATTTTATGAATCAGCGTACAATATAAGTCATTCAGTTTTGCAGGGATTAATTTTTTCGTCAATCAGCTCGCGCTGCAATACGTAGGCACAGGATAACATCAAAAATTAATATTTTGCCATGGATTTTACACTCGTCTGGCTAATGCTTCTCCAACCATCCTGGTTACACGAGGAATGTATTGCCAAATTTTTTTGATATTTGGGCACAATAAGGAGCAATCCTTTTGGAATGTATTTTATGTAAAATGTAAGGAATGTATTGCATATAAGATGAAGAAACATGAAAATTAAGGACTGAAAGCAAACGTAAATATCCAGGTAAATAAAAACGTGAACTGGGCATTAGTATTGAAATGATATGGATACACTTACGAACGACAAGTGACAGAATTTAGTTATAAATGAGACTTATTTCCGATATCTGATTTCTGATTTTAATACCAGGTTGATTTTTTTACATCAATAAATACCTGGAATGTACCAGGTACTCCTGCAGAAGGTGCCCAAAGCTCCTATGCGCAGGATATAATAGTAAAACTGTGATGAGACCTATTTCAGAAGCAGCACCAATTTCAAACGTTGCATGCCCAGCGAGAGAAGCTTACAAAAATCAGCCAACATTGCAGTTATGATTGAACTAATGGTGACTGATGCAGGAAAAGAATCGCCCAAAAATTGTACAATTATCAAAGATAATCAAGCTTTTGCATAGAAAAAGATCTCAGAGACTCGCTGTGTATAACTAGAAACTTGATTCCATGCCAATTAAGAATTTAAAAAATAATTTATGAATGTTCGCGATGATGCGTCACTTTCCGAACGAATCAAGAAACTAAAAGGTTGCGAAATTGGAGGAAGATATAGCCCGTGGCTATTCTAATCCTCCACTGCCCGTTAATTAAACGGACCGGAAAGCACCCACGGTTCTGTTTTCACCTGACCGCAAGTCATAAAAGTCGTATTACGCAGTTCCGAAGACATCAGGGCGCGCGGGCGTTAATAGTAATCAAGATATATTGCCCGAATTTTCGTCGATGGGAATTGTTTTGATATGACGCTGAACAATATAAAGAATTTCATTTTCAATATAAAGAATTATTATCAATGTTATGGATCGAATAATGATCATAATAACATAACCGAGAACTGCCGTTCCCCTCTTCGTAAAGAAATATCACTCCGGAACGAAGGGCCGATCTGGACAAGCTTTTGAGGGAAGCTGATTTGCGTGATATTATCCTCACCATTAAAATTCAGCATTCAAATACCGAGCGGATTTCATTTATGATCAGAAATCAATATTAACTTGGGTTGGATCAATCGTGCAAAGTTGCATATTCGATGTTATCCAATGGCAGAATATAACTAGGATGTCAATGTTCCAAGGAGTTTTGGTTTTGTTCACACGACACGTTCACTGCAATCTATGCCTTCGGTGAGGCCAATTTCACACAGGGCCAGAATCGTGATTTTCGTTTTTGCAGTGATAGGCTGAGTGATTGTGTCTTATGAGAGAGTAGTTCCGACCCTTGACAATCGACCGTTGCACTTGGTTACTCTTCTATATTCCAATTACGGATGAACGAGAAAGAAGTATGTAATTAGAGTGATATTGACTCGTGAACCCGCGTCAAAGTTGAAAAAAATATTAAGTTAGCTTTGTACATAAGGAAGTCATTAAGCTGTAACAAAAGTATAGAATTTTGCAGTGTCCAACTCTGGTTTGAGAGATGAAGATGAAATAGAAAGTTTTGCCAGGTATCATTTGAGAATGCGTTACGCCTCACACAACAAAGTATCTGTTCATCATCCAAAGATATAATACCGCATGCGGGAACTGACGAGGGAAGGAATCGCACGAAGGAGGCTTCAGCCACGCGATTTCTCTTCTCGTCCTTCCGCAGAGACTGAACCACGAAGAGCCCATGGTACGCTCAACGCGCTCGGCATGCGCGGCTCTCGAGGGGCTTGAGTAGTTTCCATCACGATAGTACTCAGTAATACCATCAGGCTCCACAAAGCCTGGGCTTGGAATGGAAGTCTCACAACTAAGAGCAAGATACAAGCAGTAGGAAAGAGAAAGAGAGACTCCGCGAACCGGTTCTTGAAATAGAAAGAGCGAGCTGGATGGAATACCTACTACTCTTTGGACTCAGCTCCCATGTGGTATAATGTAAAATGGAATGAGTCCCACGAGAAGAAGGACGGAAAGAAAGAGAGAGAAAATGATGGCTTAGTCGGGATTATAGCAGTTATTACGGCCTCCATGGATAAAGGATGGGTGTGCACATATAGTAGTTATTATAAGGGGGCGACTGTGTTGAGCCCAGACCAGGCGCTCCCAGCGGTATAATATAACCCATGTTGGAACACTAGTACCGCGTCGAGCTCTCGGTCTATCTCATAGCTGTGCGCGCGCGTCATTCCACTCTCTGTCTCTTTCTCCTAGCTTCCCCCCCAAGCTATTCTCTATTTTCAGTCAGAGTCTCCCCGAGACCCGACTGATCCCCAAGTCCAATATAACTATGCGGACCTATGCTTTGGTGCAAATGCGACCGACAGCCTTCACTATCCTGACTACTAATACCACTCAGACGGTTGCTATAGCAACCGGGCTCTTGCCAAGAACGGAAAGAGAGGAGAGAGAGGCCATAAATCAACGCACACACGGTTAGGTACGACATAGTATAAGCATCAGAGCGCAGAAAATCCAGTGATGCATCACAGCTGAGGCACGTTGGGGAACATTTCTCAACTCCAAATGGTTGTTGAGACCCGATGCGGCGTTGCCAAACCGTGCGTATCCGTGTTATGTATTCGCTGTGGTGGTGGAGACTCGCTTTTTATAGTCCCAGCAAAATGTTTCTCTGCGCTTGCGACGTTGCAGCTGTAACTCAATATATTAGCAACGCTATACTAAGCGACGAGAGAGGGGAACAATCCGACCCCAGCCGTGAAATGACCCCTGATGCCGAGCGAATGGACGGAACGGTAAAACTTTACGAGTTCCCAGTCTGTCGTTTTTCAATGGTTTTTACGAGCTCATCCTCCGCCGCGGTTTATATGAAGCAATCCGGTCGGAACGTTTCCTAAAGCTGAGTTACGTGACTACAGTGGAATTACTTTGCAGTAACTCTATATGAATATGACCCTACCGAGCTACGCAAGGACGATTTTGCTTACATATACGAGGACGCAGTGGCAACAGAATGGATTTAATATTTAACCTCTATTAGCTGATGATTCCTTCAAAAAGCCTGGTTTTTCCTGCAAAACTTCTTTTTGCTCAATAAATGGCGAGGGACTTGGTTGGAATCCAAACCAGAACATTCATTTTTTGAGGAAGATACTTTAAAGTTTCTAACTACTCAACTCTCGACCTCCTCGACAAATTGCGTAACCTTCACAATTTAGTTTTTGAATGCATACGACTCCACAAAAAAGCTGAAAACTGGCGTCCCCGGCTGTAATTTCAATGATTGGGACGCTAATATCGAATCCGGCGTGAGTTTTCACCGATCCCATAGTTTCTATGGAATATTGAAAATTATTATGATCAAACATCTGGCCGAGAATTGTCCGTCCACAATCCGCGGATCGGGTTGCCTACGTAAAAGGGGTGAAGTATGGTAAGTGGCCGTATGGGTCATGGCTCGATCGATGAATGGATGGGTAAATGGACGAATGGATGAGTGAGATGAGGTATGTCGGAGTGTGGGGTATGACGAGTATGAGGTATTAGGAGTGTAAAGTATGAGGAGTGTGAGGTACGAAGTGTGTGAGGTATGGGGAGTATAAGGAGTATGAGGTACGAAGAGTGTGAGATATAAGGACTATGAGGGATGAAGAACGAGATATGGAGAATGAGGTGCGAGGAGCGTGAGGTAAGAGGAGTATGAGGTGGGTACGGTATGGAGATTATGAGGAGTATCTGGCATGAGGAGTGTGAAGTATAAGGAATGTAAGGTACGAGGAGCGTGAGGAGTATGAGGAATAAGGAATGATGTAAGGGGAATGAGGTGTCAGGAGTGTAAGGTATCAGGAGTATGAGGAATATGAGATATGGGTAGTGTGAGGTATGAGGATGATGGGGTATGAGAAGTATGAGGTGTGTGCGGTATGGGGTGTTTGAGGTATGAAGGGTCAGAGGCATAAGAAGCATGAGATATCAGGTGTGTGACGTATGGGGAGTATGAGGTATGAGGAGTGTGAGGTTAGAGGGATTCTAGGAGTAAAAAGTATACGATGAGTATGAGGTGTGAGTAGCGTGAAGTATGAGGTATGAGAAGTATGAGGTATGAGGTGCTTGAGGAGTATGAGGAATAAGGAATGATGTAAGGGGAATGAGGCGTCGGAAGTGTAAGATACCGGGAGTATAAGGAGTGTTATCTATGAGGAGTGTGAGTTATGGATAGTATGAGTAGTATGAGTTATGAGGAGTGTGAGATATGAGGAATATAAGGAATGAGGAGCGAGTTATGGAGAATGAGGTGCGAGGAGTGTGAGGTATGAGGAATGTGAAGTATGATGAGCTTGAGGAGTATGAGGAATAAGGAATGATGCAAGCGGAATGAGGTATCAGGAGTATGAAAAGTGTTAAGTATGAGGAGTGTGAGGTATGAGGATGATGGGGTATGAGAAGTATGAGAAGTATGAGGTATCAGGTGGGTGAGCTATGGGGAGTATGAGGTATGAAGAGTATGAGGTTGGAGGGGTGTTTGCATTAAGAAGTATATGAGGAGTATGAGAGGTGAGTAGTGCGAGGTATGAGAGATATGAGGTATGAGGTGTGTGAGGTACGGGAAATATGAGGTATGAGGAGTGTGTGGTTAAAGGGGTTTTGCGAGTAAAAAGTACATAATGAGTATGAAGTGTGAGTAGTGTGAAGTATGAGGGGTATGAGGTATGAGAAGTATGAGGTATCACATGAGTGAGGTATGGGGAGTATCAGGTATGAGGAGTGTGAGGTATGGGGATTATCAGGAGTATGAGGTATGGGGAGGAGGGACTAAAGTCATGAAAAATGAGATATCGGGTGTATGAGGTATGTGGAGCGTGAGGTATAAGGAATGTGAGGTATGGAGATTATGAAGTATGGAGAGTATATATGAGGAGTAAGAGATATGAGGAGTGTAAGGTACGGAGAGTTTAAGATATAAGGAGTATGGGGAATGAAGAACGAGATATGGAGACTGGGGTATGAGGAGTGTGAGGTATGAGGAGTATGAGTAACGAAGATCAACATGTGAAGAATGAGGTATGAGGGGTATGAGGGCTCCGGAATGTGGTATGAAGTATGAAAAATGAGGTATGAGGGACGAAGAACGAGGTATGAGCTCGGGTATGAGAAATGAGTAATTGGGACCCTGAGGTATGAAGAATGTGAGGTTTTAGGAGTATGAGTTATGAGGAGTGTGAGGTTTGACGTGTAAGAGGTGAGTATGAGGAGTATGAGGAATGCGATCTGATGAATGAGGTATGAGGTACAGAGAACGCGCGAGGGAGAATGAGGGATGAGGAACGAGGTATTAAGGATGAAGTATGAGGTGAGAGGAATGCGATATGAGAAATACGGTATGAGAAATGTGGTATGAATTTCGCAAATGGGCATGTTGGTATTAGGACTGCAACTAAATCCCGAAAAGTCGCTTCCTAAGGGAGAAAGTGACCAACCTCTTGCTAACGCCCTAGCTTTGGCCTCAAATAGTAGGTGGTACATTTGGTTTGATATAGCAGAAGGTTTTTTAGTTAAATATTTGCGGAAACATTTGAATAATACATAAAAACATGCAAAAATAGTCATTTTTTCAATTTTTACGCTATAACTCGGAGAATAAGGCTTTTAGCGAAAAATAATCTCAGTACTTTCTTGTAGATCTTTTTAGAACCTACAAAATGGTGTCTCATCAACGATCCCATACAATATTCCGCTTCAGAGTTATGAACCCAAATAGCTGAAAAACTTTCCTATCTTCTTGATGTTTTCAATTAATCTAGGAACAGACGTGTTTCTCGGACAAGTTGTACGAGACCTTCATTGTAGATCATTCAAAGATCTACAAACAAGGTCCATATCAATTTTTCAAAAAACTGAAACTCTTTTGAGTTATGAAAGAAAATAGGTGAAAAATGTTCCACTATCTCAAATTCATCCATTATATTTCATTGTAGAAGTGTTTTATATTTTGAGTTGAATTCAGTTCATATTCATCACCATTATTTCCTTATTCAGCGGGAGTCATTGTTCTTATTAATCTGAGAATCCATCATTCATTGCAGTATTCGTGAATAATTGAACGAATGTAAACCAATCTCAATTTATCATTCGTCCGGGCGCTGGGGACATTGAAAAAACAATGGGTTACTGCTCGGGAACATCAACTTTTGCTATCGGATATTGTTGAAGAGATCCCAAATAACACCTTCCCGCTTTGGTCACAAGAGATTTTCAAGTTTTCCGAACTCTAATCGGTCGTTGAAAATTGCTACTTTTGCGTTTTTTCAATTTTGAAACGATCTTAGCTCAAAAACAATGACTTTTAGAGAAAAACAACAAGAGAGATTTTCTGTTTGAAATGATCCAAAAAACTTTAAACAATTTCAGTTTAAACAATTTTGCATTGAAATTCTGTCTGGGAACATGAATTTTCGGATTCAGAAGGGTCTTCTGGGAGGATCCCGCAAAAAAATTCCTTGGGAATAATTTTTCCAACGATGGCAGTGATTTTGCCTAGTCTACATGGTCTTATCAAAAGTTTCTCTCTACCACCCGTGACCGATGAGATTGTGATTAGTGTTAGCATATAAAGGAGAATAGGTACCCCTAAGAGTTGAATGGTTTCATCTTTTTGCAAGCTCTGTGAGGAAGTTGAGCCTCAGTGTGCAATCAAGTTTTGTTGCACTGAGCCAAAGTCCTGGTCTTCAAGTTATGAAGCACAAACAAGGTGATGAGTGATATTTCATGAGACATTGTGTGCTTCTTGATTTGTCATTGACATCAGACTCTCTCCTCACTGTTAATATTGTATGCTTCAAGAAATTTTAGATGAATGACGGAATGGACTACATTCAACTGAAATAGTCAGTGGCTCTACATGTTATGAACTTGTTTATTTGAACCATTACGGATGATTCCTGTCATTTCTTTATGCATCACGGAGATTCAACAGTCTTTTTTGGTAGAATTTTCATGGGTCCAGCCATTAAAGTGTAGTATACCATGTTATATTGGTCTCACGATTCATTTCTTTTCTAATAAATTTCACTCTACTGATTTAGTAACATGATCATCCATGCTCGGGTTTTGCCATGTTATGTATTATATTATCTTAATGGACGGAGATGCCCTGATGATAAATCAATATATCATTCACTGAAAGAAAAGACTCAGCAGAATTTGCCAAGATTCTCGGCAACTTTTGCCGAGTCTCACTTGGTGATTCAAATCCATCAATAATTTCTTCCCCGGCTCGGCAATTTTTTTTCCGCCGTCAAGAATTTTCTATGTTGCCATTATTGCACGCTAACCTCAACGTTGCAGAATCAAAACAGTGCATACAGTGCCATTTGAATCCGGAATGAAATGCCCCGACTTCTTTGGGAAAAGTTTCGGGACAATCATCTAAATCATTAGGTCATACGTTGAACGAGCTTTTGGTTGTGGTGCGCTGTGTGCATCTTTTGGAGTAGCCTTTCCATTCATTGAATCTCGTTTGATTTGCGTACATCGCGGGCATAGATGCATAGTACTCATACTTCGATATTCGCAGCCACCGAGATTGATATAAGAGACTGATCGAAAATATCGATGGACAGATGTACGCATGCTTGATTTCGACGTGCGGCAGTGGATATCATGAATGCGAATTACAAAGAGTGAGAATCGTGCGATATCACTCAAAAAACATGAGAAAGAACATGTATCTCGGGCCGACAAAGCTGTGACAACCAGTAGTGAGTAAACTTTTAAATTCTGTGGGGGACTTGAATCATGAGCGAGAACCGTTGAAAGGACTTAACATATTCTGAACGATTTATTCTTGGTCTCTCCCGATATACGTCTGGTATATCGGGAGTAAACTTTTGAATTCTGTGGGGAACTTGAATCATGAGCGAGAACCGTTGATAGGACTTGAAATATTCTGAACGATTTATTCTTGGTCTCTCCCGATGTACGTTTGGTATATCGGGAGTAAACTTTTGAATTCTGTGGGGAACTTGAATCATGAGCGAGAACCGTTGATAGGACTTGAAATATTCTGAACGATTTATTCTTGGTACTCTCCCGAGTCGTAATATTCAGACTCACGAGCTTATTTTTCCAAATTTGGAAGCACACTCAATATGGCAAAAAATCCCTCGCATATACATTTTTCCATCTCCGAATGAGTCGATTTCTCATAATCCTGGTGGTTGCAAATAACGAGGTATGTCTCACTTCAAAAGTATTGATGTGCCCACACTGCAAATCACGCTATTCAATGAACGGAAAGGCTACTTCAAAATACACATACAGCGCACCACAACCAAGAGCTCGTCCGCTTTAAGAACATCAACGCGTGTTTTAATCATTCAGATACTTTTCTAGTATTTTTCAAAAAGATTCGTACGTTTCATTCCGGTTTCAAATGGCACTGTATGCATTGTTTTGATTCTGCAACGTTGCGAGGTTAGCGTGCGATAAAGGCAACATCAAGAATTTATGACGGCGGAAAAAAATTGCCGAGTCGGGGAAGAAACTATTGCCGGATTTGAATTACCACGTGAGACTCGGCAGAAGTTGCCGAGAATCTTGGCAAATCCTGCTGAGTCTTTTCTTTCAGTGTGGATGTCTTGATATTCTAGTAATAAGGGTAACACAGCCTCTTGAATGTGATTTGAGTGTAGCTTGTGAATCAATTCAGAATTATCGGTATGCTCATTATGAGATGAGAAATTATTTCTGATCAGCCATAGCTGACTGATTTATTCCACTTTTTATCAATTTGCATTCTGAAGCGCTTGAGCAAAGATGAATACCCAAGGAATCTCAAGAATAATATCTCAAGATTCTGGCTGATATTCGTATCCTTCATTCATGTTCTATATTCCAAGCGATTAGGAGTGATCCAAAATTGAGAAAATAAAATAATTTAAAAAAAAATTAAGAACTCGTTTTATGTGAACCGTTGAGCAATAGCATGTCAAAATTTGAAAAAAAAAAAAAAAAAAAAAAACCTTCATCTACGTTTCTGTCATAAGGAATGAGTAAGTCGGTTGACGTCCAGCTTCACGAATTCCATGATTTCAAGATATTAAAATGGCAAAAGCGTGGGTTGTAAACTTCATACATAAGAGTAGTTTTCATCAATCAACCCGCGCTTTTACCATTTTGATATCTTGAAATCATGGAATTCGTAAAGCTGGACGTCAACCGACTTACTCTTTGTTCATGACAGAAATGTAGATCACGGTTTTCATTTTCTTCAAATTGTGACTTGCTATGATGCTTAACGGTTCATATAGAAGCGAATTAAAAATTTTTTTTAAAAATTATTTTAATGTCTAGTAGTGCTACACAAGCGTTCTCGACACCAAATTCATGAAGAGCAGAACATTGTGATTCCAAAAATGTTTTCAGATTTGTTTAAGTGATTTCTAGATAGTTCCTTAATGAGGCAACTTAACCAGCTGTTGACTGGTGACCTTTCGGATAACCCACTCATCCACCGACCTACTGGCCTTTCACATGACCCGCTGGCCTACCTGATCTGCCACATGACCTACCAACCTACTGGTTCAGTACGCCACTTATTAGACCCTTAACCCGCTAACCTGTAATCTATCGTGTGACCCACCAACTTCTTCTAGATAACCCATTTACCTACACTGACGTGCCATATGACTCACCAATCAACTGATGTATGACCCATTGACCTGCCAGACGAGCTATCAAACTCCTGACTGGCGACCTCCCAGATGACCTACCGATGTAACGACTGGATGACCCATCAAGTTACTTACCGATCCATTATGGTGGTATACGACCTACTAATCTGCCCCATCCACCCGCTAACCTAGTGCTATTTTGGTGGCCTACTACCGTACTGACTTATTATATGACCCGCTGACTCGTCGATCTGCTGACCCGCCGAATAATCTACCGATCTGTAAATGTGATATTCATCTCTTCGGCCGGTTGACCTTCTAATCTTCCATATGACCGATTGACCTACTGATCTGATTTTTGACCTACTGATTAACTGACCCGCCTATCTGCTTTATGATCTACGTACATACCTGTATGTCGACTTGACGAATGGCCTGCCGACCTCCAGACTAGCTGACCTTCCTGAAGGGCCAACCAGAATATCGCGGGTTAGTGGGTCGGTGAATAATATGACAGGTCAACAGTTCGGGCACTGGTACATCATCCAGAGGGTCAGCCGATCGACGGGTCGGCAAGTCATATATCAATTCAACAGGTCGGTGGACCAGAGGGCCATCTGGGAGGTTACTGGGTCGATGCATTGGTTGGTCGTGTCGCAGATTAGTAGGTCGTTGGGTCGTTAAACTATCATACATCAAATTGATCGGTAGGTCATGTAACAATAACAATTAACGGGCCAGTGAATCATACGTCGGGTCAATGGGTTGCTTAGTCATTCATTGAAAGATCAGTAGGACAGAGGGTTATATGAAAAGTCAATGGCTTGGTAGCATATTCGGAAATTCATCAAGACATTGATGTGATACGTTACCAGACAGGTCAGGAGGTCAGCATGATCATTTATTCGTGAAGAGCTAATTTGTCTCAGTATGGGACTCTCTAGAAACCACCTAAACATTGCACCAAATAGTAGACAGACTTGAGCAAATTTGTAGGTTTTCCCTCCCAGACCCCGATGATTTTTCCGGAATTTTGTTCGTTTCGCCGCGTGCCCCGCGATCACTGAATAATAGTTATCAGAAGCGATAGGAAATAGTGTCGGACACGTTGTAACACAGCATCAACGTCCATCTGTTCTGTAATCGCGACAAGAGTAGTTTCGAAAAAAGGTGACTTCGATTGTGCGTTGTATAATCCATCACTCAACTAAATTCCTGAAAGGGCCAGTCCGGCCTTGGGTTTTATCGAGACATAGAACTTTGAAATTCACGCTCACCCTACGTACATTTTTTTGCAGTTCCCATAAATCGATTATATGAGAATGGTACACTGAAAATATGGCACCCTCATAGATTTCCACTTTACTCCACTCTTTGATCCAGTTTTATGTGTATTTTTCAAAATTTTCTTGAATGTAAAAAAATCAGCATTGATGTAAGTATTCAAGCTGAAGATTTTCATAAAATTACTGAGCTCGTGAGAAAGATCCATAAAATAAACGATCAATCTATAAATAATTGTATATAATTTAAAATCATTTTTTAACAAGCAAAAATAAAAGTTTGATTATCTTGAATCAATTCCAAAGTTATCAACTTCATTTCTGTAACGCTCTTATCATTTTTTTAAAAATATTACAAATCATTTGTTGAACGAAGAAAATACGACTGTCATAGTCGATAGGTTCGCTTTACATTAAAAACTCGATTCACTTTAGTACAAAATTAAACAATTTTCAGTAGTCGTGGAAGAGGCAGCTCTTGCATCTCGTTTCGAACTCTCTTTCTGGACATGGACCTTGGATCAGCTCCAGAAGTCGGCTAGCCACACTGTAGAGGATTGAATATGCGTTTCATGAAAAATTGTCACTGCTCCAAATAAAGTGGTGTCAAAAAGATTGCGTTGCTCAAAACAATTTTGCACCGTTTTATCCCCATCCAATTTGATTTTGGAGAAACTTTTGAACTGCAATATTTGATTCAGTTCCCTTCCCAACAACATACCAGCATTCTAATAACGGGTGTAATGTCAGTATGATGTGTACAATGAATCTTTCAGCTATGAACAAGAATGTGAAGCAATAATGCAAAAAGAGATAAAAGTGACCTCTGGCTTCGTTGGTCTTATCATCGCCGCTGCCCATCTGAAAGACTTGAGTGTTCTGATAGTAAGAGGCAACGTGTTTGTCGAGAGTTTTTACAGTCTTCATGGGATCGTGGTAGATATTCCTCATCAAATTTGCGCCAGGCTCATTGTATTCCATGGGGGACATCGGCACCAGGCGGCGTTTCAATGACGTCAAAGATGACGCCTTCACTGTTGAATGAAACGAAAAGGAGATCCACTTATTTCGTGCTACTGAAAATGTCTTTGCAAAGTCTTGTTTTGGAAGAACCCATCGAGTGAATAATAATAGAAACGCTGTGCCGCAAGTCAGAATTGTTTCTTGCAAATACTCAAGAAGAAGAGGAAAACACGTAGTAAATTACCCTACTGAGTGACTCAAATATTCAATATCGAGTGACAGTCAGATTCTTGCGAGATTCTTGATGATATTGATTCACATTTCACAGTTCTGCAAACTTTCGAGTCTACGGTTGACTTTTTCAGAGCTATTGCGCAGATGATGGGAAAGATTGAATCAGTTCATCGTCCCAAAGTGTTCAATCCATTCATGGTAGGAACCAAAACTATTGTAGTCACTATGGTACCATATTATATGGGTTATTCCGCTGAAAGTGAGATCTTTTGAGGACAAAACCGTCATCAGGAGTGTTTTGGGACGAAAAATTATTTCAGCTTCAGACGAGTTTTGGTGACTCGCTCGTATAGCACCCGATTTCTATTCATTTGGGTACAAAAAAAAAAGAACCTAGAGCTACGTATCTCAAAAGTGAAGTCAGACGAAGATATGTGTACTTATAGTTTAAGGGGTCGGAGAGGGGGACGGCATTGACGGTTTGCCTCATAAAATATTCCCAAAGCGCGGTAACTAATCAAGAATTCTTATCCGCGTAGATTTGCTCTAATGCAATCAAACACTTCAAATACGTGTTTCACAAAGTGATATGAGTGTGCCAGGGAGGAGCACGACACGGGGACGGAATGAACCGAAAATTTTGTACGCTATTCTGAAAACACAGTTATACGGTGAGCTTGGCTGCGGATTCGAGTTTTCGGACATTGTCGTGCATATTATACGGAAATTTGGATATTCGGATGACGACCGGGGACTTGGCTGAGCTAAATAGTGCTGTGCAAGCATCAGTTTCGATGCAAACCCGCCTTCAAAATGTAGATAGCCGTGCTCAAGCTGAGAGTTTTATTTCGACTCTCAAAGAGGTGGATTATTGGAAGCTATATACAATTTGAAATGCACAGTTATACATGGAAGTTTTCGAATCCGTATATGCGTCGTAGTGAATTCAAAAGTCAAAATTGAGTTGAGTCCAGGGGACGGAATTAGAATTGACATTTTGACCCTTTTTGAAGCACTACAAAATGCAGGGATGGTAGCATCGTGTCAAAAACTATCAACGTAGCTGCACACCAATAGAAAACACCCTAGAAAATTGCTATACAACCCTTCTCAGGTCGCAGAAAATTGGAGTAGCTTGAAATATGAAAAATTTCGCTTTCAGCGGAATCTCTCATTTACATATGGTAGAGTACCTCAGGTAAAGTTTGTTGCAGTGAATGTTGTTGATGTTTGACACTTGCATGAACTAGGCAGTATACGAGAAGATCAACATTGTTCAAGTCATGAATTAAAATTGTCTTTCCACCACATGTACATTTCACCGAGCAGTTCACAGTGGTGAAAAGTGATTCTTATTGTTAATTAACATGTATTGTCTAATGCCCACTAATTCTACCAATTGAAACTCTCTTACTTTGTGGATTGGAAGCACTGACACTTCTGCGTATCTCTTATGAAAATGTTTTTGATCAATGTTCTATAGAGATCATTGATAAGGAAGGAAGTGTTCATTGGACGTTGTGAATACTCTCCATGCACTAGCTAGAGTGTACATTCAGTTCGAGAAATTTTGCTTAATTTGTGATTCTTAAAATGATTGAATCCTGACGAAATCTAAACGATGGTCACGAAAAAAGTTAAACCATACAGAATATTCCCTATACCATTACTAAATGCGACAGCTAACTACAAATTGAGTTGAATCAGGTTATTGATTGGTTAAACAAGAGAATACATTACCAATTTTTTCTTCCGATGCACCCCTAAATAGGTTTTTCGACTCTCTCGAACGTTTGTGGCTGTTAGTACTGACCGAGCCGAGTCTTCTGGCCACAGCAATTGGTCGCAAGTTTCCCTCGCTAGCAGCGCGATGTACCGGCCCAGGCAGAGAACCGCAGCTTTCCGATCTCAAGATCTGAATTCGCTGCTGGAGCTCGTCGCTACCTTGGAATATGACCAAATTTCGTAGTTGAATACTAGTTATGCTAATAAATTTTTAGCTTATTCTGCAGAGGATTCTTCACCAAATTTGGGATTCAAATGCAAGAGTTACATGGAAATTTTGAAAACTATTATTTCGAAAACATTATGGTGTTACATAGTAATAACAATTCGGTCGTAATTGCAAATGACATCAATACTACTCTCTGTGTATCAATCAGTGGGATCAATTCGCTTCACTTACAGGGAGGGGGGGGGGACCACGGGGTCCGGGTCGCCAATCATCCCCAAAATTTTTTCACAGTTTGGTACCATCTACAATATGAAGAATCTAGAGTAACTCCCTCAAATGGGGCCCCTGTCCAGAGCTACAAGCAAAAACGTTGGCATTGCGAGTATATCTATATATATATATCACTATTTAACATGGGCCTATATGAGCAATGTTAATTTCAGTGCTTGTATCTTCTGGACAGGAGACCCATTTGACGGAGTTACTCTGGATTCTTCATATACTCGATAGTACAAAACTGTAAAAAAATCTTGGGGGAGATTGGCGACCCGGCCCCCGTGGTCCCCACTTGTTAGTATATTTCGGATCAACTATGACTGATGACTTCAGATGTTACAGTCGAAGCGTTGAATTAGCTACTTCATGAAATGCCTAGTGATTTCATGGAATAAAAGTATGAAATGTGCTCAAAATCCACACATTCGCAAGTCATTTCATGAAATGACGAGCGAGCCTGAGTAAAAGCGTGAAATGCCAGTCAGAGCGTTGAATGAATCCCTCCCCGTACCTCACTTTTCATTCGGATTCAGTCAAATATTATGATGACCAACACCGTATAGATAATAATAATTTTAGAGAGAAATTTGTAATGGAAAACAATCCAGATGAAGAAATTGCAACGGAGAGAGACCCTTGGCTCACATCCGAACCGTCGAAGAAATGTTGTGCTCAAATCAGTATTTATTAGAGGTTCATCCATAAATTACGCAAGGTTTTTAGGACGGAAGGGGTCCCCCTATGTTTTGAGCTGCATATACCTATAGTACCTATGCATATTGAGGTAGGTACAATCCAGCAGTTCTCCACTAAAAAAAAATTTGCAAGAGGAAGGGGGGGGGGTTCAAGATTATGAAATTTTCCCTATCCGTATTTCAAGAATGGCCCTTTATAATTAATGAATTAAATTTATGATGTACAGAAAAAATTTCGACATGCTACTAACAAAAGAATTAGACATGTTATTGTCACGTTTCACTCTCTGATGAACCTTGGACTTGTGGCGTTTGAAAATGACTCTGAGTCACTGAGATTAATTCTTTTTTTTTTTACTTATTGACGCATTTTCAATCTCTTTTCGAGACTATTTTGCGGGACCTACAGTTTAAGGTGGCTTCCGAACCACCGAAGCCATCGAAAGGATTTTTGTGAAAATTCACATTGGTGCTGGCCGATATTCGAACCCCAGACTTCTGCGTCGAAGGCCAGGACTTTATCCACGAGGCCGCGGTGGCTTCGATTAAAATTCTGCAAGAGTTTTCCAGGGGAATCGTGGACCAACCCACATGACCGCAATCACATGTACGCGCGATTGATGTTTTTGATTTTGAAATGAATTACATGCTCCCACTGACTGCACTGACAATGAGTCAAAGTGTATAACCGACAGGTATTTCGTGAAATGACGAGTTGAAACGTTGCAGAATTGAGTCATTTTATAATTTAACTAAAATGGCTCATCATTTCATGAAAACAAACTCTGTTCTTTGTAGGTGTCTAAAATCGTGGAATTCTTTACCAGATAATGTCCTTGAGATGTGTGATGTTACATTCAAGTCTATGATCAAGATTCTATGTAATTCCTAGTTCAAGAATGATGCAGAGATTTTATGCTATATTTTATGTAACTCGACCTATACTTCAGTTCTCTTAACTGTGATACTTTTCTCTCGACATTTCAAATTTAATTAATTCATATCTCTTTGACGTCACCGTTTTCACCATTATTATTCAATGTTAATTATGATTTTGATTGTATATGTATATGATTATATTGGTCCAATAGGCCCGTGAATTTTCCTCAATAAATACTAAATACTAAATACTAAATCACGGGGTGTTTCATGAAGTCACTCAATGGGTCGCTTTTACATATACACTGAAGCCATGATCGGGAAGGCTAGAAACTTGATCTGAATTGTCAAAGTTAATCTCGAAGTTAATCTGAAATACAGTCAAGTTCAGTAACTTCTTACTGATATATGCACGGAGAGAGTACGTTTCATGCACTTTTCAAAAAAATTTTACCCGATATTTGGACTTTCATTCTCGTTTGTTGAATTGAGGAATAAAAATGTGCTACCTACCCTCTGGATTTGATAACAAAGCTTCTCTTGTTGAATCGCTAACACTAAAGCTTGGCGTTTCCTCGCAATTTTCTAAGCTATCATCACCATCAGGAGTTTGACACGAGCCATCACAAGTATTTCGTACATCTGATAATTGGCTCTCAAGGTCGATATTGATGGTCTCGGAACTTGCTGCGTTTTTGTACTGGTCCATAGCTTGTTGTTCCAGCTCCTATAAGAGGTATGTTCAGTGTGATCTCGAGTCACAGATTCACCAATTGATTCCTTTTATTGAGAATTTATCACAGGATTATGATCTTTGATTAAATGAATTTGACGTCTATGGGTCTTTTCCTGATAATTGTTTTATGATACACCTGAGTGCAACTTTTCGGCTATTTTCTCTAGCCCCTCTCAAGTTCAAAATATGCTAGTGTTACATGTACGAGTTCTTGCAAAGATATTGAAAATGTCTATTCTTACAAGCAAAGCTCGGTGTAATTTCATTTGAATAGTTTCTCATTATTAGAGAACGAACGATCCAACAGATAGAGTTTATGATGGTATTTTTTTTTCGATTTCTCTGTCAACCAGCATGTCAACTTCCCAAGAACTACTGGAGAAACAGAGGGATTGGAAGAAAAAAGACCATCATAAACTCTATCTGTTGGATATTTCGTTTTTTATTATGGGAAACTGTTTGAATAAAATCCCACCAAGCTTTGCTTGTAAGAAAAGAAATTCTCAATCTCTTTGCAAGGACTCGTACATGTGATACTAGCATATTTTAAGCTTGAAAAGGACTATAGAAAATAGCCGATACGTACACTCAAATGTATAACAAAACAATTAGCAGATCAGACCGATAGATGTCAAATTCATTTGATTCACCAGTTGAGTCCAAATTTTCGACAGTTCTGGGTTAAAGCCAGTCTTGAAAGGCGATCGTCAAAATTCTTTGGCGCACAACAGTAAGGATGAGAGAGTCTTACAATAGCAATCGCTAAGACTGGGAACATATTGAATTCATAATCCTAGCAAAAATAGAATAACAACACAGCTTCGCTGTATACTAGATTGATTCGAAATTATTTTGTGTTCACCTGGTGGAAGGATTCCCATAGGGGATCAATCTTCAACTGTAAGCCACTCAATAGTTGAGGTATTCAGAATGAGATGTTAGAAAATGAGAGGAAAAATGAAATGATCGATATCAATTGAAAAGAAAAAGAAATTGTGAAATTGCCCTACAGCTGGGCAAAGGTGAGTCGGAATCCGGATAAGACAGTACTTTCCATAAAAAATTGAGGAAACCGAGATTTTCGATCAGGTAAGTGTACTCAACCTATCCCCTGTTCCCATCAATATGCCTCCGTATGCCAATCTCAGGAATGTGCGCTCGTTGACCTGACAGGTCCCGCAATTTTTTTTCAACTTTTGTTATATTGAAATAAAAAAAAAAGTGATTCGGACTGATCCAACTCATCTCTGCGATCTGTATGAAATTCGCAGTGTATTCTGCCATTTTTTTTTATTGCACAGCTGAAAAACTTCCGAAACAATGGCTTTAGTAAGACCGGTGTCGAATCTTTATATCCGACCAGTCTCAACGTACCTTGGTGCATTTGATTCCTCGTTTCGAAGCCTTCAAAATCTGTTTATAAAAGCTCCAAAAACCCGATCTGAAGCTATTTTGTGTGTAAAATACGGTGATCATTCGTCAAACATGGTGGTCAGGATTGGGGTGTAGCCATAACATGCGTCCGTGTGATTATGAAAGAGTGCCCTTTGTTTACCACTCAAAATGTGTTTATCGTGTCAAAATTAGGGAGAAATATTTGGTGATTTGGATAGATCAAAAAGCTTCAAATGTGGTTTTACGAATATAAAAACGATTTGATGCACCTCATCACCTATTCACATTGTTTCAAAGGATGGAGGCATGTTGATGGGTCACTACCTCGTGAGCTCGCAAAAACATCGCTTTATGGAAAAATTGCAATAGTTCGACTCCGGTTGATCAAAATTGGATTTACCTTAGCTCATTTTGAAGTGCTTGGAACAAGTTTCAAAATGATTCAAGGCGCGTTGAGGAATATCCAGGAGGCATGTTGGGTACACTAACCTTACTGGTGATCTACGAGAACGCGTTCTTACGGTTTGAATCTGCTGCTCGTCATATTTCCTTGACGGCATCATGTCAGAACAACAACAAAAAAATTAAGAAGGTTTCCAGCGCTGGATTTCTTTGGAATGTTGTCAAGTATCTTGCGTACCCTCTCGAAATAGTTATCGAAATTATAGGAAATTTCGTAAAGTTTCTGACGGTTTGTCACACCAAATCTAGCTTGATGGAAACAGGATGAGTCATGTTGCTGCCATGTCATCAATTCGAGGGCAAAGATGACTACAAAAATCAATCTTTACCAAGCTGCACTTTTTTTACCTGGGTTAAGTTTGCTATCGGTGGTGGTACAGCCTTGACAAAAATAAGCAATCATTCTATAGATTTTCTCCAATCCCTTCTGTACAGGAATTTGCGAAAGGACATCTTCGCCGTATGAATTTATAATATTTTTGTTAAACCAGCTTGCGGTCAAATATGTAGTTCTTCACTGGAAAAAATCAACCGCAAAAGAAATGGAGTACAAACTAAAATTAGCCATTTTTCGCAATAAACTCTGATGCTAACTGTATCAACTCGTAAGAACACCATGCTCTCATTTTGAATATTGGACCAAGAATTAACGAAGAACGAAATGTGTGCACGAATTCTACGGGTATGGAAAAATTTACCATCGTATATAGGGCATTAACTTTTTTGAAAAACTCTCGGAAAACTTGCCGCAGAATAGTCGATGCTTATTCGGAAAAGTCTCGAAACTCGTGGGTTGGTGCATGTGTTATTCCTCTGAATTCCATGAAAACTTGGTAAACCCACCACGGACTCAAAATTGTGCCTCAACGTGAATTTTATTCTGAAACTCCGGCCCCAGTAGTCGCATCGATTTTTCATGTTCGCAAAGTTTGCAAGTATATATAACTTCAGAGTCGCCGTCGGATCTCTAGCTCTAGCAATTCTCGCGCAAAACGAGCTAGATTCAAACTGCGAACCCGAGTAGCAAAGTTGAAGTACCTGGCATGGGGAGAAGTTTTAAGCTGATGGGACGTACGCTGTGAAAATCGATACTCGCCTGGTATCTGAGCGCTAGGCACTCCTCGGAAGTGCGATACTGCTCCATAGCCTGCCTTTCTAGCTCATCGTATTTGCGCTCAAAACAGCTCGCATCGTCGTCGAGAGATGACTCCTTTCCCAGGGTGGTATCTCCAGAACAAATGTTGTCGCAGGAGGTCCTAGTCGTGGGGATCTCATGGGGATCCGGACTCGAATCATTTCCTAGCATAACGTCCCGGTACAATCTTTTTCTAGGACATGTGGGCTCTTCGATACTACTGACACTGGAGCTGCTGTCAGTGCTCTCTGGTCGTCTGACCCCACGGGGACCTCGGAAGGGATCATCGTCGACCGAACGCCGAGATTGAGGGCTGCTGGCCCCGCTGCCTGCGCTTTCGCTCCTCGACGTTGTCGTGGATGGCCGATGGCGATGGTGACCATGCTCGGTTGTGCTCACCGTCACGAATTCTCGTTCTCGCCTCTGGAAATCGCAAAATATTTTCTTATTCTGTATAAGAACTGGATGGCAAAAGGGTTTTCTGGGACAATTTCGTAGTAATTTTCGTTGTTTCAGTTCTAGTGATTAGTTTGTTGTATGCCCTTATTGAGTCATGTATTGGAGTCACTGTAAAAAGCACCGAAGGAAGCTTCGTTGGGGACATAATCATGGCTCGAATTCTTCCTTCATTATATATATTCCAGTCAGATTTCGTGGATAGGAGTGATCTTGAAAGGTAGTCTAGACCCCCGACGTATTGATATACTTTTTAAATTGAATTGGGGCCTCACTGTACCATGAACTCTTTGAAAAACCTTAATTTGTCATGCGAACAAGGAGATGTTGAGAGTTTGGTGGGAACTTATGGCTTGCAAAAACGAGGTCTTTCCCAATTGATTACCAGAAATATTATCACTCAGAAGTAATTAATGTTAACAATAAATAATCATGGGATGACCGTCAAACGTACTTCAGTTTTGTATTGAAAATATATGCACCAACACGATACCCTCATATAGAGGGTATATATTCACTAATTATGACTACACTTCTGAACCATAATTGAGATTTCAAAACTCAGCAGTATGAAATATCGATAAGACACTAACAGGCTGAGTTAACCTTAACAAAAGCTGCAGCTTCTTCGAGGTTGCTATTCTTGAAACAATTACTTTGATGAAGCTAACTCTATGCAAACTCACGAGAACCCCGCTTCTGCTTGAAGAGCATGACCGGGTGACCACGGTGTTGAAGAACCGGAAAAGTTGAAGTATTAGGAAATAAAAAAAATTCTTATGAAGGATGTGTATGTACGTGATTCCACGGCCATCTCCCCGCAAAAATCACAATCATCCGTCGGGGATTGTTGAAATGAAGTCAAAATTTTTATTTTTTCATATTGAATGATTGGGAATTTCGTCTCTTTCACGGTTTCTCGTCATTTTTGTGGTCTTGCGGTGACAACTCGGATGGGATGAGTTTGATCGAAAAATTTACAGAGCAGAGTTTGTAGAGTGTTGGAACATTTACAAGACGATGATCTCTTATAAAAAAAAAAAAAAAAAAAAAAAAAAAAAAAAAAAAATTAAAAGAATTGATCCACTCGGAATAATGGAAAGAATTTTTGGGAACGATGCAAGGAACTCATGAGTTTCTACTATATTTTTGTTTATCTTCAGCTCACAGTGGCTGTTCTCCCTTTTCGAATAAATAAAAGTTCATCATTTTGCAGATTTTTAATAAATCTACGATAAACTATTCTACACGTTTTTCGATAAAGTACATGCCTTCCAAGTTTTTACGGCAAAACTATGAAAAAGACAAAAATCTACGGATTTGAGGAGTATTTCCTGATTCTCTTGTGTGATTAGTCTGACTTCAATTGAGAGAATTTCTTGAATCTCACAGAAATTTTTCCTGATTTGCGTTTCCGAACGAATCATGAAGTATTCCTCAAAGGATGGGTATTGTGCACCCGAATCTCAACGCACTCTGAAATAATTCCAGTCCTCAAAGAGATTTTTTTATTTCCTGACAACTTAACTTTTCCGGTCTTTCGGCCCACTGTATGATATGATAAGCTATAAGTTGACATTATTATTGAGGTTCCCCCTTAAAATGAAAACCTTGAGTATTTCAATCTAGTCTGCTTTAGCCAATTTGACTTAATGATAATTTCATCATGAGCAGTCAACTGCATATTTTATACAGAAGGATTCCTTTCATTCTGACCGCTAGTCGGACTGTGAATGATTGTATTCGAGATCAGCATCGACAGAGTGTGACGTCTCCAACTTGAATTTTCACTATTCAAAGTCAGCTTTGTAAAGCATATCATAGGAAAAAAAGTTGTAATTGTTTTATATTACAGTGTTTGTACCTCACTTCTGAATTTGTTTGTATATGCATCAAAGCTGAAGATTGGGTAATGCATGTAAGTAGATGCGTCAATATCCCAACAATAACCTTTGCTGAAATTTTTGATGAGTCATATTTTCGGTCACATTCAAATATGCAACTCCAGGCTAAATGTGTATTCAAGATGTTTCATTATATCGAAAACTGGCTGAACTCATAAGGTTTGTTGGATGCAATCGAAATAGATGAATTGGTAAGTACAAAAGGGCTGAAATCAACTAAAAGATAAAAGTTTGATAGATGGAAGAATAGTTGGAGCACCTTACAAGCTGGCGTTGTGTGACATCCGCCTAATGCATTGAAGAAGCACAGAATATCGAGAGAGAAAAAATTCAACTTTGTTTGAAATTGGAAAATCATCCCGTAGGAGAAAGCCGTGTTGAATTTTACGTCAGGAAAAAGCAATTTATCACTTTTTTACACTCACAAAAGTTCAGAACATGCTGCTTGCACTATAGAGAACTCAATTTTGAGCTGTAATCATGGTAAATATATTGAAAATGAAATGAAAAAATTGTTTCTTATTGGCTTCTATGCCAAATTTAAATTCGGTTGGGATCGAATCGTAGTAATTCATCCTCATATTGTTTTACTTGCATTTTCACTCGTTCGCGACTGCCCTCGACTCGTCAATTTGAAGCTCGCACAAAATAGCCTACTAAACCTGATTTTTGTCAAATCTTTCATGGTGCAGTCAGAATTGATTTAAAGATGCGGGTACGTAATATTCAATCATACAATGGGACAACACCATGAGGTTATAACACATCAAGCACCCGCATATCTGCTCAGTAATAACCCTGAGATTGTGCGTGAACCATTTGTACACGGTGGTCGTCAAAGCTCGATGAGATTGATGAAACTGACGAAAAAATATGTGCACGTAGTGTTTGTAAAAGCAATATCCCTTTAACTTGGCATTTCCTAGGTCTATCAAAGTACTTACAAGATCGTTGGCTTTTAGCATAGGAAAATTTGAGGATCAGGCCTTCCGGGTACTTGTTGCTGTCCTATATAACTCTAGTGCAACTAGTTATTTTTATCGCATCTCAGCTCATGTTTTTTTTAATTCATTTCAGAGGCTTTGAGTCGAAGATCGCCAAGTCCGACGAGATAAAAATGAAGGTCTTCAAAAAAGAATTTTGTTGCCTGCAAATAAAAAGGTTACGAACTCCCGGAACTCTAACTTCAACTTAGCCCATCAAGCATAGGATAAACAAGAAGGACTTTACGAATTTTGGTACTTGTAGAATTGCAAGAATTACCGATATTTTCCGAACGGCAATGTCACGTACCAATTTTATTTTGTTGTGTTACAATACCCAATACATTTTGTACCAATAGAGTTGAAAATATCAAGTTTGTAAGCTCAAATTCAGTCATCATCTTCATTAATGATCGGATCAAAACTTCAGGGTGGAATTCAGCCGTCATTGGAATTATTGAAATTCGAAGAAAAACCTGATCTCTGTACTCTCACCACACTCAAAACTTATTTAGACAAAACATCAGACATCCGTGGTATTTTATTTTATGTATTGGGTATTTTTAACTCTAGCTGGTGCGATGTAGCAATGGTTGGCCAAAGGTTCCTCAGTTCCGACGGGAACCTTCTGCGGTACGTTTTGAGAACGAACGGTTTTTACTGGGCCCCAACTAGAATCCATGACTCTTCTTCACTTCGAACACGAGCTTCAAAATGAGCGAAGGTGCGTTGAAGATGGGCGAGATACGTCAGACATGCTGATATGTTAACAACAAGCCCTCGAAAAAATGTTGTGTCTCCATACGAACTCTTTGAGAGGCATGTGCAGATTCTATTGTTATCTTCGTGGAATAATACAAAGATTTGAGGGATACATATGAACGGAAACCAAAGTGAGCATACAAGGAACTGAGGAATGAGCTTCCTAAGAAATTTTTTGAAACTTTGTATAAACCGAGCCCAATTCGGTCTCTGAAAAATAAAATGTGTATCAGCGTGGTTACTTGCCTTATCGTGCCATCTAATGGGACCAGTTCCACAAGCGCCAACATCTAAAGAAGTAGTTTTCGGATGCAAGGTTTTGTTACTGCAGCTGCTTCCACTACTACTACCTGGAGCATCCGAATAAAACTTTTTGGAACCCTTAGTTTGATTTCGACGGACCTTCATAGCACTCTTTGTAAGAAGTATAAGGTTGCTAAAATCGACTCCCTGGCTCTTTCTGCGTTGCCCTGGAAACTCGTATTGAAAACCACAACCTTTTCCCGAAGCTTGCAATTGATAGTGTTGCGCCCTGCTCTGGTATACAGGTATTTGATGCTGTTGTGTAGGAGTTTGCTGATGTTGCTGTTGTTGTAACGTTGTTGAGGTCACCGAAGTCGCCTTATGGTGTTGCTGTTGCTGCTGTTTGGCCACAGCTGGAGTGACTGATGAAGCCTGTTGAATATTAGGTTGCTGAGATTGAGTCGATGCTGGTTTCGATGGAATAGTTTGGGACTGCTGAGGCTGCTGATGCTGGTGAACAATCTGAGGTACTGGTTTCGTTTCCTGAATTCTTATGGTTCTCGGATGTACATGGTGATGAGGTTGGACCATTGCAGCTTGCTGAAATTGCGACTGAGGATGCTGGTGATGATGATGATGATGGTGAAGATGCATCGGGGTGGCAAGCAGACGTGGTTGTGCTGCTGGTGCTGGAGTTGTAGCCCATGTGGCCGTAGGCCAGACCAGAGTACCGAGTATCGGTGCCGGTACCAGAGGAACCAGTGTGCTCTGTAACAACCAAAAGACCACCTTATTGCGATATTCCCAAGTACTTAAAGGAATTTTTCTGTTATCATTGGTATTTTCTATGTGCAGGGGTCTGCCATTATATAAATATACATGAGTGATTCCGCCGAAAGTGGGATGTTTTGGGGCCAAAGTCGTCACCAAGCGTGATTCGGATCAAAAAATTATTCCAGACCCAGACGAGTTTTGGTGGATCGTTGCAGTTAGTTTCCACTTGCTTCGGCACCAAAATGAAGTACCTAGAGCTACGTAGCTCAAAATTGAAGCCGAACAAAGATATGTCGAGTTTAAGGGGTCGCAGAGGGGGATGGAAAGGACATTTTGCCACTAAAACTATTCCCACGGCTCGGCAACCAATCGTAGACTCTTTTCCGCATGGATTTCATCTAATCCAACCAAATACTTCCAGCAAATGTGCTCGACAAAGCAATACAACACTTTAGCGAGGAGCTCAACATGGGGACAAAAAGGACAAAAAAATTGGTACGCCATTTTGGAAACACGTTTATGTGGTGCGCCTGATTGCAGGTTCGAGTTTTCGGCTACTGTTGCACACGGATTAGGTATATTTGAGTATTTAGATGATGACTTTGTTGTTTTAGAAGGTCTCATAGACTACTGGGGAATTTGCCGGGCTAATTAGTGCTGTGCAAGCAGTTTCGGTGCAAACCCGTCTTCAAAATGTGGGATAGCCGTGCGCGAGCTAAGGGCTTAATTTGGATTCGCAAAGTGGTGGAATATTTTATTCGAAGTACTTATTACAAATTGAAGTGCATAGCTACATATAGGGATTTTCGACACCGGATATGCGTCGTGATGAATGCAAAAGTTCAAGTTCGCTTTACTACAGGGGACGGAACGAATATTTGAACCGAGTCCTCTATCAAGCACTATAAAATACAGGAACGTTAGGATCGTCTCAAAAACTATTAACATAGTCGCGCACCAATAATGCAGTACACCCCAGAAAATTGCTACAGTGCACTTCCCGGCCCTTAGAAACTTGAAGGAATATGGAACAAAGAAAATCCCACTTTCGGCGGAATCACTGACATATGTTATACAATTACGCTAACAATAAGACCAAAGACAATATCTCTTCCATCGCATATAAAGAATACGTGAGCTGACTTCAATGCATGGGAACTTTGAAAGACCTGCATCTCACTTGCATCAGCTTGAATTACGCTATGCACGTGAGTATATTCCCACGATTTCATCTCAACCCAGATCAGACTCAACTCGGGACTAACGACGACGTCTCCACTCAGTTCTTGTGTTGTATCAAATAATCCCAAAACCATCGTAGCCACTAAGAAATCCGATACGAAGGTATCCTAGAAACTTTCTACAGTTCCATCCAAGATGTGTACAATTAATTGGAGAAATGCTACTACCAGACACAGAAATTTCATCAACTGTTTGAATCCCTTGGGATAAACCCTTCTCTCACCACAGTCTCGAGGGTATGTGAAGGCCCAGCTTTCACGGAAACAACTCCATTATAAATAAGACATTTCATGAACTCACTACCCTTCTTGCCATGTCTCATTCGGCATCTTTTCCAAATCTGTACGCGTTGAATCAGACCAAATAAATGAGACGAAAAAAGTACAAAGTAATCCCAGGTTACCGCGCAAGTTTTCCGTCTCGTTCCTCGCGTCATCTTAGATGCAAATCCGTCCGATGAATCAAAATTTCTACATCGTCTATATTGACAACGGAACGATGTTAGATCGACAATATGAGAGAAACCTTGCGGCTCTCTCGTGCTTGGCTTCTTTTGATACCTATTTCTGCAACTCTAACTATTTCGTGTACAATTTTCTCGAATTCAAAAAGTTTCAAAATACAAGCATTGAGCTTGAGTGGGATTCGGATGTATAATCTAACGGCAAATCCTCGGGCAAGTTTGAAATATACAGCCTACTATGTAGATCTAGCACACAGAATGGATGCAGAAATCTTTTCAATCATTTCTCATTTATGTACGGTGTAAGATAGCAGTTTCGACTAGACCTTGGAAATGTCACTACGACATGCGATAATTGAGTTCTTTTGAATAAGGTATCAGGCCTTGCGATCGTCCATTACTGGTGAAAAGTATTGAAAAATGACTCTCCGTACACCGCAAATATGTACCAGAGTTATACGGAGATGTCTAATGAGAAAAGTTTGGTATAACCAGCACATTGTCTGAAAGTCGGGTGCACATAAGCTTCAAACAAATATCAATGAAACGTATAAAAGATATTAGATTAAATTATACTTGATAAATGCTGACGGGTTTTCTGCAAGCGTATTGTCCTTTGTACTGGAATAAATCCTCTTGATAAGGACTTTCCACACTCGCATGATAGAACTGAGTTGGCTTAGCCTGTTCATCGGATGTCCAACTTGGTGCTTTTGGGAAAAATTCTGGCACGTCGACGCACAGTGGTGCCAAGGGTCGAGGCACCATATTCACGGCTTGCACGAATGAATACTGACAGCGATTCCTGCACGTATCGAGGAAAATGTAATCAATTCACCAGACACAAATCCACAGTATTAGTCTCAACTCTCATAGAGGTGAGTTATGCATATGAGGAAGTACATGACATTTGAAAATTTTTGATAGTTGGGCATTTTTCATTCATTTTTCATTTTTCATTTTTCATAATTTCGGAATGGAAATTGCATTCATCGTCTTTCTAGCTCAAATGATGCGAATGAATTGGACACCATCATCGTTGAAAATATCATCCAATCGATACATGGCGTATGTTTTATCAATCGCCTAAGTACAACATTTTGATGTTGTGCTAGCTACTTTATCCGACTATTTCGTGACTTTTTGCTCTGAATCCACTCGAGAGAAACTTCCGACGCCTTCAGGAACATTTCCAGATCGCGACAGGATGAATTCCTGGTTTCCTCGTGAAATTTTCCAGAACAGGCTTGAGGAGTATTTTCTGAGCACATTCGTTCGCAACACTCGGAATTCAATGATCTCTGGAATATTTCCTGATCTCCTTCGGTAATGATTCCATATCAGATCCGGGAAAACTCCTGAGTCATACGGGAAACTCTCCTGATTTGCATTTTTGAACGGTTTAGGAATAATTCCAGAACAAATGCGTTTGCAACACTCGAATCTCAAAGCACTCTGGAATTACTCCTGATTTTTTAAACTCAGTGTACGTGGTTGATTGAGAGAGATTTCATTATGTCCATTAAAATGTATCGAATGAACGACCGAGCATCTCAATGTACTTTGCAGTCAATTTAGTTTTATATTGAAGGCAGTCAACGAATGATGATTGAATGTTTTGCATAGCTTAGAAATTCTAATATCGTGTCAAAAATGAAAAATCATTTTTGAGTACAATTTAAAAAAAATTGTCTCTTTTAATGAAATTCTCAGCACTAATGATACAATATTGGGCTGTGGAACTCATTTCAAAGGGAAGCTCAAATTCTTCTAGTTTAGCAGTTTTGAACTTCTTCGTATTTCAAGCAGCAAAGCAGAGGAGCAGCGTTGGATGGTAGTGAAAGAAATAACTGACTATAGTAATGCTAGCTTATCATCTCATCATTTATTGAATGCTTCTTTGTTAAGTTCTGAATACATACTTTGAGACACACTTAATTTTCTGTCTCATACTTCTTTCAGAATCTCCATTTAGGAGTGTTCACTAATGTATGCGATGCTTTCGCAGCAGAAACTCAAAGAGAATTGTAATAGTTCTGAATTCATATTAGTTATGTGAGTTGTTTGGAAAATGTATTGTAACTAGCGATAGGCAAACGCTATTTTAACGAAAAATTGCTCAAACTCAAGGGATAATTTCAAGTCACGAATACTGTTAACTGTGAAGAAGAATTGCATTGGGAAGTGGTGCACTGAAATCTAAGCAAGTCTGATTTTCTATGACTATGAAATGACTATTGATGTTCCCAAATGAAGGATATCATCCAGTAAAGTTTTTTGTGGAATAACTTCTACTTATATGCGATAAATCATCATCAAAACCATCATTAAACTATCTAATCATCCACTGATCAGTTCTAAAATAAAAACTTCTATCAATAGTACGAATTATAAAAAATAATGTCCGATCTAAATTAAAGATATTATTAGAGATGTCGCGAAAGGTGTAGATTTTTGTAATTATGTTCTGTTCTCCCTCCGACAGAGGCAAACAGTCAAAAGCTAATTGCAAGGGAGAATACTTGTTTGAATTAAAAATTCTGTCCATCCGATTTTTCTCGATTAAAGCGCCACATGACGGACACTGGCCTACTTTTCAATCATTATCTTTCAAACCCTGCCTTTGATACCCTGCTAACACAGCAATGATTGGCTCAAGGATCTCGGATGACCATGCTGATATTGTATTCGCAATCTACGCTCGAAGTTCAATTGAAAACAAAAATCAAAAAAATTCTAAAATTTTGAGTCCCGCACACTCTGCTTTCATGGTCCTATTCGAGTCTAAGCCCAATATGCTACTGAGAGCACTGCGCCACGGTGTAAATATCTTTTTCTACTCTTTGATATCAAAGCCGAAATCATATCAAATTCTACACGTGATATAAAAGTTTTCAATGAATATGAAAAATAAATGTGATCATCGATGATTTTGATGAGGTCATCCTCGGAGACATTAAATACCATCCAAATGGGCTCTGTGATTAGGAAATATCGCCCTGTATCGGTCAATGAAGAGCTTCACTTGGGACGTCGCGGGTAAAACGAGAAGAAAAGTACGAGGGCAAGGGCAAGACAGTGCTCAAGTGCTGAGGGAGTCTCGGACTGTATCATGGGATGTTCGAAGCACACGAGATGCATGATAATAATGATAGGAGTAAAAATGAGCGCAAGTATGTACGGCATTTTCAAGCGTTCGTTCTGAAAGCTCGAGTGAATCTGCTGGAGTTGGTGCTCATTGGCATCGGTGCCTCCACCATTTGACTGGCCACTTTGGTTGTTGTGCTGTTGTTGTTGTTGTTGTTGGCAAGTCCTTGAAAGTAAACCCCGAGCCAATTGTTCCTGGCGTCTCTGTTGCTGCTGCTGATTAAGGGTTGGACTGGAACTGGGGCTAGATACAGCGTAAATAAAGTCTGGGACTCTCCAGAGATTCCGCACTGCGTCACTGAAGATGCGGCCCTCGAGCTGGGCCTCCGAAACGTTCGTCACGGAGAAGCGAGGTGGTACGGGATCAGGGCCAGAGTCTGACTCATCTGGAGCCTCCTCTTCGGCGGCCTTAGTTGACGTGACCGTACCATTGTTGCCTACGATAAGGAAAGAAGATTTGATAGCAGGTTTGAGCTTTCGTAAAAAAAAGTCGTGATGAGATTGGATCGGAACTTTGATCAAATATTAATCCGATTTTACCATAAATCACGGGAATTGAAGAGTAGTAAAAAGAAAAATGGAATACGTAGCTTCAAGATTGACCAACGAAGTTTCACCGTTACAACCTTATCGCGCGATATTCAATTGTCGTAGAATAAAATCTCATGAAAAAAATATCACTTTAAAGAGGTAAAAAATCAACATTACAGTAGCAAAAAGTCGCGCCACTGAAAATCTATGCAACAAATTTTTCGAAATGCCTCTGCAGAGTTTCAATCCGTGAAGTTCATTGGCAGTTGAAACGAAAAGTAACAAACATAAATGGAAAAAGTATATATTTCGCACGAAAATTGCGAAGCTGTTGTGCGAGTCGCCCAAGTTTGGTCGAGACGAACTCTTCTCGTGGGATGTTGATTATGGTTTTTGCATTTTTGAAGCACATAAACATTGCAAGACTACATACGAAAATGATAGAGTGGATTACTTCAATCTTGGATTTGTAGAGATGAGTGTCAAGATTTTGAGTTTAGAACAAATTATTTTGAAGAATATCTTGTCAAAAATCGAAACCCCGTACGCAAGCTCAGAATAATCCACACCACAAAATGTAATGAAAAACAAAGCTTTACCGATCTCATTATTTTACTTGTTGGATTTTCGTTATGAAAAGAGTAAAATTTGTACTCACATTCTTCATCTTGAGTAGATAGCAATTTGTGGCTTGCATCCTGAGAGTCTCTTGCTTCCGGTTCTCGTTCATGCACTCTAAAATCATACACCGGCTTGAATTGAATCAGTTTTCGTACCATAAAAATAGATTAATCATTCTCAAAATTTACGGAAAACTCAAAATACAATGCAAAAATTCGAATCAAGGCCACAAAAGCCAGTAATTTTTTTTCTAAGGACATAATTTCTAGCCTAGCCGAAGACATTACACGAAATAATCATGAGGGCAGGAAAACAAGACTTTGTGAGCAAGTGTCGAATAGTATTTTTAAAGTGAGCATCAGTCAAAAGATCGTCAGAATTTAGCATTTTTACACACATCTAGACAAAAAATCTAAATATAGGTGACTCTGAGTTTTGCTTTGCTATGTATTACAAAAACTGCAAACAACGTATATGAAAACAATAATTAACTTGGACTAACAAAAAATTACGTCTCGGGCTGTGGCGGCAACTCTTCCACTTCGACATTATCCGGGTGACGTACTCCTCGACCTGGTCAAGCATCCAAGGCTGACTTTTGAATATCTCAAGCTCTTCGTCGTCCGTGTCCACATTCCCATTTTTCGTCTCGCTTTTGGTTTTGACGTTGGCCTCGTCACCCGCCCGAGAACTGTCTTCGTCGTAATCGTAATCATCGTAATCACTGTCGTCTGAGCAAATATGTGCAGTGGCCAGGAGCGGTTCGTCCTCGTACTCAAAATCGCCGTAGCTGGCCAATCGCGACTCCGGTATGACGTCTCGAACCCGCTTCTTTTTCGGACGAGCGCCTGCCGAAATCTCTTCGTAGTTAGCAGCTATCTTGCAGGTCTAATTAATTAAAATAAAACTTTTTTAATCGTCCTGCATTGCATCATTGACTACACTGAGAATTTCTACGTAATAGATTCTTCAGGTTTTAATTAATGTGATAGTATTGGATGGCTTTTCTTCTTGACTAACTTTGATAACACAACTGACTCTTTTCAACTAAAGCGATGGAAAAAAAATCGAGGTAGGCTCTGAGGACCTGCAAGGCGATTTTTCTCTGAGAAATAAAATGATATGGCCTAGAATCTCATTCTCATCAACAAATTTTCTCCGACAGAGTCTCGTACAGATTCGATCTGTTGGTCGAATCCGTCATAATCTGAAGTTTCTTCAAAGGGCATGGAAGCACAAAAGGGGCAACAATTCATTAGCACGTGCGAAATAGGTATACCGATGTTGTCATTGTGATGCAACTTCCCCAAACCGCGTTGCACCGATTATAGACTGATTGTAAACAAAGTTAACCTAAGAAACACGTTTTAAGCGAGTACCCGCGACAATGTGAAAAGTAAGATTAATAGGGTATAGGGGATGGAATTAGTTTCTGGTATTTTAACGCAAGATTGTATAGTATATAGGTTGTGGTATAACCGTGATCCATAAATCGCGATTGAGCTTGCGATATGGATCTTCTGACGGTCCGAGCAGGGTGGAAACCGGATAGGCCCAGATGTCGTCAGCGATGAGGGCTACGTTTGCCTGAGCTGCTGTCAGGATCTCCTGGTGATGGTGCAATTGCTTTTCGTCATGCGACTGCAACGACGAATCGAGCATTATATCCTCTCATGGTACGGCCAGGTCCGCATCCTCCTGCCGATCGCCCGGATGTCCTTTCTCGCGTTTTTTAACTCTCACACTTTTTCTTTATTTTTAGCTAATTTTGCTTCAGATTTTTTCAATTTGACCACGCGATACAGGCAGTGTTTGGGATATATTACAGCCCTTGTAAAGATATAATAACAGATACACCGGCACAAAACACGCGTTGCGACTCGTGAAACATGAAGCGGCGTCGACTTCAGGTCCTTTGCAACCGCACCTTCTTTCAGTTATTATTATTTTGCTTTGGAGGCTGAATATTTTAGAATGTATACAGCCGATCTAAGGCATTCTGATTTTTCTTTTAAAAGCAACCAAGAAGTCGGGAACATCCTAATATCAATATTTAGTCTTTATTGTATTCATTTTACGAATATTCTCCATCCAAATTAAGGTTACAGAGGGGAACACGGATTTTTTTCAAGGTTATTATTAAGAAACAAACGATTGTTTTCGTATTTCGTTACTCCTACTGCATAATAAATCGTTGTCTTGAGTGGCGCTGAAGAAAAGAATTTGTATTCGAAAAAGGGTACATATGCATAGGTGCCTCGCACTTTTCCGCATCTATGTCTATCTATCCAATCACTGAATGCTAATAACTGTTTCTGATAACTAATTCCAAAATAATATTAGAATCATTATTGTGAGATTGTTATCTCACAATCTAAGGATGGAAGCTCTCATAGTAATCTTTTATAATATTTTTCCCTGCTTTCATCGCAACATTCTGAATCTCGGTCTGCGGTTATTCTACAACCCTTCACCATCAAATCGAAATTAGTTCATCAATTTCCTATTAAGTCTCGCACAAGTTGTTTTACTCATTAGGTGATTCTATAATGCCGCATTAGAACGATCCCAGCTATTCATTTGTTCAGAGAAACTGGAGCTGTCTATCGACGAGATACAGCTTTAGAGAACCGTGCATTCTCTCAATTGGTCAGCCTGTCTCTGCAGTTTGCTCTTATTGAATCGAACCAAAATCGAGTTTCCTGACTCCCATGAGAAAACTCCCCTAAAAAAATACTGGTTGAAATTATATATCAGGCGTATAAAACTTTCCCGACACTTTCCTCATACTATAACAACTATAATTTTAAAACTTTTGGAGAAATCATATCAAATACCACCCTGCTGAAAATAATTTCACGGGGTCAGATCCCATGGGGTACCACGGAGCCCCATGGGGCTTCGTGGGACCTGGCCCCAGGAAAATTTTTATTCTGATTCTTGCAAAATTCGGCATCGAAGATGTGCAGCATACAAATTTCGATCAATATCGACACTTTTAGGAGTAAGAATGGTCGAAATTTGGATGCTGCACGTTCCCGCTGCCAAATTTCGCAAATTTCAAGATTAACACGTTCGCTGCGGAGACTGAAATCGATGATCTCTTTCCTAGGTGCGGTGGGGCCCACCGGTGGGCCCCACCGCAGCAAATGTATTATTATTATTATTATTTTTTTTTTATTTGGATCAACGGTCCCTCAGACCTTGAGTACATAATCATACAAATAACCAACATTGGTAAATATAAAAAAATTTTAAACAAATTTTCCAATATCTTCCAGCAAGAATCAGCTTATAATAACCATAAAAATAGAATAATGCATTTGCAAGCAGATAGAGCTGGAATATTTTTCAAAGAAATATTAAAAATTTTCCCAGGGCCAGGTCCCGCGAAGCCCCATGGCGACCCATGGGTCCTGATGACTCCTCTTGGGGCCCCATGGGTTCCCACGGAGTTATTTTCAGCAGGGCAAATAGTTGCATGTATCAGGCCTGGCATTATATATCAAGTTAACGAGATGTTTGAGTGATCGTGGAATAAAATGCAGGTCTTCTGTGTGATAAAGAGTCATCCACGTGAGGTGTGCTATATATGCTGTTTCCCCGATCCCCGTGGCGCAAAAAGTGCTAATGAATCTATTTATTGCAGCATCAGGTAGAAAAGGAAGTTACTTTTTCTATCAAAGGGAGTAGATCCCCTCGAATATATTATTCTAAAGCTCAGTGACAGAACTGTTTTGTATCTGTACCATTTCCCCAGATTCTGTATCACAAAGCGCGAGCCCAATTATGGTTCAATGCACATTGGAAAAAAGCTTGGAAAAGGGGGAATCAGGCATCAATCACTATATCGACATATAAACACCTCGCATGGCCGTGCGCCGACGTCCTGCAGCACTCGTTATGTAAAGAAAATGCGTTTTCCGCAACTCGGCACATATTGACCAATTATAAATTTGCTCACTCTCGATTACAAACATTTTGAGTCGGACTAATGCATCCCACCAATCTGTGGATATTATTTCGCATTTTCCACGTGAAATGAGGAAAATGCAATGATCATATTATAATGGCCTCAACATTCCTCAGGACTGTTTATTGAGGAGAGTACCCACCGAACAGTGAATGTTACCTCAACGTTTCTGGAACGTTGCAATTGCAACCTTTAAAAGTTCCGTAAATAGTCGGAAACCCCGTTGGTGGAACGTTTAAGCAACGTAAAATGTCTACGAGATGTCTGTTGTCTCAACGTTTCCAGCACGTTTCTGGGACGTTTCAACGGTTATTTAAACGTTGCTCAAACGTTTCCGAGATGATTCTTGTGCAACCAAGACTTAGAAAATTTTTTGTTAAATAAATAAATAAATTGTTTCTAAAATCCTGTGTCTCGCAAGCTATCAGCTCCATCCCCGCTCAATCCCATCGATTGCGCTCAATCAAAAAACATACCCACTTAGTACAAGAAAGACGGTGAGATCGTGCTTAAATGCAACAAGAGCCAATTAACAACAATTGATATAGAACAATCCATTTATTTATTTATAATTGCAACGTCCAGGAACGTGCTGGGAACGTTGGGACAACAGACATCTCGTAGACATTTGACGTTGCTCAAACGTTCCACCAACGGGGTTTCCGACTATTTATGGAACGTTCCAAGGTTGCAATTGCAACGTTCCAGGAACGTTGAGGTAACATTCACTGTTTGGTGGGTAATTGGTCTTCAGTTTTTTTTCTTTTTTAAATTCATGATCTGCATCATGCTCGCGAATCATCATCTAAAAGTTACCGCAAACTGTCCCAAACGGGAATTTTTCTTCGTGCATTACATGCGATTCCCACTTTAGAGTTTTGTATAACAATAGCAAGCCACGTGCATATCATTCACGGTAGTATTGTAGGTAGTTAAATTACTCTCGAAATTCGACCACTAAGTGGCTAAACTCAGTACAACACAACGATTTTGGGCTTAAACGATAGGTTCTACATCCAATAATCGATGGTAACAAAAATTATTGTTTAAAAATTGGGGCGTGGCATAAATAAACAATGAAAACCCTCAATTTTTCACATATTTTTCGATTTTTCCGCCATGAGTCGGAAAATATCAAATATTCAGGAAAATGAGTGGAGAGACAGTTTGTAGATTTTTGAAAGATCTACAAAATTGGTCCGAACACTTTTTCTCGCAAATTGCGACCCTTAGGAATTATTCCTCATCAAAACCAAAATCAAATTGTTTATAACGGGCTCAAACTATTTTTCTAAGATAATTTAGTGACATTGGAGCAAAAAAGATCTCTAGGTATTTTTCTTAAACTTGATCGTTTTTGAGTAATGGGAATGGCCAATACGCGACTCTCAACCCTGAATGCATTCATGAAAGCGCCGCATTGAGAGTTGCAAGTCGCGGAATTGGCCATTCCCATTACTCGAAAACGATCAAGTTTAGAAAAAAATACCTAGAGATATTTTTTGCTCCAAATTCACTAAATTATCTTAGAAAAATAGTTTGAGCCCGTTATAAACAATTTCAGGTAATTTGTTTGAATAAATTCGATTTTGACTTTGACGAGGAATAAATCCAAAGGGTTGCGATTTGCGAGGAAACGTGTTCAGACCAATTTTGTAGATCTTTCAAAGATCTACAAATTATCTCTCTATATATTTTCCTAAATATTTGATATTTTCCGACTTATGGCGGAAAAATCGAAAAAGACGTGAAAAATTGCATGTTTTTGTTGTTTATTTATGCCACGCTCCTATTCTTAAACATTAATTCTCGTGACTATCGATTATTGGATGTAGAACCTATCGTTTAAACCTAGTTTAAACCCAAAATTATCGTTGTACCGAGTTTAGCCATAGTTTCACTCACCAGAACCGTCTTTTGGAGAGAATTTCAACTACCTATTACTATCCTGTTTCCGGAATTTCGAATTTGATGAAGTTTAAGGAAGCTCAAAACTCTGAGGCTCTCTCTTGCCTGTGTAAGTAATTAAATAACAATCAGAAGTTGAAAATTTGAAGAACTCAATACATTGTTTCAATTTTGTTCGAGTTCGCAGATAATACTCTTCACTGATGATTTGGTTGCAGGATTCCAGGCGCACCAATTAGATAGACAGTCTGCTCCGTCTGCTCCAGCTGTCTGCTGCAATCAAATGCAGCGCAACAGATTGTTGATAATATTATTTCCGTGCAAAATGCCAACGCGATAAGAGAAACTGTCCTTGCAAATTGTATACAACGTGTGGATATAGAGCTGTCACGAATCGGCACGAGCATGAGAAGCAGCTGCATCTGGAGTCGATTATATTCTGTCTGAGATGGCATTTACAGGTTATGACTCACTTGGATAAAAAGGATAAATAATCAGCATTGTACCGTACAGACGTTAGTACGTGCTCTTTCTAAGCTGAAATTATTCTGATCAACTCTTTCTTGCCGCTGACTAAGTAACCAACATACTCAAGTCCTTGGCTATTGAGCGGAAACAAAGACGGAAATTCGCTAAACAAGCCTTTGATGTAGCTGCAGCTGGATCGCAGTTACTCAAGCTCAGTGGCCAAGTCTGCTTCTTTTGAATCAATCGATTCTTCAGCAGATTCATATTTATAGAATCCCAAGTCTTCTGTGAAAAATTGCTGAAGCTGGGTGTGGACTCCTGTTAACAGGAGTTGCTTCTTCTGCAGCTGGCTGATCGATGATGATGATGATAAGAGATCAACAAGTGCATATTTTGTTGACACATCTGCAGCAACCAAGCTTTTGCCTTATTAATGGAAGCAGCTGATGATATTGTTTTACAGCTGCTCATGAATCTCATGAGTTGACTAACAAATATGGTACAGTGGCAATAGAGAAAGCCTCTCACAAGTAGTTTGTGAAATAAGTGTTTCCAGGAGGCAATAATCTCAAAAAAGTGATTCAAGAAAGTATGAATGTGAGTGCAATCAAGTCGAATACAGTATTTTGGTGATAGTTGATTAGCAAAGTTGAAAGATGAGTGTTCAAGTTAGAGATTGCCCTTTGGGAGTGAGAGTCGTGGAATGGATAGCTGGAAAATGTTGTCCCAACAGAATGTTTGACCGAATGACATGGCATCGTGCAGGTGTGCTGGGACTCACCTATTTAGCGTATACTTGCTATCACATGACAAGGAAACCAATTTCAGTTGTTAAGAATGTTTTGAGTAGGAATTGCAGTGGTATGCTAGCACCACCTGAAATATTGGTCAATGATAGTAACAGAGATACATGGTGTGACTGGGCACCATTCGGTAAGTTATTAAAAATCTCATAAAAACTTTATGGATTACATGGTGGTTTGGAGATTGTTTTTGTACAACAAAATGAATGATTGGTTTTCAGATACTCCTGATGCCACAGCATTATTGGGTACATTGGATAGTGCATTTTTATTCAGCTATGCAGCAGCTATGTTTCTCAGGTATCTTTCTGATTCCAATACGCATCTCAATTCTTATGTGACATTGCATTGAGAGGTACATGATTTTAGTGGTTTTGTTGCTGAACGAGTAAATCTTCGCTTGTTTTTGACTCTTGGAATGCTGGGCACAGGCATCTTTACCTACCTGTTTGGCGTTGCTAGACCTTACAATATTCACAGTTTGTGGTATTTCATATTCATCCAGGTAAATATCTGCATGTACTCTTACTCAAATTGATTGCCTATCATTAATCATCATCTTCTTACATTAGGGAATGGCTGGAGTTTTCCAAACTTCTGGATGGCCTGGTGTAGTTACAGTAGTTGGAAACTGGTTTGGTAAAGGTAAAAGAGGTCTAATATTCGGAATTTGGAATTCGCACACCTCACTGGGCAATATTCTTGGCAGTCTCATTGCTGCCTGGTATGTTGAATCGGACTGGAGTCTCAGTTTCATAGTACCAGGAGCAATAATGGGAATATCAGGATTTGTGATATTTTTGTTCCTTGCTCCTAATCCAATTGATGTTGGTTGTATTCCTCCAACTCCTCAAGGATATAGAAAATTGGAGGCAGCAAACAGTTCTGATGAAGGAGAGTATGATGATGCAGAATCCATCCACAGTGGAGATCGGGTGAGTTGATTCGTGATGGAGTAATATTGAAGTAAATATTCTTTGTGAATACCTCCCAAATCTTTATCATTGAAACAGCCGCCTTCATTTACACACACTAGTATGACTATCAGTTTTAGAGGCTGTTTTAGAAAGTTCTGATTTCATTTGGCCATTTTTATATGCTTTAATAGAGTCTATTGATTTTTGCTTACTTAGCACTATTGTTTGATAGATTTTAATTCTGATTTTTTTTTTATCTCAGCATCTCACTTATCGCAATAACGCACGTCACCAGGATGCTGCTGTAGTAAGTGCATGGATTTTCCTTTCATTTTCTAATTCTTAATCTGCTACTTAGAGCTTGCAATTTTGAATCGTAGAGTAATCTCCTTTACAAGTCTTGGTCTGAGAACAAAAGTTTACCCCTGCAGACCCAAGATCAGTAACCAGTACCGCTCTTTGCTTGTAGGATTCCAGAATCGTTTGAAACTCCAAGGCATTTCCCTCAATCTTGCGATGACGAAACGAATCCATACAGTTCTTAAATCGCCACGGTTCAATTTCAAAATTTAACAGTGTGTGATAGTCAACTCGCTCACAATGTTTGAAATTTTGATCTTTTGCCAATATACTCAGTAAGAGCACGTTTCTGTCCAATTTCATCAATACTTATAATAGTTTGTCTATGTATTCAGCTCTATTCTCAATCTTTCTACACATTCGTTGCATTGACGGGCTCATAAGGAAATATTTCGAACTTCTGAAAATTTAATTACAACTCGGGTACGATCATGATTATTTTCTCCGTACAGACTTACGATTCAAAGTTCATTAGTCATGATTTATCGTTCAAAAGAAGCTACAAGAAGCTGTTGGACAAGAGTAGGAAAAATGCAAGATTAATTTATATAATCAAATATTCACTCGAGTATTCTTCAATCTAAAGGATATCGTGAGAGACGAAACAACGCCGATGCTGTCCGTAAATCATTCTGTACAAAGTTCTGGAGAACGAGCTATTGGATTAATGGGTGCTGTGGCTATACCTGGAGTGATAGAGTACTCTTTGTCATTATTTTTCGCTAAACTCGTTAGCTATACATTTCTCTTCTGGTTGCCTCTCTACATAAAAAGTTCAAGTGAGTAAAGATAATCGAATATTTCTTCTTTGTGTCGTCATGCATCTCTATTTTCGAAGTGATAATGATCAATTTGATCGCATTTGTCGTCAGCCAAAATCGGATAAAAATGATCATTCGAAACACGAATAGTATCTGTTCAATATTTGAATTAAATGAGTTATTTTGGCATTGCAGCACCGTACAGTGCAGAAACTAGTGCAGATCTATCTACGTTGTTCGATGTTGGAGGCATCCTTGGTGCTATAATAGCGGGTGTGTTGTCGGACTACTCAGGCATGAGCGCACTTACCTGCGCTATTATGCTTGGGCTTTCGTGTCCCACGGTCAGTAAAATCTCCTATCAAAAAAAGAGTATCCATGTCGCCTGGCGCACAAAATATATTTCCATTCTCATGCTTCATCCAGATACTCTACATGTCTTGATAATTTTATTTCATCGAGCCGTTCTCTTGATTTATTTGGAGTCTCTAAAAAAAGACTCTGATCTGTATTTAAATGAAACCTTGATCCACCACTATAAAAAGAAAAAGATGTATTCAATAATTTTCAATCAATCTTTTTAGTTGCTCGTCTATAACTACTTAGGTAGTGTAAATCTCGCATGGAACGTGACCCTGTTGATGCTCGCCGGTTTGCTAGTGAACGGCCCGTACGCACTGATAACGACAGCCGTCTCGGCGGAACTTGGGACTCATCCGAGCCTCGGCGAAGACTCCAAGGCTTTGGCCACCGTTACAGCGATAATCGATGGCACCGGAAGCATTGGAGCAGCCGTGGGTCCGCTACTGGCTGGCTTTGTGTCCAGCCGAGGAGATCCTGAACGAGCGTGGCACAATGTATACTACATGCTTATTGCGTCGGAGGTCCTCGCTCTCTTGGTAAATTCTTTCTTTTCCACTCTTGCTGGTATTCATTTTATCAGAGCAACATTAAGGTTTTAAATATTCATATACGCTCAATTTCTTCTAGCTGCTCTCAAAACTAGTGTACAAGGATCTGAGGCTCTTTGCACAACGACGACGGGCTGTATGATCATGCCAAAACGGTCGCATTTGGACTCATGTTTTTTACGAATGAAATAATTTCAATGTATTTTTATATGTGATCTTGCCTTGTATATACTTGTATGCATACAGAGTTCAAGACTTGTCTACTACTGTGTTAAAATGTATTTTAAATTTCAATGTAGTTTCAAGAGTGATTATGGATTGAAGATGAAAACATTTTACAAAAATAAACTTTTATTTCTATTTCCATATCAAACTTTCACATATGAATATCAGACACCTATCGATCCATTTGATTACTCAAGCTTCTCCAGCGGGATAAACAAAGCTGAGGTCATCTCCAAATTCACCCCAGCTAGCTCTGTAGTGTTGGAATGTAATGATCCACGAGAAATACAGAAGAAACGATACTATTGCTCCTACTGCAGATAGTATCACATCTGGAAAATGAATTTCAATGGTGGGCTGCATCAAAATCTTAAAAGTAACTTTTATCTATGGTGTTGCAGGAATCAGAAATTATAGTTTGATCTTTAAAATTCAGACAATAAACTTCAAATCAATGAGTAGGGAATTTGATCATTTAACACTCCTGAAAATGCCAGAGGTGTTTCAAACTGTTGAATCTCTTGGAATACATTCTTGAATTGTATGCATTTAGCATTTTTTGTCACATAAGGGTCATAAAACTAATCAGTTGAGGAATATGTAACCAGACAATATTCCTTATTCAAGTAAGATGGTTGGGCACCTCTTATGAGTCTTTGCCTAACATTTGAATGTAGACACGGTCAAATTTTGTGACATCATGTACATGGATATCTGTTGCGTTTCAGGCTTTGTAACCTGGCTGTACTCAGCATCTCTCAAAACTTCCCAAGGTGAGCAACTTTGGTGTAGTAGACATTCAGATTCCAGAAGCAAAATTTGATCAGAAAATAGAAGACAGTTTTGGGTCAAAATAACAGAATACTCACATCTCCGGATCTGTTTCTGTTCTTGGAATTCTGGCACGATGAAAGCTTGTTGGGCAAACCACACAGCATTGACTGCCCACATAAATGGCAATAATGCAAATCCAGCTGTGAAGTTAATTCATTACATCAAGAGTTTTTAATAAGTCTCTAAAGCTATACCAATGAATTATTCACTCGGCTTTAAATCACAACTCACCAAAAAAGTAGCACTTGCAGAGATACAGCTTCCTCTCATTTGTTTGCTTCGACAGGTCCATTACGCTGCAAATACAACTTCGTGACTTGGAAACAGTTTTCAATAATAAGTTTACTAGTTGATCTCAGTTGATCTCTCAAAAACAATTGTTGCTAACAGCAGTTCAGCTTCATTGTTGACACAAAATCTTTCATGAATGCTGTCATTTGGGCGAATATAGGTACTGGAAAAAAACAACCTAACTTCACCTATCGCTGATTCTCAATTCTGGAGTTTGCGCTTGCGCGGGAGAGGATGTTATGTTTGGATGTTATTTTGTCAAACTCGTCTGCTTGGCACATCAGTCCTCGTACCCTGGGTGGATCAAAATCAAAGCCGTCCCAGGCGGAGATCTCCGCACTGAGCGGGATACCCCGCGAGGCCGATTGAAGTCTAGCCGAAGAAGAACATTCTTAATTGAGTGAACAAGATGTTTGTCGCGTTGAAGAGTGGCTTAGCCGCCAAGTCTCTACCCGGAGTAGCTAAGGAGTTATGTAAGGTTAGTCCTAATTGAGCAAAGCTACGCGGCAGAAGGATGTCGCTATATTTCCATCAATTTTCTATAAAAGAGATCTTCGCTCTCAAACTCTTGATCTCTCTTTTGGTCCCAGATCTTTCTAGTTTTTGAAGCAAACCATATGACCAGATGACTCTAATGAGACACTTGTCGAGGTAGATGAAATCCAGTATCAGCAGTTATCAACAACCTCTAGAGTTGATATCACTGAATTTTGACTTTTGCAGGTTCACACCAAGAAAAGGATCCTGAACTACCAAGTAGCAAATCTTATGAGAGCATCTCTCCGAAATGAAGATGAGATCCCAAACATCAGGCCTTTTCCATACCATGAGAAAGAGATGACTGTATTCCAAATGTTGATAGACACTCACAAATGCAGAGTTCATCAGCACTCTAAGCTCATCATTGTGGACGGGCAAGTTGCCTCTGGAAAAAATAAGCTAGCTAAGGAATTAGCTGAGCAGTTTGATTTCTTGTACTTGCCAGCTCCGACTTTTGATGACTTACTTATCACTGCCTGGGGTTTTGATGTTCGGACATTAGATCACAAGCTACCAAAAAATGTGCAAAGTTGGGATATAGAGAGATTTTTACAGAATCCAACTGATATCAATACTGCCTCCATGCAAGAATACATGCTCATGATGCGCATGAAGCACTACATGAGAGCTTTAGCTCATATTTTATGCACAGGTCAAGGCGTAGTTCATGTAAGATCACCATGGACAGATCAAGTTTTTGCTAAGGCTATGGCGCAGAGCAAATTTATCTCACCGGGAGCTTTAGAATCACACACGGATAATTGCAATGCTGCTTTACATTTCCTGATGAAACCCCATGCTGTTATCTATTTGGATGTTCCAGTTGATCGAACTTTGGTAAGTGAAAAAATTTATTGCCTTAATTTTACTGCTTCGTATTTTGCTTTTTACCCAATTCCTTTCATTTACAATCTATACTAGTCACATTCGTATCCCCGTGTGCATGAAGCGTGCTATTGCGTGCATCTAGGCATTAGCGCTTTCACCACTTGTAAAGCTTCGTTTATGCGTCGAATGCTGTAAGAATGGTTTTCCACAATGAATACTGAACACTTTGTTCTACTTAAACCTCTAATTTACTATTAATTCAGCTCAACATATTCAATCATTCCACCAAGTGATTTTTTCCATCTTCATTCCTTCAGCAAAATATCAAGAAACGAAATCTACCTCACGAACGGAACTCGCCAGTTCTCAATGAAAAATATCTAACCGACATCGAGGAAAATCATAAGAAAGACTATTTGAGTAAGATTAGTAGGGCTGCTCATCTATTGATTTATGATTGGTCACATGGAGGTGACACTGAAGTTGTCGTGGAAGATCTCGAAAATCTACAGTGGGATGGTTTCAGAGATGATGATCCTAAGATGCAGGATTGGCGATTCACAGGCTATGATTACAAAGTTCGAGCCAAAAATTTCACATATGACCAAGACATGTATCTAGGGCTACTAGATATTATGAGGACAGATGTACCAGAATTGATGGCTGAGGGTCACGAATTCCGAATTTGGGATGAAGTTTGGTCTGAAGTAAGTTCTTATTTACCGATTCTCATGAACCAATAAATTTAGTCAGTGGTGTTATATTATTTTTCGAAAAAAAAGTCGAACGAATCGGCTGCATGAGATCATTTGTACAAACCAGATTTTCGTGTATGTCCAAAGTTCATATACCCCATAAGAGAAGGTACATTTACGCCTGAGTCACGAGCCATGACTATCTGATGTGTACTCATCGGCGCGTGTTTTAAACGATAATGGTTTTCGTTTCTAACGGCTCAAAATCGGCTCTTGGGACGCATGAGTATTTATTCTTAGGAAAATTCGATGTATATAAGATTATCGTATATAAGATTAATTTATGCGCGTTCAGCAGGTTGCGTGTCGCGCATAGTCAGAAGAAGCAATGGAAGACAAGCAGAGCGGAAAAACTTGTTAATGCACAATCGTGGCTTGCGTACCTGGCGCGAAACTTATTCTAGTACGCTTCTGGGAAATATGAACTGACTCACCGTGACGATTTTTGATCAACAGTGAGAATCGCCTGCTGCTCAAATCTATGATCTAGTGCACAGTCTATTTCATTTTTTGCCCGAGCGCTGTCTGTACTCTAATATTGAATCGTTTCAGAGCTTTACTCATCCCTTTCTGATTGAAGATTACTCAAACTTCAAATCGAGGAGCGAGTGTCGGATTGGTCTAGGACTCCTTTCATATCATAGTCCTGTACATTTGTTTCAATTCCAGCATTGTCTCTGAGTTTCGTTTGATTTTTGACGAGATTATCTACGTTTACATGTGTGTACAACATTATTTTCATGGAAGGTCTGCTTATAATAGATAGTTTCGAACACCTGGTATATATTATGGCCTTTGCTCCGAATGGCGGGTAAAATCCTGAAAAAATATCAAATCGTTGTGCATCTAAGCATGTTTGGAAATAGAGCTCCTATATTGAAGCAAAAGTTCGGCCATATGACTTTTTTTGCGCGTTAAACGCAGATTTTGACTATACGTGTCGAAACGCTCGCATTCCTTTCGTTTTATGACCAATTTTTTCATATTTTATTTACATGTATGGGTGAAAACTTTATGAGATTCTTTTTTTTTCAATCTGAGCCGAAAATGAAGCTCAATTTGGTCTCGTTTTTAAACTCTTTCTGGTGAGAGAGTTCTGGGTGGAACGATTTTTCTTCAATGAAATCTATGCGTGATTACCTGTTCTTATCTTGGAAGATCCTATCAACCTCTTAGTTGAAAGTTTGTTTTCTGTTTCGGGATACTTAACACATCGAGTTTTGTTTCCACTTCGTTTTCAAAAACATGAACATTTTGACGAATTTACAATACAGTTTCTCAAAAACTAATACACAAATCCGTCTCGTTGAGTGTAAATCTCTAGTTGAAACTGCAAACTTAATTGTTGTGGAGGGTATATCCATGATTTTAATAGAATATGCATGTTCAAAACGCAAATATGGATACAGTCGTTATATTATCTCCCCCATACTGCAATGACTATGGGTTCAAAATGAGCTAAAATACGTTGAAAAATATACTCAAGTAGACTAACACTGTTGAACAAATGGCTCAAGGGGGGAGGAGGCATGTTGGATACACTTACCTTGCTTCAAAGCAACAATTACTATCCTGCCTTTGCCATGGATTACGAAGTCTTACTCCCATTGCATACTCACGTGTGAGTTGTTGACATTCAAGATATTTTAATGAACTTTTGACGTATCACCATTATTGAAAGCTCTAAACTGCCTATTCCATTGTAGTGCGTATCAACGAGTCATCAAAGTCTCTAACAACGCGATACTTCGAATATTCATTTATCAAAAATCCTAGTCGTTGTCGTTATCGAAACTCTCCTTCAAATCAATATACTCACCAGATTTTCAAGAGCAAAGATTTCTCATTTATTTCAAATTGTTCAAGACCAATCCGCTTGGTGCATCTATGAAAAACTCTATAATGACGAACCGCCTCGTCGTCGTTTCCAGGTGTTAATGAAAGCATTGCAGGATCGAGTATTCATGTGAATGATTCTCATCAGCATTTTACAAATATTTCTCGACTCTACATTCTAAGACTGATCAACCACGGCATGGACAGAAATTGAATTTGTGATGACGAATATTAAAATTTGAGTTATATTCAATGTAAATGATTTTTTGCAGGTAGAGGATGCCAAGTACGAAAGGGATTACAATCCACTCAAGGGCGATAAAAACATACTAATGAAGATGAATCGGTATCTACACCCGGATCACGTGACGCCGTTGATAAAAAAGTATGAAGAGAGGAAACTAAGAGAGAAGAACGCCAGGAAAGCAAAAAATTAGTTTTCAGAAATGTCAAAATTGTTTTTAATCAATAAAGATGGTTGTTGCTTAATTTAGTCTCTAGAAAGATTGAGTTGTGTAGATTCGTCGAATCGACTATTAACTAATGGGATAGATGATTCCATGAAAGCATTTTGTAATCTTGTCAGAGAATGTAAGTTTAAAATTAATTCATTAAACATTTACGATAAAACCCAAAGGTGCAACTTTTGAACCGATCGAGTGATGTCTAAGGAAATTAAAGTTGGAACAAAATCAAAGGGAAGCAATTTCTCTGTTTGGCTATCCTATCTCCTTCATTCCATATCGTGACAGTGATTTCAATCTTCAATTTATTGATGAAATCTGTTTTAATCACTTACCATTTCGTTTTTCAAACATCTCATTCAATTCAAGTTTACAAGCTTCATCAGACATTTTATAAATGTATGAAATAGTGATGGTGTACATTTCAATCTGGCAATGAAGTTGGATAACTGCAATTATAATCTCGGTTACTATGATGGCAATTCATCAGAAAAGTCATACTTGTCATACGGTAAAATTCCATTCATGCCCTTATATCCATAGAAACTTCATACGAAGCGGTTTATGAATACTTTTTTTGTCACCAAAAAAGTAAAGAGAGTCATTCGCACATTTTTTCGAAATGTCTGTAATGATGCGTCATGGCGATTTCAAGTATTCAATGAAATAAAAAATATTTCAGTGACTTTTTTTAGTTCGTAATTCTTATGATTCACTAGCTGAGTCGGTTTTAGTCGGAATCCATGTAATCAAGAAGTCATTTCGACACCGAGCCTCTTTTATTCACATCTACGACATTTATTGTACCCGATTCGAATGTACAAATTTTAACCAGAACAGACTCTTTGAATCTTCCAAACAGATACATTGATAATATATGTTTACCGCCATTGCCAAGATGGAGTGTAATACTATAGTCATTAAAATCTAATTGAAACTACGTGGGTTAGCATATAGAGTTCTTTACAAAACTATTGCACTTAGATTTGACACCTCATGTAAATATGTACACATTAATAACGAATAATCTAAGTCTTTCAATTTCGGGAATAGTCAGGTTCAAGCTAAGTCAGGTGATTTGCTAGCCTATCCTATGACTTGATGTGACTGAAAATATTTCCAAAGATTTTGAGCTGATGAGTCAGATTAGTAAAACAATTCAACTGGAATCCAGTCCACTGTAACTTGTCCACTCATGTCAATCTCTAGTTTTGTTATTGATCGACAGATTGAGGCATCGATGAGGCGCTTAGTTCCTTCTCTTACTGTTTCTCTTCACTGATGATTGACTCAAAATATCTTGTAAAAAAATGAATGACATCATTTGTTTCAATTTCAAATATTCCCAAGATAGGCCGACAATAATTTTTTCAACAGCTGGAAAGGGTTTTTCATACAAAATAAATCTAAGTTGACAATTCAATTACAGTACCGTTCATAAGTTCTCGATGGTCGATCCCTCGATTACCCTGACTTGGAACAGCAATAAGTCAAATTCTATGCGTTGTACGAAAATTGTCAAGGAAGCATCTTACAGAGCAGAAAAAATACTAACTTTTACTGGGTTTTGATGATTTTTATCGAATATTTTTGAAGGTCCTACACGCTGATGAAAAAATAGAAAATCTAAAAATTTTTTACTTTCATTGAGACACCTGCAGTTTTAATGCGAATAAAGATACGGCAATTCTGAAAAAAGCATCTTGTAGAGCGGAAAAAATGCTATGTGTAGCCATTTTTTGATTATTTTTTACGTACCGCGCATGAGAACGTACAAGCTGTCTAGATACCCAAAATGACTGCTTATCATCGGAAACGGCACAGAAAACGGTGAAAAACCATGATTTTGGGGGTTTGGACAGCTCGCACGTTCTCACCCGGGATACGTAAAAAATAATCAAAAAATGGCTACACATAGCATTTTTTCCGCTCTACAAGATGCTTTTTTCAGAATTGCCGTATCTTCATTCGCATTAAAACTGCAGGTGTCTCAATGAAAGTAAAAAATTTTTAGATTTTCTATTTTTTCATCAGCGTGTAGGACCTTCAAAAATATTCGATAAAAATCATCAAAACCCAGTAAAAGTTAGTATTTTTTCTGCTCTGTAAGATGTTTTCTTGAAAATTTTCGTACAACGCATAGAATTTGACTTATTGCTGTTCCAAGTCAGGGTAATCGAGGGATCGACCATCGAAAACTTATGAACGGTACTGTATATGAAAGAGTGATTCCTAGACGAAGAAGGCTCTGCATTTTCTATCTCAATAAAACTGATCTATCTTCAATATTAGAGTGCACCGTCACGACTCTTTTCAAAATAGTTTCACATGGATTAGGATACAACTAATGCTGTAAATACAAATTCGGTTCACCTAGAAATGCTCATCATAACTATATACAAATTCAGTTATTTTTGAATGATGTAGCTTTAGCCATGGTGTAAAGGAGTAGCATCACACCTTGAGCTCCAGTAAACTAATACATCCACTTTGCACATATTATTTTCACTGTGGAATGATATTGAGATACACACATGGATTAATAACTGGCAATCTGTACTTATGGAGCAAGACTGCAGCAAGAATTAGTTTTTCGAGCTGTTTTATAAAAAGCTTTGGATTGGATACTGAGGCCTTCTGATTTAGAAACAAGATCATCTAGTTTTTCTCCTCTCTCTAGAACGGCTTCCAAAGTATTATGCTGCAAAATAATGAAGAAGGATCATGACCATATATCCACATAATAAGCTTGAAATTTGAAATTTTTCGAAGACTTTTCTCGATTATAGAAACAGCACATTTGATGAGATCGTATCAAGAAAATTCTTGGATACAGGAAAGACAGAATTCAAGATAAATAACTCAATGACGGAAGACTTTTGGAGAATCGGATCAAAAGTGATCCAAATTTGATCCGATTCTGATTCCCAAAATTGATCCATTGTTGAGAGCTTCAATATTTGCTAATTTTATACGCGTTCCTTTTAAAATCAGTTGAGTATCCCTTGCAAGAATCAACTGAATCAAAATGGGTATTAATTGATAGATTGATTAATTGATTGATTGATCGATAGGTTTTTGAGGATAGGATACTTACAAGAATAATTTTGGTTTCATCTAAATCTTCTTGCATTTTTGTTAAAGCATCAGCTTCAACAGGGTTTTGGTACTTAGCAAGATAAACGTTGACTTGAGAGAAATCTGTAGTCGCTTCTCGCAACTCAGGCCATGAATGAGCTGGATATCTGGCAGCGAAGTCATCTAGCACTTTTGTTAGAAGAGTGTGAGACACTCTATTGGGGTATTCATGGTCTGAAATAAGAACCCCAGCCAAACCATCTCCTCGGACATACACATGACACATATATTCTATAAAAGAATAAAAGTTTCTAGAACTACACATGCTTTGATAGATTGGGTAGAGGATTCATCAGAATTTTTTGTCAATACAGACCTCCTTCTTTAACACTCTGTCTGGCTGCTATTTGTGTCCTTTCTGTTATTGTCTTGCTAACAAATGACATAAATTCTCTAACGCTACTCCGCTGGAAGTAAGAGAAGGAATCAACATCATATGCCGTCTTCAAGGGTGTAGCAGATGTTGGGCCTTTGTAAAGGACTGACAAAGCAAATAGCTTCACCATCTTTCTGCGCAATAAATACTTGCTATCCCAAGGGTCAATCTCATGCAATCACTTTAAAAAACACGGATTTGTCATGAAGCATCAATCAGAACACCTGAAATCAGAAATTAATCAGTAGAAATTCCCAGCACTGAATAATACAAAGCAATGGTAGGATCAAAACTGATCCATGATTCTACTTGAGTAGCAAGCAGCTCAGGAAAATTATTGGAAAATCAAGATGATGAAAGTACTAACTGCATTACTGAAGATCATCTCTATTCAACAGAATTGATTTCGGCAAACCATTAACAAGAGACCAAACAAACATCAAAGGAGTAGCGGAATGAGACATGCACTCCTTGGCAGAAAACTTTATGCATCAAAGATGATATATTTCTTCCTAATAGATTATTATCAAGATAAATAGGGAGGTGGTGGTACACCCTGTTTGAAATTACTCATTTTTCTTTTATAAAAGAAGGATATAAGTAGTGGCACCACACCTGTTGGATCAATGCTTCACGGGTTTTGTAAAATTGATGAACGACTTCTTGAGAGGAATAAAACAGCAACTGCCTGTGATCTATTACTTGAGACTTTGTCAAGTAGGCACTTGGGATTGGAAGCTGATTTTGAGAGGCTGAGATTTTCTCTGACTCATTCAACACTATAACGTCTCAATCAACACAGAAATCCATTAGAAGCCCTACAATCGAGGGGAACGGTTTCGTTTGTACTGATACAAATCCAGCCTCATGCTGAAATCAATCTCTCGCTAAAACTTGGTCAAGAACTCTTGGAATTTTCACTGATTTTCACTGATTTTTAGCAACAGCTCAACAGCTGACAATTGCTCGTAAGCCCAAATCAGACTAGCGGGTCTCGGAGCAGTTCGCGGCGCGGGCGCGGGCGCGGTTGGCGTGTGTTTCAATCACACTACGCAGGTGACGGCGTGGTTGTCATCTCATGTTTCTGCCATATCTCTATGGTTTCTGCTGATTTCGGCAATGCGAAACATATATATGACCGGCAATAGTGTGAAAAGAATATGATAACGACTTGATATTAATTTTAACGTAGCAGTCCTTTGAGTAGAGAAATTTGAGTTCGTCGATAGGTTGCTTGTCGCAAATAAAAATAATTTTATCCTAGTTTATTTACGGCTTTACAGTAGCTAGGATTTGCAGATGTCGTTCGCAAATTTCGGTATTATTCTGCAATTACCTCAATCTTGAAAGGATACATTAAAAACACGTGAGATTCCAGAAGAAACCGTGCTCAAAACTCAGCGTGGGCTCGAAGTACATTCGAATTTCGTACCAAACTGTATTTACAACAGATTCCAGTACTGTGATTGGCTAGGCGGTTGCGGGCGCGGGCGAAAAATAGACGGACGGCTAAAATCTCAACCGCAGCCGCGCACGCCCGCTGCTGCTCTCTGATTGGCTGAGCCAGGTCCGCACCCGCACGCTCACCCGCGACCCGCGCCAAGACCCGCTAGTCTGATTTGGGCTGTAGACGGCTTTCTGCATTTTGGTTCAACGCCATTTGCAGAGCCCCACACCAATCACGGCATTGGACACGCCCATAGACTTCATGGCGCCAATTCAACTGTTCGATTTCTCAAACTACAAGCTTCATCAATTTCCCAAATTATGAATTGCACCTCGTGCATCTACAATGCCGAATTTTTCATAAGTTCTTTGATAAATGGGAGACAAAAAATTTTCGTCAGTAATGGGGGAAGATTAAAGCATCAATATGTTTGATTTATCAAAAGACTCAAGTTCAAAATGTTGAATCCGTCAAAAAAACATCAAATGTGTTTGAAAAGCCCCCAAGAAATTATTTCGGGCCAAAATTGAAAATGAAAATGATAAATTCCAACATTGAGTCCTCCACCGTGAGAAAAGTTCGAGAAAGAAGTGTGCATACAAAAGCATAAGCAAATGCACATTCAAACAAAATCGAATAATTTCCAAATATTCTACGTTTTTTCAACGTTACTGCTCTTGAGGAAAAATTAATTTAAAAGTTTGAGTAGTGAGTGGCTAATATTTGATCTGTTCCTTCTGAATTGCAAGATTGAGTATGGTAACACCAGTAATAAACAATGTGAAAGCTCATCCTTTTACATCTAAAAACTATTCTGAATTGATGAAGCCAATAATGTCTGAAATTACACATTTATGACATCTTCCTGGGACTCGATTTTGAGTACGAAATAGCTCTCAGAAAAAAATGGAGCGCATAGATTCGACGTAAAATTGTCTGAACTTTCGAAATATGTGATGAAAATTTCCGCTCAAGACGATCATACGATTTTTCTCATTTCAAATCGTATTTAGACGGCATTTTGGATCCCAAAATCGATAGATATAGGTCCAAGGAGATCAAACAACGTCTCATTGAGTCATAAACTACAGAATCCAAGAACCAGAAATATTTTCAAAGACGAATCTAGGCCCAAGATATCGACCAAAATAAAAAAGTTGTTGAAACACCTTTTGATCGTCATGAAAAACCTCTCACCACGTTCAATCTCAATTCTGAGCATCAAATAGCTTCTAAAAAAATATCATGAGGGATATTTTCGATGTAAAATTGTCTGTTCTTCCCGATCCCGTGATCCTCGCCGTGATCAGAATTTGGGCTAGGTAGCTAGGATGACGTTAGATGCGTATATTCATCAGTATCTACCTATTTAAAATAAACATTTCATCCTAAAATCAATTTCATCGTGAAAATCGATACACTGTCACTCGAAACATTAGAATATCAAATCTGATGCAGACTCTGAACCTCAGTATCATGGTGATGGAATGCAGCATAGACATCCGGAATAGCACCGCACCAGACAAACTGTCGACCGCGCTAGTATGATGCATTATAAGGACTCGTCATCAAGAGTAATTTTGTAGATTTTTCGTCCTTGATATTTAATATGTGAGTTGATTACTTAGTCTCATTGATCTTGAAGACTCGTCATCAAATCTTTGTTCTTCCCCATTTCTTCCCGGCGACCTCATGTCTGTCAGAAATCTTAAAAATAAAATTGTCTGTTCTTCAATGATATCTGGTCAGAATTACAATATCATGTCACTTGACGTTTTAACACGTTCGCTGCGACGCTGCCCTGAATTGGACCATCGCAATTGGGTAGAAACGCCCAAGTAAAGCGCTACGGGAAATTTTTTTAGAAGAATTTTCCGAGCCAGTGAGAGTCGGCAAAGATTGAAAAATTAAAAGTCGCGGCTCCCAGCGGTGGGACCCGTCGCAGCGAATGTGTTGATGACGATGAAAAGGCATTCCAAAAACTTTTTGTTTTCGGTCGATATCTTGGGCCCAGATTCGTCTTCTAAGATTTTTCTGATTCCTATAGATTTTGTAGTTCAGGACTCAAAGACGTGTTTTTGATGACGAAGTCATCTTATACGTGAAATTACCGCCATCGCTTGCAAGAATAGGTTCATGGAATTTTTTAGTGGGATCCTCTCCAAAAGGCCCTACTTTAGCTAGTGATGCATGTTTCCAAATTGGGTGCAAAATTGTTTAAATCGAAATTATTTTAAAAAATTGTGAAAATCACTAACTTTGCTTCGAAAAAATTTTTATATGCTCATGAATGCATTGCATATATAAGATATGTGACTATCGATTCATGAATTAGAAGCATATGGGTATATTTGCGGAAACTTCCACGGAACGTACAACGGATTCACATTTCGACTATAGTACTCCGGATCACTCCACTCAAATTCTTCTGCGTGTATTCTAGTGAAATACAGGTGGGAGTAAATTCCCGGATCGATCCGTCAACACGTCTTTTTTATTTGTAAAGATTGAGGTCCGAAAGATCAGTTCCGTGGACTGTAATAGTTGGAGTTCTGCGCATATTCATAGAGCTAGCGTCGAGGTAATCAATAAAGTGAGTTTGCTCAAATTTTTCTCTCAAAATACAATATTAAACCAACTTATTTTCCATAGTTATCGTGATCACAGTGCTCAGATTAAACATAAAAAATGAGAATTTTCTTAGAGTAACAATAGCACATCCAAAACTCACGCTGAAGGACTTTGGCACAGACGAAAATTCAAGGAAAAATGTCAAACAACTAATTGCCAAAGCGAGAAGAGGTTCAGAATTGAAATTCTGAGTGCTGTATGAGCATCGATAGTCGAAAATTAGCCGCGCAATTAGCTCAATTCAGTTCCGTTGACATTTTGTTACTTTACTGAAAAACAATTTATCTGCCGCAAATAATTTTTTCCATTAGTATACTTTAGACATAGATATACAATCTGCACGGAGAAGTTTCGGCGTCACCTCCATATTTTCTGCGAGCAGTTTCAAGGGCAAAATGTGAGGTCCATAGGATATCAGGTCCGCGTACTCAAGAGCTGTTTCCGAATCGAGTCAATCATCTTAACACGCACATCTCGAGGTCATTTATTGATTCCATCGCGTCCGGATTTTCACGATATACAATAAAACGTTAAAAACCAAAAATGTCAGTTCCGTGGAGTACTTTCCGTATGTCTTATACATGTGAAAATCCCATGTACCGTTCTGACATCTCTATGCTTCTGACTCGTTCGAAACATTTTTCTACTCATGTTTTATCACACATTATCACTAAATGTGTGGAAAGAAATGGGAAAAATTAAGGTAGGCATGCGGAGGCTCAATTTCAAACTTCCAGACTTTCAAGACCAAAGCGTGTGAGTTTTCGTGAATATACCCATAAGGCTCTTCAGAACGAGCTCTAAAATTTGGATATGGGAACTTCCAGTGATTGCAACTTCACGTGCTTAGGTGGCATTCCGAAATACAAGAATGATTGTGATTGCGCAAAGTAGAGCAGAGTTCGCGGATCGTCACGAGAAGTTCTCATTTAATTTTAAATCCAAATTACACAGATCTGTTCAATCAACCTTCATTATACGGTCCCCCTGAATTATTGGTATTCATTTATTCATCAAAACACTAGAATTTTATTGCAATTTACTTTTCATTCCAGTCATAGGATCTCCGATCGTAATTTTTATCGTAGAGGTGCTTTTTATAGAAATTAGGTAGTATTAACCCGTTCACCGGGAGTCAACTTTTCGTAATCTCATTTGAGTCACGGACTGAGCTACCGTATTTTGGAAAACACGTTTGAAGGGGCCAAAATCTCTGATAACACACCATCCGTGGAAATACTTTTCGAGCAATAACGAGTCGGTAGAAATTGAAATTCGGAAGATCGTAGGCCTTGATACAGTCTTCGGAACAGTCGCAGTGTACCTGCGTGTCAATATCTAGAAAAAATTTTCCTCTAGTTTATCCCACCACGACTTTGAACGACTCAATCTTCTAACTCGAAAGTCAACGGGAAAGTATTCTTATTGCGTATCGAAGAAGATTCGAAAAATTTAGTTGAATAGTACTTTTGCTAAGCAAACCCGTATGCCTTCGTCATCAACCGAGCAACGCACATCATATATTTTTTTTCATCTCCCAGAGCCTTATCTATCGATTTTGGAGCCCAAAATGCAATCTAAACACGATTTGAAATGAAAAAAAATCGTATTTTTCTGCAAAAAGTTGAATGTAGCTCTGCGGGATCGCCTCAACAGGAATTTTCATTTGAAAAATTCAAACAATTTCACGTCGAATACATGGGCTCCAATTCTTTTCCCGATTACCATTTTACACTCAAAATTGAACCCCACAAAGATGTGATAAATAAGTGAATCCAAGCGTTAATGGGTTTAATTTCCCACTAGAGCTTCATCATGCATGCCGAATGATGTAATAATCCATGGATAATTTTTGATCATCAATTCGTGAAATTTTCATCTGTCCGAGAAATATAGAAGATCCATCAAAAGTAGTCTCTCTTCTCATCTTGCCATGCAAGTTTCTAGCTTTTCATTGTGCAAAAGTGAATGGAGAGCAATAGTAAAACGAATGTAACCCCAGATCTTATGGTTGCAAATTGACTTAGGCGCAGTTTTATTTTGGTTTGTACGTCATGAAATGTGACCCGGTTGCATTGTTTCGCAACGAATGAGTGACAAGCTGAAAAAAATATCTTTTTTGAGCGCTTAGATTTGAAAACGACTGGTGAACGATTGTCATGTTTCAATTGAGTCAATACTTGGTAGAAATTATATCCAAATTCTTGAATTTCTGAGATATCGCGACAGTTCAGGATAACTTTGATTCTGAAAGACTCAAAGAATCACGGAGTTACTTTCTAGATTTGCGATGCCTCGAAAGCTCATAGAAAAATTTGAGAACTCGGTAAGTGAGCATGCGCTAGTGAGATTAAATACTCCGACAGCCCATCAAGACTCACATCAATAGGTGAAGTCCTTGAAATTTCATAACATGGTTTTCATTTACTCCTGACAAAAGAAAGTTGCGATTAGTCATTTGACCTTCAATACTTCAAACATCTAATAACCATTGGGAATTTACCTTCCCATACGGGGTACCATGTGAGAAGGAACATCAACTCTTCCCCGTATTACGTTGAAGATGACCGAGTGATACCTGAATGATCGGAATGATGGAGAGATTGGAATTCCTTGCTTCAATGAATATATCACGTCAAATCTATCCTTCACATTTTTCTTTGGAGTTACGACGAGGGAATATTTCATTCGATGAGAATATTATACATTTCATTTTGAGTATGTAAAAATCAATTTATTTCTTTGCTGTATTTTTTTTCTTTCAATTGTGGGTGATAACAATTTGAATTCATACATTCTGTTAAAATAGAAATACGAAATTTCGAACGCATTTGGTGATCGGATTGATACCCTTGCCTGCAAATTGTCGGGATTCCTTACTTCATAAAGTCAAACACATTTTAATTTGACAGGAATCACACAGTCAATTTATGATCTTTGTCCTTACTTATGTAGTACGTGATTGTAAAAATATTCCATCTCGTGATTTACAATGGGATTGAGAAAGTAATCTGCTACGATAGTATTATGCAAAGGCTTACAAATTAACTGAATCACATATTGTTGAAAAATCTGAAGCGTCTCCTGATACGTTTTCATTTGTGCATTGTGTGGTAGCTTATTCAAATCACTCGGCTGTGAAATATAATAAGCTTCAACAGGACTGCAGTTCTCCGTGTTACTTGAGACACGATTTTTACTTAAAATTCTATCTATTGCCGAGTTCAGGAAATTCCAGTATATCTTCCCTTTGATGAAGCTACTACTGCTATTTCCATTTTGCAGAGAACACCGAAAACTGTGATAACATATAACATTGAGCATTGATTGTGGCGACTCTGAGTGATTTACAATATCATATATGTCAATTTTATTTGGATCTTGATACACATTCGAAGATCTCTCTTTCTTCATTCACAACGACTTCGTTCATGATTAAACCATACAAAAAATATTAAACCGTCGAAAAGAGTGGGATTTGTAGACGAAATTTTGCCGTGCTTCAATCTTTTGACATCCCGTCAAACTATATATACATCCCAACAAAGATTGGTTTATTTACAAAATAATATAGATTAGTTTGCTGGCAATAGCAAGGCACGGTTGATTGGATATCATTTTTATTCAATTCATCGTCAGATAATTGAGGCTTCTCTGATTTACTATCTCACTTCGACAAAAAATGTTGAATACTTCGCTACACATGAATACAGAACATGGCTTTCTTGCAGTAAAACACTTTTACTAGTACGTATCAAAAAATGTCGAGAAAACGAGATTATTAGCTCAGGATTATCAATAAATTCGTCTTCTGTACAAGTGATGAGAAAATCAATCGTTATAAGTTTTGTTATACTAAAGCAATGCTGGCGAAATGATAGCCTTCGATACAAAGAAAAATAGTATAACACTTCACGTACTGAATAGATTGATGTTTTGAAGAAGCAAAAGTCATCATTCGTCTGTAATCAAAGACACCTGAGGCCGTGAAGTGTTCTTAATCTTATATATTTATGACTGCACTTTCTGCACGCTTTGCGGAAAGCATGAAAATCCATTTCAAAAAGTCAACGCGAGCAAGACTTCTTTCATGCAAGTTGTCGACGACAGTTAAGCTAGGAAAAAGTTTTAAATTATCCATGATGATTCAAACTTTGATCTTAGTTCGGAATCAAAATATTTCTCTGCGTGTAGGAACAAATTTTCCGTAACATTTTTACACTTAAATACGGTAAAAATGCTTGAAACGAGGTCTCAAGATGTGCGAAAGATTCCGTTCAATAAACAGACACCAGGGGTTTTGTACTAAGCGTAACACGCATTCATCACAACAAAATCATTCTTCAATGACGTACAAAATGTTATGAACACTGATCATCGTCCATCGCGCTCGATCGGTGATTCCGCGGATGCATTATAATTATAGAATGAAAATGTGTAGATCGCGGCATCTGCAAACGAATTCATGAACGCTCGAATTTCAAATCCAGATTTCGATTCCATCACCCAATTATGACTTGAGACTGAAACTGAGCTGACTCCATGCCAATTAATATACTTATAAATTATGCTGCACGCATTAGTTACTAACGGCACTCCTTTCAATATTATGAGATATCTTTTTTTCGTTGCGTCTACATTTTCCTGTTTATTGATTACTAGCTCATCGATCAATGAAATTCGATCGTTGAATCATTCTGAAATTCGAATCGAGAACTCACTCACAGCCACAACGCAAGCTTTTACAATTTCCTTTTACCTAGGAACTCAATTAGAGCTTGCGACGAGACCAACTTAGCTCAATGAAGTGGAAGAAAAAAATTCTCATATTCATTGATGCTCTGCTCTGTAGCGGCGCTATTTACTGTAAGTGCGCAATTGGTTCCAATCATTATTTCTCATTATTATTCAGCCCCACTTTTTTGTTCCATATAAACAGTATTCTTCTACTAAAGTTCTAGGAGATTCTATATTTCGGTTTCTGATCTTTGGACACCTTTTTCAAGGCTATTCTATTCATATTCTTATACATCAGTTATCAAAAATTGGGTTGGATTTTCTTTAAAAACCGGAAAACGTGGAGATGTATTCTTATTCGTGCGGAAACTTTAGTTCCAAATGAATCTCATCGAGTGATTATTTTCATTACAATGATTTTTGCCGACACTCGCGAAAAAATGATTGCACGATTTATATGAATTCAAAGGATTCTTGAAATATTTTGCAAAATTTGTCAGTCGATGTTGAATGCTACCACAAATAAGATAAGACGTAGGATAAGACATTGTAATGAAAATAACTAGAAGTTAAGAAAAATAAATGGAGGACTAGGAATCTCAATGGGTCCTGACGAACTTTTCTATCTTCTGAATTTGTTGTATGAGTACCTACAAAAGTTCCATATTTATAGAAGTTATCTAGCAAAGCTTCTTTCTCAGCCCATCTATTGTACAACCATCTTGATAGCTGCTCCGGCTCTTTAGGAACCTGAAGGTAAACGTATAGGGTCCATCAAAAATACGAAAAAATTACTGATCGACTAGACATTTGACTACTTACCATTGACGTTGGGTAAATTCGATAGAAAAGAACAGTTTGGCATGGTGGCCTTGATCCGGTTATTATTGTTGGTAAGTCTATAGGTTTCCCTTGTGGATAGGCGATTGTTATATCAAGAATCCACCTAATCTCTGGTCTTGCGATAGCCGTGGCTAAAGATAGCATGAAATTAACAATTTTAACAGTGGTCAAGTCCATAGAGAATACTTTGATTGAACTTGTCAGATATATTAATAAATTTCCGAGAACTATGAGGGAAAAATGTTTGCACTGCAGCGCGCCGTTTAAAAGATTAGGTATCTATTAGGGTGTCCGTTATTTCCGAAGTTTCTTCGATCCTCCGTGCCACCTACCACAACCTAATCATTTGTTGAGATATTGCGATGAAAAAATTTTCGTAGACCCAGGTTATGTTTGAGTGCTGTCCCACCTGAAGCGTTCTTGTCTGAATTATGGCCTCAAAACAAATTTTGATTCAGTAATCAACATCTCTTGCTTAGGTGCGTGCTTCTATATCCTTGAAAGCATTTTCAATCGATAGCCAGTACGATTTCCTTTAAAAAAAACCACTTGCTGAAGTCAATTTGATGGAGGAGAAGAACTAAAGTTATGGCTGTTTTCGAAACTTAGAAAATCCAAGGTACATACCTAGTCCGTGAAACGGGGTTTTCCCCGAAGAATCCAAGAAATGCGAATATTGAGTCGGTCTATTTTACAGATATAATATAGGTTTTTGATGTATTTTTGAATGTAGAAACAGAATCCGTGCTCAGTTTTACCTCTAATCGTCAGGATTTTTTGCTAGACTCAAAAATCCGAAAAAACAAAAAACGGTCGTTTTCAGTCACTTTTATGTTCTCCAGATGGATGATATGCGAATGAGTGGGCTATCTCCGGTTCTACTGTATCGAATTGAATGTTTCAGGTAGTCATTTTGAACGATATTGCACCCGCTATCGACTAAAAACACAATTAAGGACGTAGAAGGGAATGCATGCGCGGTAAATGCGGATCATTGACTCAAATTTTCATTTAGAAGGTTACATTTCAAATAAGAAACGCTCTAGGTGGGACAGCACTCAAACTTCACCTAGGTCCCGAAAATTTTTTTCTCGCAATATCTCACCAAATGATCAGGTTGTGAGGGGTGGCATGGGTGATCGGGGGAACTTCGGAAATAACGGACCCCCTATTATCTATATATACGCTTTCGCAACGTTTGGAAATTCGTCAATGATGCTTAAAAAATGATCCACGTTCTAAACCACGACAAATTCAGTATTTTTGTTCAATCATCCGTGTCGTGAGTACGAAAATATTTGTTTGAATCATTAAAAATATACTTACACGATCTACGGTTGGGCGGTTGTTCCTCGGAAGAATTGTTGTTCTGAGAGGGGCCAACAATATCATAAATTGTCTGCAAAGCTCCAACTCTTGGCAGAGTAACATTTTCTAATATTGGCAGATTATTTTTTTTCGCATACTTTTGAGAAGTCTCCCGCCTTTTGCACAAGAAACCACCTTCTGGAAATAACACCATCCATCTCCTCTCGAGAGGTATGTATGACTCTTTCAGATGTTTTTCCAACTGCTGCAGGCTCAGTTCTCGTTTTCGACGTCCCTGCGCAAAAATGAGTTCGTTTTATGTTATTGATCAAACTTGATTTCGTTGTACTCGTTCGCGCCAAGTCCCATTTATATCCTTTTCTACATTTGAAATTGCTTGTCTTGCATGCTTTTACATCCCGAAATCGACGCGAAATTATGATTTTACATATGTGTTCATAAGGATTGGGTCAACTAGAACGTTGTGGCATCAAGTTTAACTCGAAACATTTTGATATGTTGCAAATCATAATGGAGAGAAAAGTCATCTTTCGGTTTTGGGATAGTTGAAGACCAACATATAGAATAAATAATGTAATGGCTAAAAATATGATGATACTTACGGATAGAATAAAAAAGTCGTGATGTAAGAGTGAGACAACGCCAAAATTCGTATATTTGAAGATGTTGTCCATGATCCACATGAGATTCGGGAGTATGCTAGGCTTGGCATTGAACGTTGTCATTAATATAGGAACATCACCAGTACTTTGATGATTTGCAATGACCAACGTTCTTTCGTTTATGATTTTATCTATATCGTCGCCTTGTTCAATTACTGCAAGAATAAAATTTACGTTATTTTCATCACAGCCTCATGTGTGATATAATCTAAACAAAAGAAGTCGAGTCCATTAAGAGGATTTCGGATACCGATTGGAAAATTTTCAAATACCTCCATAAATTTTGAAATGAGTACCGAGTGGCGATCCGAAACACCGCCGCACAGCGAAAAATCGAAACAAAGTTTTGGTTGCTAGAAGCTATCTAAAAGCATGGGCGCTAAATACCAACACTCGAAAGTCTCAACGAATCAAAAACGATCGAGCGACGAACTATCAATCCAGATTCACAATATCTTTTGGGATTTTGAACTTTAGTATTCTTTGAAAGATTCAAGAAATTAGTCATTTAACACCCCCCCCCCCTAACTCATGAATTGTATAGGTAAGAGGAGGTAAGAGGCCTCAATCTCTTACAGGAAGGAGTGGTAAATTTTTCAGAATTGATTCAAAGTCGAGTTTCATAGGGTTTTCACCCTCGACTTAAAGACTTTTTGTTGGTAGCTAGATCGCTTAGGGCCCGGGCAGAAAGTGCGCATTAGCGCGTTTGCTCTTCCTGTCCATAGGCGCCATAGTTCGATTGCGCGCCACGGGCGGACAATGGCGCTACTTCCACGGGGGTAAGGGGGCAAATGCGCACTTCGTGCCGAGGCCCTTACTGCACCCTTTCGCTATTAAATTCTCCAATTTTTTTCATGACGCTTGCCTAACTCAACATGGAAGATTGAACACGAAATCATACTCTCAAATAATCCTGACGATTGAGGAATGTATAGTAACGACCGAAATGAATGGAACACGGGTATCTTCATTAGAACAGCGATTACTCCGATTACCTTGGGTCTGCGGAAAATTTTGAAAAAGCATTTTAAACATGAGAAGGAGGATATCAATTCATGTTCTCCGGGGATTTTCTCATTCCAAAATTCATGGTTCTAATCCACTTGAAAGAATGGCAAATTTTCCATCTCAATCAATCGTCGATCATTCATTGGGAATACAGGACAGCACAAAAATTCTTGTGGGATCTCGTAGCTTTTTACAAGACCTTCGAGATCATTTTACTGAATATTGCTTTATGATCTTTTTACACGTGAGTTATGAGTGATCAGGTTTGAAGGAATCTGTGCGTGTTGAGGCCGGCGAAAATATAAAAAAATGCATTATCCACGATTTCCACATAAAATCTTCTAAATTGCCTGAAATACGAGTAAAAGAACGTATACCTCTCCATCACCAGTAATAGAGCCGTAACAACTTCCCTTCGCTCAATTAACTACTTGTAAGTCGGTTGTAAAAAACCGTAGAGCGATTTTGGAGGTCTTGAAAAGTGCTACGAGATCCCCTTAGAATTTTTGCGCTATTGTGATTTCCCTTATGGGTGAATGGTAGACGATTGGTTGAGACGTAAAAATTTTCATTCTCTGAGAAGACAATTAGAACCAGTCCTGATTAGAACCATGAATTTTGGGCTGAAAAAATCTTCAAAGAACATGAATTGATAGCTTATTCCAGAAGCTTGAAGAAAAATTATTGTTCTAGGCCCAAAGGCGTTGGGGTAATCGCTGTTCTAGTGAAGGTATCGGTATTCCATTCGTTTCGGTGGGTACTGTGTATACAGTACCTCATGTATATGAGGTATTCCATGTACTGATTCCCCTGATTTTGATAACTCCGATATTACGGCAACTGCACCAATATTTCATCCCGAATCAGTAAAAGAATATGAATCTCAAATTGCTTTGAATTTGAGTTTATCAAACAGGTTTGTGGGAGACGGATGAGAGAACTATTTGATATCGTTTGTGTGAAGAAATAGACACGTTTCAACTTTTTTTCCATCTACAATTGAACCATTAAAAACGAGTGAAAGTTGTCGAGTTTCGTATGATACAATCTCCTGTCAAACCCCAGCGTCAATCCGCCAGACACAAATTTGTCTGCTGACTTTGGGGACTGATGCAATCATGCTCTCATAAATCAAATTACCCCTTTATTCGACTAGTGAAGCACCAGACTGATAGAGAACACGGAATTGTACGTACAGCCCATCACTGTGACAAGATTTCACAGAGTCAAGCTTGGTACAAAGCCTGCGGACTAATCTTTAAAAACTAACATGAGTAACGAGATGGTAGAATATGATGAAGACGACTAGAACCTCTCAGGCTAATGTACCACCTCAGCTAACCTAAATTTGTTTATACCTCCAAGCAAGGTACTCTTACTTTACTCTAAATAGTCAACCAATACACACATAACCCACGAACTTTGAGCAATACCACCATTTTGTATTTGCGAAAGAGCTCAAAATGGTCTGTAGACTCTTTACTAATGTATATGAGTAAAAAATTGAGTCATTTTAAGGAGAAACAAATAATCTTGGAACATTCTCAACTATATTGCGAATTGCTATCATAGTTATGGCATCCTGAGCTGCCCCTGTTGAGTAATAACTCCAAGGGGAAATGATGAACGCTTTTCATTTTCGAATTCTCGTTATAATTGAATTTTACTTTAGGACTATACGACTAAAAAAGTCAGGACATTTGAGTCTAAGAAATTCAGATAAATGAATCAAATTACCGTCATATCCAGCAGTCCAAGTCCACATAGACACCATTGCGAGAAGCCAGTGGAAGAAAAGGCCCTCTATTTTCCAGTAAAATTGTGGATGGTAAAACTTCAGGGGGAAGATTAACAGCATCCAAACAAGATACGTTGGTATGCAATACACGTTGTTGACAAGGACAAATCCAATTCGAACCAGGCATTTCAAAATCGTGATTATGATCTGCGTCACTCTGGAACATAAAATGTTGTTGGCATCCCAGTATTAAAAAAGCAATCTTATAACGTATCCCATACACAAAGTTACAATTGATCTTCGAGTTCCGTCCGTGTCATATGCGAAAAAATGATCAAGTCATGCACTACCGTTAAATTGGCTAACTTTGGTACAATGGGTGCAACTTTGGTACACCCCTGAAAAATGACTTTCAAAGCTGCGTTGGGCGAGGGAAATGATTCCGTCACTCTGAAAGCTGATGCTCTCCCTATAGGATACTTAGGATATCATGAAACAATATTCTGAGCGACCACATATCTCGCGTGCATGACTCGAATTGTTATTGAAGCTTTTTGCAAAATGGCTTAGCAGCATTCCGCGAATGGTCCAGTTAGTGTACCTGGCAAGAAATGTTGCGGAACGAACTATGGTTGAATAACGGTACATTTTGACCTCAAATATCACCATATTATAGAAACTATCGTTCCATCGAGGTATTTATAGCATTTGGAATAAATGAAAAAAAAAAAAAAATAAAAAAAAATAAGGAGGAAATCATTAAAAAATGTACCAAAGTTACTCCACTCTATTAGGTAAGAATCATTACGGTAGGGTAAGCTCAGTGCACTTCTGTATGCCAGCTTCTTTTCAACTTATCTCGAGTCGAGTAGTGGTCTAGGAGGTTTTAAAATGTTCAAAACAGCTTAGTATAAGACTTCTGTTCGATTAAAATTATTCACCACTCCCGCGGTGGTTGATAGAATTTAAATATTTGGTAAAAAAAACCAAAGTTTCCCGGTCGTGGTCAAATTTTGGTACACTTTTTCAACTGTAGCTCCGGCTAGACACATAAAAAATTTGAATCTTGTAGCCCGTCAATCGGAAGCCGAGACTGTAAGTTTTCGATCGACTACTGACTAAAGTGGGTTTTGCCAATGCATGCGAAAATGCCGAGCCAAACAAAATAAAAAGTAACGAAATCGTACCAAAATTACCCAATTCGACGGTTCTCTCTTTGTAAGGTAAGTGTACCTAACCCAACATGCCTACATATGTCAATCTCAGAAATGGGCGATCTTTTTGTCCTCCCCGCAATTTTTTCAAACATTCTCCATGTTAGGCCGATGAGATTGCGTTCAGTAAAACCGGTGTCAAAATTCAGGGATCGTTTGGTAAACACGAAGGCCAAAATTTTATAATTACCCAACATGCCCCATCCTGTGATCTTGCAAGGATTTGGAGTATGACTCATTATTTCACCACTCAGAATGTGTTTATCGTGTCAAAATAAACCAGAGATAGTGATTTGGACCGATAAGAAGCTCTTAATGTGGTTGCACGGAGATAAAAACGATTTATGCGTTTCGTCGCCGATTTCCATCACTTTCAAGGCTGGTTTACAGGTTTGTAAACTCTGAAGAATCACTCTTTTTGGAAAAATTGAGATAGATCAGCTCCAATAAATCAAAATCAGAAGCGTACTACAGCTCATTTTTTTTTTTTTTTTTTTTTTTGATATCGAATGTATTGAATGAGCTTAAGGGCGCGTTGGAAAATGCTAAAGCAGACCAAAACTATTGACCTAACGGTTTGAGGGGGGACATGTTGAGTATATACACTTACCTTATCACTTAACGGCAAAAATTAAAAATGGAGAGAGGCAGGAGTATTATGACGAAAATTATTGTAAAAAATTCGATCGTTAGATACTCTATAAAGATTCTACCCCTAATATAGCCGGTCCCTCCTCATGAAATTCTCTACATACTTGTTGTTCATTAACAGTTTCAATTTTATTTCTAAAGTAAAATTTCCTATCCAATCAAAACGAGACTTGCGAGATACAGAGCCTCAAAGGCTTACAAGTGAAAAAAATTCCCAAAAGATCACTTTTTTCGAAAAGTTCGTATTGGAAATATTGATATCAAAATAAAAAAAAAACATTTAATAATGGATCATGCATGTTCCACAAGAAGTTTGAAGAATAATTGCTCCCGTAGATTCTAATTTTTCGTCTGAATGTTAAGATGTATTTTCTCCAGCTGTTTCAAGCTCGGTATGGTTCTAAGAGCTTCAATACAGTGTGCGAATACATTATATTGTGGCTTACGAGTACAAGGGCCATTGGACGGTTGTACTCGGACACGTTTTTTCAACAACATGCACAGCTCGTTGAAAAATCCGATTACAAAATTATCCAAATAATGATATGAGATGCGTTGAATTTCGATGATGTTAGTTTCTTACAAGAGGAATCTTTTAACAACTTTCATGGAGCGGCGCGGGAATGTAACTTGTAGGGAGCAAAATCTTTAAAATAGCTCATCAGATAACTATCAAAACAATGGATTTTGCAGCATAGATCGAACAACCATTTCATGCAGTATGATGGTTCGATGAAGAATCACAATAATCGAGAATTCAGACTATTGCATGGAGGTATTATAGATATTATTACAGGCTCCGCCCAATAATTTCTTGGAGGGGGGGGGCGAGTGTTATTGTTACTTGAGTGGAGTGTCAGTGTTCAGAAGCTGCGGGAATGTAAGTTTGAACAAGGATGCATTCACGAACGATTTATTCTTCTTCGTCGTGTCTTCTTTAATCACTGACTCAATTCTTATCTCACGATAATATGTTCCGATGCCTAATGGTAAGGGTCAAAATGTAAACATTCGTGTTCTGAATATAGTTTTGCGTAAAAGCGCAGAGTGTACGTTTATATGCTGCAACTCTAAGAACAATAAGGTTTGGAAGATCTGCGAGAAAAAATTAAATGAGCTAAAATCTGTGAGGTACATCAGGGTTTCATGCATGTTTCCACATTCCTCTGACTAAAATGTTTTCGAACTGTCTGACATGAGAACTCTTTGCAACCCTTTCTCTTCATATAGTTCTGAATCGTCTGAACCACTTATTTTCTTGCTGGCGTGACAGTTATGGAAAAATACACGGCAAGACGACAGATTACGCGTTCCTGTTATAACTCTGTGTGCGCATGATAAATACTCTCATATTGGTAAAAAAAACATCTACAAAAAACAGCATCACGAGATCTATATTGGTTGTCTAATGCAACAGATGATAGAAGCACTTGTTTTGACTCGATGACTGACTGAGTGGTGGATTCAGACAAAGTGTCAATGGATGACAACAGACAAGTTCAAAAAACGTTTTCCCAATTCTAAGAGATTTGGTCTTTGATTGTGTAAAATATGCAAAAATGGAGATATCTACAACATACCACAAATAGCATTGGGAATAAATGAGTCACCATTGTAATTCGATGGATTTTGATAGTCTACATTACAAATAACTTGAAATTAGATAATTAACAATGTGTTATCATGGCATACATCAACACAGTATCTTTCAATCTACTTTGAGTGAAAATAAAATCTTACTAGTGCCGAGCCATTTGATTTTGTTGAATAATTAAAAAGATGTATTTTGATTCTTGTGAAGTAATATAATTCTATAATTGATCGAAGATTTCACAACTTGTTTCACTGTCTTCTAAAAGTTCAATATTTTATTGGATAAAACATAAAAAAGTTATTACCAGGCAATTTGATCTCACATATCCTAGAGAGAAAAATGCAGAATGCTGCAGACAAGAGAATGACTAGTAGAACTAAAATTAGATCCAGTCTGTCATCATACTAGAGGAACAAAATCTTATGAAACTATGGAGTCGCAGAAGATTCACTGTTATGAAAAAGTCATTGCATCATGCTTGGTCATTGGTAGTTGTTTGTTTGCTTCCCACCACAACTAATTTCATGATTAGAGGTCTGTCTGGGGTACATTCCACAGAATGATCCTCAAAGTTTGGATTTCTGATAAAATGCATGCGATGAAGTGTCCAGGAGTTTGCATCTCATGTACTCAACTTCAAATGGAAAATTCAACTTTTGAAAATTTGAACTGATCACATCTATCAAGTTGTATATCTAGTACTTTCTTGGAGAGTGTGAATTTTTGCAAAGTGGAGCTGTTAGCATAGATGATCAATGATGGAGTTTGAACATATAAATCAACAGAGCTATTCAAGATGCAAAGTGAAGAGATGCCTGGTGATGAGGCAGCATTTTTGACAGCCTTGATAGTGCGGGTGATGTATAAAGCATCGAGTAATTCGGTACATCCGGCGTCTAATGGATGCATGCAACCGAGGCGGTGTCGCTTATATTACACGCGCATGATTCGCAGCAGCCAAGATCCCAATGATCACGATGGAAAAACACTCCCATTATGATACGATACAAACCTGGACTGTGGTGACGATGACGACGGCGACGACGATGTTGTCGAGGGCGCCTGCCTACGAGGGCGTTCGTCCGGTTCGAGCTGCCGGGCGGCTTCGGATCTATATTGGCCGCCCGCCACCGAGGCCCTAGCCCTAACCTCACTTTCGTTCATTATGGAGGCCCGAGCGGCCCTCGCTCGGCCTCCAAGGGTCTATGCCCGGCGCTCTTCTGCGGGCGGTCAGGTCGACCTTGGATAAATTACATAACGCCGCAACAGGAGGCGGCGCCCACGCTCTTGGACACAATGGCACCGGGTCGCGGGTGGCTCGCGCGCACCTGCCTCGAATATTTGCACTTGCACACTGCACGCACTGCACTGCACTGAGTTGTGTATTGTGTACACGGAAGCGCACAAATGCACTTCTTAGGTTTATATTGCTTCACTTCACTGATGGTTCAAGTGCGCGCCGATGCAGGTGTTGCAAGTTGCAATCGAGACGTTACCATTTGCAATATTATGATCGGGCTGCCCCCGAAAAAAACACATGCTGAGTGAGCCAACTCTCCAAGTTCCTCTGATGGGATTTTATCTATGGAGCAGAATACGTGACGAAACGAACCATAGCCAAGATAGCAAATAGAATCAAATAGGATTTGTTGTGGTTTGGTCGTTTGGTGATTTTGATTCTCGATAAATTTTGACGATTACCAAGGTGTTGATTGTACCGGGCAGAACAGTTCAACACGTTGATTGTAAACTGTTGATCACTGCTGAATCACTGCCGAGACGCGCCACATGCCTCATATCTGGCCTCATCGCGGCTTTTTGACACGACATGTTGGAACGTCGTGGTTGGGGCGTCGATCCTAGCCAATCCGCGATCAGCCACGATCAGCCGCTACAGCCTGCAGGTCATCATGATCATCATGACATGATGAGCCCTCAAATAAGAGCACCTTTTCCCGAGCGATGAAAACTGACGCAAACCTTTTGTTTCTCTTTTTCACGGATCCTCGATTTCTACAATCTTGAACTACTCTTGTCATTGCATGCATTGGAGGCTGTGGTGTTGATTCCTCATCACTCGCACAAGTATTCACTACAAAATTCTGGACGAAATCGAACAATTTCCATTAGAAGTTCTTCATATGGGGTTGGGGTATACCTATCAACTGATTGATTTGATGATTGCAAGTGAGAGGGTGTAAACAGGCGGGTGGGATTGCGGGAGGCGGGAGGGAGTGACCCGTGGGCACGGTGGGCACGGACAAGATCTGGCACGGGCACGGCACGGACGAAATCTTTCCGCTAAAGGTTTTACGGCTTTACGGACTGCGCGTGCGTTCAACTTATTGAGATGGAGATGGAGATTGGAGGTTAGATCGTATCCACATGAGCAGACAGCATTCGCATATGACATGTGCTTTCGCAAGTTGACTTGCAAAAGTCGTGCAAGTGGTGCAAGTGCTAAACCTAATCAAGTGCGATATTGATGCATATTCATATAATTTGACCTGACGTCAGTGCATTGCTTGTGCTTGGAGCTGGTGACAGATTTCCATGGCAAGTTGCAATCAATTCAAGCTAAAATACGTTTTGCACAGAGACCAAAGTTGTTTATAAATTAAGAAGAAATCTAAGCTAATCGTTCTTCGATAAAAGACAACTCTTGTAACATGACTTGCCCAAAATCATGGTGAAATTTGCGTGCTGGAGCAACAAATAGGTGCAATTTGGATACTTATACAAAAGCCACCAGCCTGATTTTCCTACTCTGCTTTCCTATCTTTCTACTCACCTTCATTTGCCAACAGACCATTGCAATTCAACCAGAGTTTGGTGAATTGGTTGTTCAGTTACTTCTCCCAATGTGATAAGACCTGGGGACACAAGTCTTCAAGAATTGGGGGATTGCTGTGATTTCTTGAACAGTTCCTTGAATGTTGAAGCAGCCCAAGCAGATTGTGTCTCCATGTTGCATACCTATGTCTAAGTCTTAAAACGCTTAGAATGTCAGGTAAGGTAATTTAAATCCTCATCATCTTGTAAGTTGTATTATCAATAAGGAGTCTATGAGTTCCTTCTTTTCTTTTTCTTGTTGTGCATGTTTGTGAAAGATGTTTTGATTACATGAGCAAGAGATAGCCTCTGTCAGTCTCTTTTAATTTAGCACATACTTACTTGCCCTAATTCCATTTTCAATAGGTGAAGATCTCTACCAGATTCTTGGATGTTCTCCCACCTCAACATCAGAAAAACTTAAAGTGGCCTATCATAGAAAACTGCTGGAATCTCATCCAGATAAAAATGACAACTCCTCAGACAATGTTCAAAAGTTCCATGATGTCAAGAAAGCTTGGAATATATTGAGTGACCCACATCTGAGAAAAAGTTATGACATCAAAAGTCAGCAAGAACAATTAGACGCTCAGAGCGCTATCATTTTTGCACATATAACTCCTGCAGATTTGAAACAAACTGATGATCAAGATGTCTTGTCATACCAATGTCGCTGTGGCAGTTATTATTTAGTTCACAGAACTGATCTACAAGAAGCAAATGCTATTATTCACATACCATGTGAAGATTGTACATTTGTCATTGCTATTGAAACATGATAAAAGTTTATTCTTCCAAAAGCTTTTGTTCATCATTTTTTACTGTTCTTCATTTGTCTGTAATGAAAAAGTGAAGGGCAACTTATTAAAGATTTCATCTGTCATCTGAGCAAGGTAAGGCTTTGGAATCTTAATCAATTTGTTCAAATGCAGCAACATTTTCTATTTCATATAAAAAATGATACAACAGATAACACATCCTTACAATTTTACAATTGAGCAATATACAAATGAAGTAAGGCCTGCAGTTGTCTCGACCCAATAACACTTAACGCGCTCACGTGATTCTCATAACCTTCAAGATGCTGATGATGGTATTACCCCCATTCAAAGTTGTTTTTACCATAGAAAATTTGACGTGGAGCTCATAACTCACCAAATGAAAAGTTAATAAACCCCTCTGAAATTTAGAAATGCTGGGCACAGCACTACAATATTTCGTAAATCATACACATATTGCACAAAATTGTTGAATCCTTGCATTGACTATTACTGGTATATGACCAACCAGACTTATAGATGTTTGAAAATTGCTGGAAAGTGATTTGCAAATGATACTTTCATTTTTGATATTAGTCAACAGCTTCATTGAGAGTATTAGGTGAAGGGCGTGTCGGATGCCGACACAGTCAAATTTCCAAATATCTTCAGAAGTTTTCGCGACATCGTGGTAGTAACCACGATGTCGCGACATCATTGTTTACAGTAGTAAACAACGGTGATAGAATATTTGTAAGGATTCTTTACGTTCCTTAATCAACAATATCTCAAAATTCGTTGGAAGTTTCGAAAACTCTGAGATATGAGTGGATAATTGATGAGTAAAGACTCTTATATTTCTTCGACATTTTTTTCGTCTCTACTCAGAGTTTTCAGGACCGTTTCTACATCTTCCTTTAGAAAACAATATGCACGGTATCTCACCTGTAAGGAAAAATAAACATTTCTTTGGGGGCTTTCGAAAAATTCAGGCCATCTTAATTAATTGAGCAAATTTTATGTGTGTATGCCAAACGAGCACGCACGTTGAAATTTCTTACACGTTAGCCGAACGTTTGCTTAAACAAACGCGAATTGCCTATACCACGCTTCTGACAGAAACTGTTTGCTATGAAATGATATTTTCTGCCAATTAGTTTGTACATGAAAAACTTTTTGCTAATCTCTCCAACGTTCTTGATGTACATATTATAAATCATAACAATATCCACGAAGATATCGAACGGACAATAATCATTTTCAACTAGAAAAATAATGGTTCATTCTAGAGAAAAGTACACAATCTTAACTAAAATCATCATCAGCTCACGTTGTCACTCGGTTGTGACTCTCTTGCACGCGCTCGCACTGTCGTAAGAACTACATTTATCTCGGTTAGCACGATCAATATTCGACAATAAACATCACAATAAGCCCATTTATATCGATACCACTTTGCTCAGACTCAAAGCTCTCATATATGATACAATATCTTGGTACATACAATTCGTCATTTGAAAATAATCCATACAGGCGCCCAGCATGATTGTCACGAGACGAAGCGAACTTCTTAAATAAATTTCATGTGTCAGTGGACTTGAGTTACTTTTGACTTTATCTGACCAAGTTCACTCTAGGATAATAGAGAAATGAGAATTTTTCGGCACACAACAGGGAAAATTACAATTTGTGTACTGAAATCGGTCAACAAAAAATCAGAGCTTGGATTCTAATGAGAATCAACACTTCTTTTTTTATAAATGTACATGAGACGTTGTCGACATTAAAACTTTACAATGATTCAAACGGCACATGATTCTCAACTAAATGAATGAAAAGCGTGGTGAAAATTGATTGATTTTATCATTGATACAATGAATTCATCACCATTTCTTCAAGAATGGTTTGAAATCAAATGTAGAGCCTCAATTTGATTAAATAGGTTTTGCATGTGCGTACTTTCGAGTATAAAGTATGATAAAGTACCACAATTCTACAGAACTTTTGCAAGACGAGCCATTTCATTTTTTAATACAGATAAAATATGGATATGAAACGAATTTTCTTCTCGAAAAGAAACAACAAGGTATATTGTCGATCAGCTGCAGGCAAGCCTGATTTTTTGGTTGAAACTTTACAAGGATTACGAAGAACGGATAGTAAAACAAAGACGGGACAGTTACTTCCAAAATATGCATTTCGTGTGAAGTTATGCATTAGAATCTCTTTGAGAAGTATAATAATGATGAAAATGAAATGAACCTAATTCACACAAGGAATTCAGATTTCATGAAATCAACAAAGAAAAATTCTCGTTTGTGACGCAAATATCAATCATTATTCTCTATAATCCTCAATTTTGTCTCACTTCATGGATTCTTCAGGACTCATTCGCGAACTCCATTCTGGGATTGCGTACAATCGAGTGTTTTTTTACTTGTTTAGGGCAGAGCACGCCAACACGTTTGAACGAATCTTATCGAGTATCGCAAACAGTCTCGATCAAAACCGCACACGACGCCGCCACGTTAAATTGAACATTTGAACGGAGATACTTTAGCTAAATTTAATTATTTACACAAGTCGTCGTTGAACCATTGCTTGCGCCAAGCCAGTCCCCCTTACCGATCGTGGACCAAGGCCGGCTGCGTGAGGCCAGTGGGTATACGAAGATACATGTATATCAGTCACCGACTCGAGCCTCTTCTCCGTGAGATAGGTAAGAACGAGTAAAGCTGCTGCTCGTTGTTGCGCAAATGAAGCCGATCCTATTTGACCTCAACGTCAAAGTCAAGCACTAGGAGTTTGGTTTCCTCGGTGCCGTTGCGGCTTCCCACGGCACATACGAGCTTTGTATCGCTCGCGCGGATGCGCCACACAACTCCGCCGCTGCCACCGCTCTCTAACGCTACCAAATTTCTTATGAAGTCACCTGAAATCACATCGTGTTCGATAAGAATCTTACCGTACCCCATCGAAGTAAATGATGATGGAGACACGATACGGTTAATGCGCGAATCACCCTCGATTCGCTGATAATATTACCATCAAGCTATGAGCTTCACCCTTAGGCTGCCAGCTTGGCTCAAATATATGAGCCACCCGTGACCTTGCATAAACCAGACGATGA